>CM068959.1:19264490-19305866 GCA_035128595.1 Eptatretus atami | reverse complement strand
CAATGTTATCGATAATGATGCCAGATAACCACTTGGTTCCACATCCGGAGTTCACCATGTATACAGGATCATCGATCTGGAAGTTGCGGTATACAGATGTTTGGTCATGATTCGGTTTCTGTTGATATTTGTTATTCTCAACCTGGACCGTTACGTTCGGGTGCACTAATGATAACGTGTTGTTAATTCACTACCCATCAGAAGCTTGGTAGGTGAGTGACCGGTGGTTTTGTGTGGTCTAGTGCGATAGATGAGCAACACATGAGCTAGACGATATTGAATGGAGCCTTCCTTTATGCGACTTCAACCATTCTTGATGATCTGAACAGCACGTTCAGGTTTGTAGGGGGGCAGATGTGTATTGCTTAATGCCATTCTTTTTACAAAAGTTCTGAAACATGAACTCATAAATGATGATCCATTATCTGATACAATGGAGTTTGGAATAGCATGTTGTGCGAACATGATATGTAGAGCTTCAATTGTTACAGCAGAGGATGAGGATGGCACCACGAGAGCTTCAATCAATTTGGAGTGGGCATCAACTACGATAAGGAATAACCTCCCTTGAAATGGACCAGCATGGTCGATGTGTAGTCTGGACCATGGTTTTGATGGCCATGACCACATTGCCAATGGAGACTGTGGTGGTGTCTTGGCATGGGCTGGACAAGTGTAACAATGGCGTGCACTGGACTCATTATCACGGTCCAAACCAGGCCACCAAACATGGGCTCGGGCAAGTAACTTCATGGTGACTATGCCTGGATGAACATTGTGGAGTTCACTGATAATTTTCCCACGGAGTTTAGGCAGAATCTATCACTCGGCTACCCTAAAGCAGACAGTCTGTATCAATAGAGAGCCCATCCTTCTGGATGAGGTACGGTTTTGTCCCTTCCGGTAGTGATGCCCAATTACTTGACATGACAGCGCATAATTTGTGACAAATCTGGATTGCTATTGGTAGCACAAGCAATCTCATTAGTGGTTACGGGCACCTCATCGTGAATGACGTTAGCCATGAGATGAATAATATCACCAGATTGTGGAGGTTCTGGAATGGTTATGGGAAGCGGCAAGTGACTGAGCGCATCAGCACAGTACATTTCCTACCCCGGCGGTAAACAATGAATAGTCATAACCAGCAAGGGTCAATGCCAAACATTGTACACGACCTGACGATGTGGGCAGAATGGCTCTGGTTTCTCCCAGGAGACCTAACAAGGGTTTGTGATCAGTCTCAATGGTAATATGTCTTCCAAAGACATATTTGTGCATCTTTAAGGTGCCCCAGACACACGCTAACACCTCTTGTTCTACTTGAGCATAGTGACGTTCAGTGTCAGATGGGGTTCGTGATGCATACGCAACAGGCTGGAGATTACCAGTTCCATTTGTTTGCAACAACGCACACCCAATGCCATATGAAGAGTGATCACAACTGAGAATAAGTTCCTCGGATGGGTCGTAATGGACAATTAATGGCGAGGAGGACAGCATAGTTTTAGCGGCCTTGAACGCTCTTGTTTAGGGCAGTTTCCCATTTCCAGATCAACGCCTTTCCTGAGGAGAAGATGCAGAGGCTCGACTGTTGTGCTTAGTTGAGGCAGGGAATTCCCAAAGTAGGTCAACATACCCAGGAATGCACGAAGTTCTGAAATGTTTTGTGGCATTGGTGCATTCACAAGTGCTTCAACTTTTCTCAGAGAGAGCAAAATGCTTTGACAGGAGATTTGATGACCCAGGTGTTCAACTTCGCGCGTCATAAAGGTACACTTCTCACGCCTTAGGAGTAATCCAGCTTGTGACAGCCAATTGAAGACTTTGTTGGGTTCTCGAGGTGTTCATGATGTGACTTGCCAGTCACTAGTATGTCGTCCTGAAAAACGACTGTCTTTGGTACAGTTTTCAATAATGTCTCCATCTTGCGTTGGAAGATTGGTGCAGCAGAGCGTATGTCAAATTGGCATCTGCTGTACATGTCGAGTCCTCGGTGAGTATTTATGCATGTATAGGGCTTGGAGTCATCATCCAGTTCCATTTGAGCACAGGCATTGGTCAAGTCAAGTTTAGTGAATGTCTGGCCACCCATGAGAGTGGTGAACAGATCCTCTGCTTTGGGCAAAGGGTAACAATCCAGCTTTGAATAGTGGTTGATCGTCATTTTGTAGTCCCCACAAATGCGCACTGTTCCATCTGCTTTGCATATTGGAACGATAGGTGCTGCCCAGTCGGAGCACTCGACTGGTGAGATGATGCCCTTACTCTGCAGGCGGCCAAGCTCACATTCGATCATTGATCACATCATGTAGGGCACACGTCTAGCCTTATGGAACAATGGCTGAGCATCTGCAGAAACATGTATCCTCACTTTAGGCCCTGCAAAGGTGCCAACACCATAGCTGAACAGGCCAGGGTACTTGTTGAGCATGGTATCGTATCCAGCATCAGAGTTGGAGACTCTGTTTAGGTCACTCCAATTAAGTCTGATTATTCATCAACAATCTCAGCCTAAGAGTGTTGGTCCTTCTCCGCGCACCATCAGTAGTGGGAGGACAAGAGTGCTGTTTCCATATCCTACCATTACGTTAGCTGAGCCACCGGCAGGAACCACCTCCTTGGTGTATGTTCTCAAGTCAGTAGATACAGGCCAGAGTGCAGCAGCCTTTCTCGGAGGGGAGATTGAGGTGAACTTGCTCTTGCTCAAAATTTATCTGGAAGTGCCGGTATCAACTTCCATCCTCACTGGGATCTTATCGATTGTTACATCAACTATAATTGGAGCAACGGAGCTCTTTGTTCCAACATGGAAAACCTCATGAAGTTCCTCACTTGACTCTCGGCTGCAGGCTGCACTCTGTGACCTATCGTCCGCTGCATCAGGGTTCACCCCAATGTGATAAGCAGGAGACAAGTTCTTCGAGTTGGATCGAGAACAACGACACTTCAAGTGTCCCCGCTTACCACAGTTGTCTCAGGTATAATTCCTGTACTGACATTGGAAAACTTAATGATTAACACCACAACGCCAACAAATTACCCCAACATTCTGGGTAGATTTAGAAATGTCAGGAGGTGGAGGTGAATTTGGTGGCTTGCTAAAACACTTTTGCTTGTAGCCAAAGGTTACCTTGTTAACCGATGGGTCCTGCTGAATAACTTTTGACTTGTTAGCGATCATACGTAAGTCAGCAAAGAGAAAGATATTAATTCCTGTAAGATTCAAGGAGAAGTACAAGTAACATGCCCTTCATGACCTGAACTTGTTCCAGATATCATACGACAAGTTCCAAGTTTCGGGTCAAAAGATGAACTGCATGTCAGGTTACCTTGTAATCAGCTGCAATTTTAATGTCTTTTTTAGGCAATCTGTTCTTGTGTATGGCAGCTTGGCTGCCAGGGTAGCTATCATTTCTTGGAGGCACAGCTGTGCCACTGATGCTGTGCCCTTCTACCAGTACACCGATACTCATTTCACCAACCTCAGAAGGATGACAGGCTGAGTCAACCCCACCTGGTGTTAATTCAGCAGAAAACAGGGATCAAACTCAAGACTCGAAGAGTCCTAAGCCAGCCGAAGATCCTAAGCCAGCCACCCTAACCACTAAGCCAACATTAGGCTTATTTACAGGCCATCGTGAGGCAGGAAGGTTTGCCTTTGAGAAAAGACTTCTGTATCATACGGTAGTAAAGAAGGTTCATATTGACACGTTTTTGTTTCCCATGGTTTAAACAAACCGGGATGGTTGTGATGAGAAGTATGCCAAACAAGGGTCGGCCCAAAAACATGATCTTTTCTGCACCCATTAAAACCACCCCTCCCTCTTCCCCCAAATATTACTTCTGTAAAATCCATCTTGTCCACAACCTGTATTCTCCCCTACCCCTCAACCTCACTTGCACAGCCCTTGTTGTCAGTTTCTGTATATTTTCTCCATCGGCCCTACTGTTGGCTGTTCCTTTTCTGTGTTCTCGCTCTTCCACAAGCCATGACTGTATAAAGCCTGGTGTTGGCTTTGTGGTTAGGGTGGCTGACTTGGGATCTTAGGGTCCTGAGTTCAAGCCCTGTTGGCTGCTGAATTCACTCCAGGTGGGGTTGACTCAGCCTGTCAACCTGAGGTTGGTGAAATGAGTACCAATGTATTGGTGTGGGGGCACAGCATCAGTGGCATCGTTTTGCCCCAACAAAATGATAGCTACCCAGCAACCAAGTTGCTACACACAAGTAGAAGAATACTCTGTATACAAAAAACGACTCCACATTTCTGCTCAGTTTCCAAAGTAGTCCAGAAATAGGTATCTCCAAGTAATTTATTTTGAGGAACCATTGAAGTTATCCCATATCAGTCTGATATATAGTTTTTGTAAAATGCACAAACCTTCCTGCCTCGTTACTGCCTATAAATACATTTCTTAACGGTACAGTATTTCATGAACTTCAACAGATGCAGCACCCCCTTTTATATTGGGATTTGACTCCATGAGGGGAACGTCCAAGATGAGACGTCTCAGATGCAACTGAGGTGTCCTGAGATGTCCTACTAACTGAGATGTCCTGCTATCCAACTCCCCCCCCCCCCCCGTGCCCCCCACTACCCAGTCTACAACAACCTGTCTTACATCGAGGTTTCCGACATCAATACTAAACCATGCTCGACTGGATCACTTCTGAGGTCAGACAGGTGCACTGAAACCCCACTCTGACAAGTTATAGTTGGGTCGAGAATCAAACCCAGACTAGACAGCTCAAATGTAAGTGTGCCACATCTCAACTATCCTGTTGGACCGAAAGAGCATACTTCTGGACAAGATCAGCAGAAACAACAGTTTGACACAGAGCTGCTACAGCACTACGGCCTTGTTCTACCTGCATGTCTTTGTTGTCAAAGAGCGCCGCACAGTCGACCAAAGACAAACCTGATGGTAACAAGAAGAGAAGCAACCGAGGTAGACAAAGCCGCAAAACTTTTTTCCGACCAAAGTAATTAAAACAGTTGAATTAATTTTCTTTATCTTGGATAGGTGATTGCATCATTGAGTAAGAATTGATTTTGACCTTGACAAGCAGATGCCATGGGTCTCTCGAGCCTTTGGAGCCTAATGAAAAGCTCTGCTGCTTCACGTATGCTGCGCGTGGACATTGGATCGACAGTTCCTCCTTCCACTTCATCAAAGCTAAGTTTCCCAGACCAAATCCATCGTGTCTTGATGTTATATTTGCGTCCATCCCTGTGTTGCTGTTTGTGTTTCCTTCCAATTTTCCATGTTAAACCTGACCTGTTTTTTTGCTGTATTGTCGAATTTGTATCGGTGTAGCTGTGGCCTCGACCTCGGCTCGCGAGCGTGCAAATTGTGTCCCTGCTCTGAACCGGTGCTTTGTCTACCTCTTTTTCCCCCAAGCATTGTCCCTTCAGCCTCTTTCACTTTTTCCTATTCCTCTCTACTCGCTAAAAAATACCCCAAAAACTTTAAGCAACTTCCACATTCTCTTCAATCTCATTCCTCCCTCCAGGTCTTGTGGACATCATTCCTCCCTCTATCCATATTGTCCACCCTGTGTGTCCTCCCCTAGCCCTCTTCCTTCTCCACATCCATTATTTGTCCAAGTCTCCCTCTATTTTGTCCCTCAACCCTGCTGTTGACGCGTCACCTACCCCTCCATTCTTTTTCTTGCTGTTGCTTTTGTCATTTTACCTGGTGATCCGTTCTCTGTTCCAGCTCCTCCACAAGCCTCGACTCTGTATACAAAAAAACTGTCCTTGAGCACAAAACTTTGAGAGTAATGAGAAAGCATCAGGTGCACCAGGTGTGCTTTTTTAACAGTCCTACTTTACAGATACGAATTCTGGATCCCCTTTTGGAAAAAAACAAAATCTGTCAAGATTGGACTCGTTTCACCATCATTACCTCCGCCATCGAAGGTGGTCGGAGGTTCTGTTTTCACCGCTGTTTGTCTGTCTGTCTGTTTGTTTCTTTGTTTGTCAGAACGATATCTCAAAACGTTCTGGATGGAATCGGATGAAACTTGGTGGACAGGTTGTGTGTGTGACCATGACAAATTGATCTGATTTTGGTGAAGATCTGGATCCGGATCCTTCAATCTCTATTTGAAGTGCTTCTTCACATTGAGAAACAGGACCACAAACGTTACGTCGCAGGATATTTCAAAATGTTGCGGACAGATTCGGACAAAACTTGGTGGACAGGTTGTGTGTGCGACAAGGCCGAATTGATTCGATTTTGCTTCAGGTGGGCCCATCAGTGGGATGCAAAACGTAAATTGTTCAGTCTGGTCGAGGTTACGTGCTCTACTGAGTGCCATTCTAGTTACTTATGAATCGCTATCGTGATCTCCAACATGCAATGAAAGATCGAACATATAAATATCTTTACAAAACAGAGGTGATGGTGAGAGATACGGGATCAGCCATCGATAAAGCGACTAATTGGGGGTGGTTAAGCCATATTGAGCGGTCAACCCGACAGTCGCATGCACACGACCTGCCCTTTTGGCCGACTCCCCCAATGACGTCCACGAATATTCCTTCCGAAGAAGTGGAGGCAGGTTATCCACAAGGACCTGTTGTCAATATGGATCCCTGAAGACGAGTAGTACTCTCTGGATCAAGGCCCAGGGCAAAGAATCCATTATTTATGAGATTCATTTACCGACCAGACGATGTGCTTATTAAAGAACTTTTCAGTTTTGTCATTGCATCATGGAATGGACCCTGGATTCCAGATTTCTGCTGAATTCCCAACACGGTCTATGAAATAACTTCCTTCAATAGTTTTATTTTTTGAGGAGACGTCATTTTGGCTGCCTCCCTCAACGACACCCTCAAGTAAACAATTTTGAGTGTGTATATCCGTGTTTCTATTTCTAACTGTGCCTAATTCTAGCAATCACCATGAACCCGCTCCGCCTCGTGCCAAATTGGATCGGGATGGCAGCACGACTCAACAATCCATCACCTGCGGCACGCGCAGGTCGTTTAACGTATGGGAGGAGGGAATGGGACTCACAGGTAAATCGCTGGAAAATTAAGAAGGTCGAGCTTGGTGTTGGCTTAACGGTTAGAGTGGCTGGCTTTATATCTTATTTCTGTTGAATTAACACGAGGTGGGTTGACTCAGCCTGTCATCTATCTATAATTCCAGCAATGTGTGTGTGTGTGTGTGTGTGTGTGTGTGTGTGTGTGTGTGTGTGTGTGACCGCTGTTTCTCGACAACCACTGGTCCGATCGAATTGAAACTTGCCAGATATATTGCTGGGGGACCTGAGGATGTGCCTTTTCAAGGTTTGATATTAATCGGACAAGTGCTTCCCAAGTTATGGCCATTTATTTACCAACCAATGACAGGACACGTTGCTGCGTGGGCGTGGCCGATGGGGAAGGGAACCTCAGCCGCGTTCTCCATTACGGGTTACAACGTACGGACTTCCGGATAGTGATGACTTCGTGTATTCTAATAATTTCTCGATTACTTATGCGGATTTATAGATAAACACAATGCCCCAAGTTATGATCGTTTTCATATTAGACGGTGCATAAATTTCGGTAACATCAGAGTGAGCTGGTGTGCTCCGAACCAGGAAGTAAATATTTTGTTTTTTTTGCACGAAGGTTTTTTTTTTTTGCTCTTCTCTTCTCTTCTCTGTGTTTTTCCTTGCGACGACATTGCGAAAAGGCAAAATACGTTGGCGCTAATTGAATAATTGGCCATTCAAACTAAATTGCGAATAATCGTAACTGCGATATGCGAACTTCCGGGCCACGCACGTACAGGCACGCGAGAGCGAAGGAACGGCCTGCGTGCTTGTTGTTTCTTGCTCGCAGTTTGAAAGCTTTTTCAAAAAATTTTTTTTACGGGTACGTACTAGTCTTCCCAAAGTCGGCAAAATGAGTACGGTCAGCTTACTGGTAATAGGGGGCACTGCATCAGCGGCACAGCTGCGCTTCCAGAAAAAAAAGAGGATGCAACGAGCAGCCGCTTGCTGCATATGAATAATTAAATGAACACAAAAGGTTTATAACTATATGCTAATTATAACTCCATTGTCCCTCCCCATTCCCACCTTTATCTCGCACCTTTTAGATCGTGAAAGTACGGATTACAGAACAGCTGAACAGGTACTTTTGTTTCGAAGCAAATTTAACTCTTGGGAATAAGCTTTTTAACCATCAGGGACCAGGTGAGAGATGCGCATTGTCGCGACTACCTCCGCCACCGAAGGTGGACGGGAGTTTATGTTTCACCCCTGTCTGTCTGTCTGTCTGTCTGTCTGTCTGTTGGTCTGGTTGTGAGTAGGATATCTGAAAGTGTTATGCACGGATTCGGACGAAACTTGGTGGAGATGTTGTGTGTGTGACGAGGAATAATTGATTCGATTTTGGTTCAGGTCCGAATCCAGGTACAACCTATGTATCTGGGATACAAAACGTCAACTATTCAGCCTGATGGAGGTATGCGCTTGAAGCTCTTCGAGTTTTGTATGCTGTCTGTGGCTGCTGGTTGCATCATTGCTGGGAGCGCGGCTTTTCCACTGATGCAGTGGCCCCTGGAGGTGAGGGCAGGAATTTGTAATTTGTTTAAGGTGCTGGCGATAGCTCGCCTCCTCTTCACGAAGGACACCGTGGGATCTTTATAACGTCCACCAACTAATGCCGGGACACGGGACGCCCAGTTTAACGTCCATCCGAGGGACGGTCTGTATCTGTATCAAAAATATCAAAAAGTCTGTAAAAAAAAAGAAAAAAAAAAGACTGTCTCAAAAAGGTAAAAGGTCTGTATGGTGGCAGCACACACATTGATGAACGAAGCCCCCCACAACGGAATTAAGTCGATGCAGACCGATGAATTGAAGTGATGTTGATCTAACTCGAGATTGATGAGCCAAATGATCTCCTCTTGTGTCCAAATTCCTTGTAATTGTCTAATGAACAGCTCAGGTATTTTAAGCTGGTACCAACGCACTGGATGGATTAATCGAGCAAGTCAAAATTCCTGGTATCGACAGGTTGGGTGTAACAATACTGCGCGACGGGCTGTCTCGGTGCCTCGAAAGTGGCACGAATACTGTACTTTGGTTGAAAGTGTCCGTAACATGAGCCAGTGGTGTTGTACGCTCAGGTCTTCAGTCGATAGAGGGCGCACGCTGCTCGTAAAGAACTATATCATGGTTTTTGGAAGATAAACGTCGCATAGTGAAGAGTTCCTTTATATATTTTTCTCTCTCTGCCCCTCATGTCTACTCTCGTTTTGTTCTTTCTTTCTTTCTTCATCTTCTTCTGCTTCTTCACAACATTCAGGAGTTAGAGGACACGTGATGCGGTCCTTTGCTCATTCTGCTCTGCTTTGTTCCTCATCAGCTGAACAGACTCATCTTAAGTTGCGCAGGAACGAAGTGGCTTATTAAACAGATTTCTCTTATTGGAAGAACCGATGGCTTGGAAGAGCTGTTTTGAAGACACCTGAACACAGGTAGCCGAAATTAAGTGATTTTAATTTTTGATGCTGATGAACACATGTGTGTCTGCATGGTTGCTGGTCTGTATTAACTTTGATAAAATTGCACACTTGACACCTTGCAGGACATTGTTGGAGGACATTTTATTCTGAAATGGAAAGAACAATCAAAACTCAAAGGACACAGTATTTTATACACTGTTTATCACTTCTTCGAATGATACACATGCTAATTATATTATAATCCCACTTTGGGAGTTGACCTCACCCCAATTCATTCTCTGTTGATTTGGACTCGCTCTATGTAGCCAATGGTAGCACTGTTTGGTGGCAAGTGGTGTGTGTGTGTGTGTGTGTGTTCTGGGCAGACACCATGTTGGACGTGCAATGAACGAGTTGAACGCAGTTTAATCTTTTTATTTATTTATTGCTGCAAACGTTACTTGGTGGCAGGGGTAAACTTTCCAGAATGGAGCAATTTAAACCTCCGAATTTCCTGCGTCTCGAGGGAAATTTATGAGAACTGGAAACGTTGGGAACAACGGTTTAATTTGCACTTGAAAGCCACGGGGACCGACAACAAGACTGAAGATGTGCAAGTCGCAATACTCCTCCATTGTGTTGGGGAAAGACACATTGGAAGTATTTAACACGTACGATTTTGAGCACGGAGAGGACAACAAAGAAATTTCTGAAGAAATTTGTGGACGACTGCAATCCTCAGAAAAAAATACCTTGTTCAAGAGGTATGAATGCTGGAAATGCTCTCAGCATGAGGGGGAAACAATTGCTCAGTTTTTCATGGAATTGAAGAAGAATTCAACCAATGCCTATAGAAAGCAGCCTTTTTGGAACGTTGGCCTCATTTTACATCCAATCATCATGTAACTGTTAAAAAATAAATTTTCCATGGGTAGGCACACTGATGTTGAAAGTTTTGTGTCAATCGCTCAAGTGGTTGCAGAGAAAACACATTTAAGAGGAAGTAAAGGTGAAAATGTGAGGATGGACGAAAAAAAAAACAAGTGAGGACCTCGGCCTACGTTCCACAACATGGTCAAGGATGGTTGTGGATGCCTATTACTAGTTAAAACTAGAAAGAGCCATCAGAGATTGCAGACTCTCGCCAGGACTTGTTTTTTGTCGTGTATTTTGTGTGGCAAACAAATGGAAGGATGGACTAAATGAAAGGGCTAAATTGTTGAGTTGTAAAGGTCAAAGGTCTGGAAAGTTGTAATAGTCAAATGGTCTGAAGGTTTAAAGGTCTAAGGGTGTAAAGGTCAAAGGACTGGAAAGTAGTAATAGTCAAATGGTATGAAGGTTTAAAGGTCTGAAAAGATCTCGAGGGTCAAAATGTTGTAAAGCATCGAAAGGGTCTTTAAAGGTCGAAGGGGTCTAAAGGGTGTAATTTAAGGTCTCAACTGTCAGAATTGTCTGAAGGAGTTTAAAGGGTCTTAAAATGTCTAGAAAGCATCGAAATGTCAGAGGTTTAAAACGGTAGAAATGAGTCTATGGGGTTCTAAAGGGGTATGTCAGTTCTTCAGGTTCTAAAATGTGCAACAGAATGTAGTCTTAGGGGTGTAATGAGGTCTCAAGGATCTTAAAGGGTCTCAGGGTTCTAAAGGATCTTTGGGGTCTTAGAGGGTCTTAGGGTTCTGAAGGTCACATCCTCTTCAATTTCATTCTTCCCTCCAGGTCTTCTAGATAGCTGTTCACCACCATCTCAGATCGTCTCCAATCTTAAACCATTATCTTTTCTACCCTTGTTAACCCCACCCAATCCCTCCTTTTCCCAATTTCCCCTCCTTGGAGTTTCCTTCTGTACCCATTTTGTCCACCCCATGCATGTTTTGCATCCTGTTTTTGGCTGTTGTGCCCTGATTCGTTCACTGTACTCGCTCTTCCACAATCCTCAACTGTGTATGTAAAAAACAAGGTCTTGGGGGTCTTGAGGTTCTAGGGGGGTCTTCAGGGTCAAAAGTGTCTTAGTGGTGTTAGAGGTCTAAAGGGTCTTAGGATTTTGAAGTCTTGGGGGTCTTAAGATTCTTAGGGGTCTTAAATGATCGAAAGGATTTTACCCTTTCTCTGAATATGGTTTTATTCCACCGTACATCTTGGTGGTCTTAGGGGATCTTAAAGATCTGAAGAATTTTAGGGGTCTTTGGGGTCTTGGGATTCTAAGGGGTATTCGGGGTCTTGAGTATCTCAAGGGATTGGAGTCTAATGTAATTAATGTACCTACTCACGTTCTGTGTGGACAAACAAACAAACAAATAGACAAACAGACCCAAATGCAATTCCTTCTCCTCTTGCGAGGGTTAATAAAGGTGAGCACAAATAACCTACACACATTATGATTTGTGATCACTTGGTGTTGTAGAATCAGAAATGAGAAATTGCAAGCATGTCTTTGTTGCATGCTCCCATACCTGACCATGCTCCTATACCTGACCTGACCTGGCGCATGCTCCCATACCTGACCTGACCTGACCTTTGTGAAAAGGTCGATGATCCAACACCAGACGAAGCACCATCGTGTTGTCATCCTAGTGATGCGACTGCCAGTTACCTGAAAGAAATGAGAAACACAACTCTGATGAGAAGTCTGTACATGCTGTTTGGACTCATTGGAGAAAGGAACGTTCACCAGGAAATGATGTTTCACAGTTGTACAACTGTAGAAGGTGTGGATGTAAAGGTTGTCTGAGGCAGTGTCCAGTCCTAAAAACTTGTCACATCTGTCAAGGGGAAAATCATCTCTCCAAAATGTGCAAAAAAACACAGGAGGAATGTGCACACAATATTGAAAGGCACATGTCAAGGAATCAGAGGAGGTGTTGATGGCGATAACTCTAATTCAGGGGAGCTTGTTATTAGTCAACTGACTGTGAATGTGCACTCCAATGAAAAGTCTTGGCTTACAAAGCTCGATGTGAATGACAAGGTTCTAAATTTCAAGTTTGATATTCTTGCGGAGGCCAATATGCTGCCTCTGAAAATTTATCGACAACTTCCTGTACAGCAGAACCTACAAAGAAGAAACCTATTGCTGTCATCCAATGGCAATCACAAGGTGTCACCAGAAGGCAAGGTCTGACTTGATCGCTTGCAGTTTTACGTTGTGAATGTGTGGTCTCCATCCATTCTCGGGTTAAAGGCCGACACACAGTTGGATCTTATTGGAAAGTTGACACAATAACTGAGACTTGTTTGGACAAGGATGAACTGTTGCAGGAATTTGGTGATGTGTTTGAAGGCTTTGGGGAAATGCCATGGTGAATAACATTGAATTGAAGGTGATGCTACTCCAGTAATTCACCCACCAAGAGGAGTACCCAATAAATCCAATGTCTGAATCAATTATAAAATAATGGGGTGTATCGAAGATGGATAAACCCACAGTCTGGGTTAACAGTCTTGTATTTATTGAAAAACCAAAGAGTGGTTCTCTTCGTCTATGTTTAGACCCTAAAGCGATCAAACAGGAGCACAACAAAATACCGACCGCTGAGGACATTGCTTCTCGATGAAGTGGCAAATGTGTATTCTCCATTTTGGATGAGAAAGGTGGGTTTTTGCAGATCAAGCTGGATATTCAAAGCTCAGTGTTGTGTACATTTCATGCTCCGTTCAACCATTACAGATTCTGCAGGTGCCCTTTCGGTATATTTTTCAGATTCCAGTTGTTCGGCGACGGAGATGATATCGAAGTGTTTTTGATGACCTGATAAGTGCAGCAAAAGATGTCGCCGACCATGATCACATTCTGAAGCAAGTGTTACACTGTGCTAGAGAGAACAACGTGACGTTCAATAAAAACAAGTTCACTATCGTGTGAACGCGGTGAATGATGTTGGCAATGTAGAGTCTGCTCAGAGACTAAAGCCAGACCCAGAAAGAGTGAAAGCCATTGACTAGTATCTGAAGCCCGAGAACAAGCAAGACTTGCAACAGTTCTTCGGAATGGCAACTTATTTGGGCCAGCTCGGTGGTGTAATGCTAAGAGCATCCGCTCCAAGTCTGGGAGGTCGGTGGTTCAAACTCCCTGCCGAGTCATACCAAAGACTTTAAAAATGGTATGTGCTGCTTCTTTGCTCTAAGTTCAACATTTAAAAGGATAAGAGCAAAGACGATCCACATAGGTTCGCTCTCATGGAGAAGAGGAGATTCCTTCCTCAGAAATGCCCCACTAAGTGCAGTCGGAAAGGTGCTGCTATTGTTGGGATGTTGCTAGTTCTCAGAGTGCTTCGGGAAGATATGGTACATCCGCCAAGCTCAATGGCTGTTTTTGTCTTGTTTGACAGTATTTCTTTGTATGTCCATGTGTGAAAGATGTGTGTGTGTAGAAGCTCCACTATGAGCCTTAGATCCTGTAAAAACAAACAAACAAATAACACGTTCATAGCCAACCTACCGGTGTGTCTGGCTCCACTAAGGCCAATCCTGAAGAAAGACATTGATTGGCATTTGGGCAGTGAGCAGGGTGCTGCATTCCAGCATATTAAACAAGCTTTGTCCACCACACCCACATTGTGGTTTTTTTCTGAATGTACAGTCTGCTGTTGTGATGCAAGCTGACTTTTTGAAAGTAGGCCTGAGTGCTTGCCTCATGCAAGAAGGCCACCCTGTGGCTTACGCTTCAAGAATCTAGATGATTGACTGAAGCAGAACAAAATGATGTGCAAATTGAAAAGGAACTTTTGGCGATCATTTTCACATGTGAAAAATTCAAACAGTACACGTACGGTAAAGCCATGGTCGTTGAAACAGACCATCAGCCACTTAAGACGATCAGTAAGAATGATCTCAGCAAAGCATCACCCTCGCTTCAGGAATGTCGCTTAGACTGCACAAGGACTTTAAACATCGTCTTAAAAAACATTACTTTGGGCATTTTATTCCACCATACATCCTTATCTATCAACATAAGAAGGTTAGGTGGAATAAGATCTCTTGTGTCCGTCTTGCTACAGTTGTTACGGACTTTCGCCACTAACTACACGATGCCACCAATGCTAAACGCAAATGCAGGCAATCCATCCCTCTGTGAACCATGTTCCATTGTGTCGTCACATTCCAAAGAGTTATTCCTCTCCCAGAGCTGGCCAAGCTAGCTAATGGTCTACTCTTGGACACCTCAGGTTGAGATGCATTTAAGGAAGCCATCGGCTGCTTGGCAACCTAGCACCAATCTAAAAATCACAAAAGCTGTTCTGTATTTAAACGTTGTGTGTGTGTGTGTGTGTGTGTGTGTGTGTTGTGTGTGTGTGTGTGTGTGTGTGTGTGTGTGTGTGTGTTTGGCAGGCGCCAGGTTGGACATGCAAAAGACAAGTCAAACACATTTTGTTTAATCTTTTCAGGTATTGCTGGAATGTTACACTGCACACAGCTCTGAGCAATATTCCACCTGCTGCTTCTATAAATATACAAAATGAAAAACACAGACAGATGTAGCAGTTATTAGGCCCACTGCCACTGGAAGGATGTGAGGTGTTAGAATGCATCTCCAACACAGTTTGCAACATTCAACTTATTTGAGGGGGAGGGGTGTGTGGGGGAGTGGAGGGTTGGCTGAGCCAGTCGATGCCTTCTTTTCAGAGCATGCATTAATTGTGTGTGTGTGTGTGTGTGTGTGTGTGTGTGTGTGTGTGTGTGTGTGTGTGTGTGTGTGTGTGATAATCCATGGTTAATTCAGGGCAGGGTCACAGGCATTTATCATGATCCATGAATGATTTTAGAACTCTGGCACTGACTACTTGTACCTCAATGGCCATCCATTCTAGCATTTGAGTGAATAAAATAATGTTATACCATCTTGACCTTGTGATCCAGCAATAGGCTTTGGCAGCTCAGGGCATTGGGGCCTTTCAAATTGCCATCAGGTTTGCAATGCATTGGCGATGACGCACTGGTGGACCTGCGCACAATTTCTAGGAATTTCCTCGAAAAAGGATGGTACTTGATAGAACAAAGAACAAGACAAGACAATATAAAAGTTGTTTGCTGTTAAGTAGACTGTACAAAGTGGAGGGTGTATATGTACAAAGGTGGCTAATTTATGTGACACAGAGAAATTGCTAAATTGGACGATCAGTTTGGTGGATAAAACCCACCATTGCTCCTGAAAGGCTTGTCTCTTGTCCATCAGCGACACTTGCCCAGCAAAGCTTTTTTGTGGTAAAGGAGGAGCAAGAAGAGAACGTGCTCGAGCATACCATCAATCACTGTGATTGTGCTGCACACTGGTGGGATGGAATGAGCTTCTACCTTTTACATGTCTTCAGTCTTCTATTCCATGTTTTAGTATCTTCTCTTTCTCCAAGGATGCTTCATATGCCAAGCTTCCCCTTTGAGGGTTCTTGTCGTTCAAGAGATCTTTCTCAAGGTTGGTAAACTCGGTTTTAGTGCTTCACTTTGCTTCCTGATACCCTAAATGGTATGTGGTGTCAAACAGTATACAGATTGCTCTGTATGCATTGTATTTTAAGTTGACGATACCTTAAGGCAGAAAGAGTAAGTGGTTCTCATATAGCTGTGCAATTTTGGTTTAGGGCCGTGTATTAGCTTGATCAGTTTTGTACAGTGGTGAAAAAAAGTTTGTGAACCCCTTAGAATTTTCTGTATTTCTGCATAAGTGTGACCTAAATGTGATCAGATCTTCATTTAAGTTATAATAATAGATAAAGAGAACCTGATTAAAGAAATAGCAAAAAAACTATTTATTTATTGATTTAATGAGCAAAATTATCCAACATTCAATTTATTTGTCAGAAAAAGTATGTCAACCTTTACATTGAGTAACTGGTGGCACCCCCTTGAGCAGCAATAACTCCAACCAAACGTTTCCTGTAACTCTTGATCAGTCCTGCACATCGGTTTGGAGGAATTCTGGCCCATTCCTCCTTGCAGAACTGCTTCAACTCAGAGATATTTGTGGGCTTTCTTGCATGAACTGCTTGCTTCAGGTTCTGCCAAATCATTTCAATTAGGTTAAGGTCTGGACTTTGACTTGGCCATTCCAAAAGGCAAAATCTCTTCTGCTTCAGCCATTCTGTTTTACTCCAGCCACACTTGTGTGTTTCGGATCATTGCCTTGCTGCATGATTCACTTTCTGTTAAGCTTCAGCTCACGAACGGATGCCTTGATATTCTCCTGTAGAATTTGCCGGGACAATCTAGAATTCATGGTTCTGTTAATGATGGCAAGCCGTCCAGGTCCTGAGGCAGCAAAGCAGCCTCAAACCATGATACTCCCACCACCATGCTTCATGGTTAGGATGAGGTTCTCATGTTGGAATGCAGTGGTTGGTTTTCGCCAAACATAACGATTCTCATTTAAGCCAAAAAATTCCACTTTCAACTCACCTGTCCACAGAACATTCTTCCAAATAGCCTTCTGGATCATCCAGGTGGTCTTTGGCAAACTTTAGATGGGCGATAATGTTCTTCTTGGATAGCAGTGGTTTCCTCCTTGCTGTCCTCTCATGCACACCATTCTTGTTCAGTGTTTTCCTAATGGTGGACTCATGAACATTGACATTAGCCAATGCAAGAAAGGCCTGCAGATCCTTAGATGCTACCCTGGGGTTCTTTGTGACCTGGATTATTGTACGCCTTGCCCTTGGAGTGATTTTCGTTGGACAACCGCTTCTGGAAAGAGTAACAATCGTGTTGAATTTTCTACATTTGTACACGATCTGCCTGATAGTGGATTGGTGGAGCCCAACATCTTTACAAATAATTTTGTAACCCTTTCCAGACCAATGAGCATCGACAACTCTTTTTTTTTGAGGTCCTCAGAAATCTCTTTTGATCGGGGCATGACACGCTTACACAAACCTGTGGTGAAGACCAAACTCTAATGGTGACAAACAAAGTTTATGTTTTTCATATAGGGCAGGCAAGGCCACCAAAACTCACTTTTATTGTCATCCCATTGATTGAAACACCTGACTAAAATTACCCCAATTAATTGAGCCGATGTTCGGATTCGTTTTTCAGTTTGTTTTTTGAATATGCCTAACAGCACATACATGAGTAATCCCAATTTTATGATATGTATAGTATATGTATACGTGTATATATATATATATATATATTATATATATATATATATTTATGTGTATATATATATATGTATGTAATCTTCTGTACTTGATGGTTGTATGCCTGGTGTTGGCTTAGGGCTAGGTCACATTTGCTCTACGGCGAGGATACGCGGCCGTACGCCCTCTGAATTGACAGAAACGTGCGGCGGCCGCAGAGAAACTGAGGTGGCCTCAGGGAGGCCCTACGCCGTTTGGCAATATTTTACAGGCCGTAGGGTCGCCGTGGAATTATAGCGCGGAGTTATAACTTTTTTTCATTTCTACGTTCGCCGTAGCAATTCGACAAGCCAAGCTATGACGTAGATGTGTTCCACGTCGACCGTACGTAGGGCGTACGGTGGGCTTGCGTTATTCGTGCGGCTGCCGTAAGCTCTTCTCAATGAAAAATGAATTTTCCCAACCCCCAAAAAATTACGGCGGCCGCACTATTTCCATGGTCGCCGTACGGTGCCTTGCAGTCTGTGTGACTACCTGCGGGCAACGCAGGGTCGACGCACGGTTCCCCTACGCCCCCGTGCACCTACGTACGGCCTCCGTGGCAGTCTGCGTCGACCGTTCGTCCACCGTGCGCTACCGCTAGAGATCGGAGTATAGGTGTTTGCCTATACCGTGGTGCCCCCAGAATCCCAATTTAATTCGTTCCAGGAGGCTGTTCGGATTGCAAAAAGTTCGGATTCCAAAAATATTTTCCCAATAAGAAATAATGGAGTGAATTAATCCGTTCGTGGACCCAAAGAAAACCCACTTTCAAGACACTTTAAACTGAAATTACCCATGTTAAGGTAAAATAAGATGAGTAAATGACCTTCGGTGGCGGTGTATGGTATGAAACTGGTACAATCACAACATGCAAAGGTCCACACAGGCTCGTGCTCCGGCCTGGGTTCCGATCGCTCGCGCACTCTGCGAGAGCGCTGCCCCCAGGCAGCTCATCATACATGATGCCCGCAAACCACAATCACTTTCATCAAACGCATCGGGCTGACGTAATCATGGATATTCCAAATTACAACTGGTTTTGCTGTGAAATTCAATCCTTGCCCGACAGTCCGTCACACCACATGATCGGATTGCTTTTTTGTTATTCATTAAAACACAAGATGATTAAAAAAACAAACATCACAAATGAAGGTGAAAACACGAGGTAAGGCCTGTCACATTTGGCTCGGCGGCCGGAGGTCTCCAAAATCTGCGGCCACTAGCAATTATACGGCGGCCGCAGTATTTCCACGGTCACACAAGGTGGCAGTGATATGTTTTTAGCAGCTGCTCAGAGAGAGCTCGGAGTGTGTTCTTCTTCTTGTTCTTCTTCTTCTTCTTCTTCTTGTGAAGACAAAACCTTAATCTCTCGGACTCGGCTCTTGTATATACGAGATCCGGATCGCCTTAAATACTGAGCACATGTACACATCCTCACATAGACGGTGCCTTTTGAGAGCGTCTATCATGAACTTTTAAATATATTCGGACATTAGCTTTAAAGTTTCGAAAAGTTGACGTTACTATTTAAAGATTATTCCATTTATCGTATTGTAATTTCGTAAATACATTATATATTTCGTAAATACACGATATATCGTAAATACGTAAATACATTATGACGGGTTTCGCTATTGGCTTATTGAAGGCACGTGACGATATATCGGAAGTTGTTGTTGTTTTTAAAAAAAATATTTTTTTTTTTTTTTTTAGCCGACAAAACCTTTAGGTTTTGGACGCTGCTCTGGACACATTTGTCCTTGTTATTTTTCGGGGAGCCGCACGGCGTATTTATAAATTGTGGAGACCGAAAACATGGGTGTGCCGTACGGTCTTTGATTTGATGTCGCACGGTGACCTTAGGGCGTTCCTGCGGCGGCCATAGAATTTGGAGGCAGACGCAAGGTGCCCGCAAGGCGACCGCAGGGGGACCCGAAGCCGAACGTGCGGCCAGACGGACGGTAACGAATGGGTTAATTTTTTTTTATTATTTTTTTACCAGTTCTTTTGTTTCGGCTTGTCGAATTTCTACGGCGAATGTAGAAATGAAAAAAGTTATAACTCCGCGTTATAATTCCACGGCAACCTTACGACCTGTAAAATATAGCCATACGGCGTAGGGCCACCCTGAGGCCACCTCAGTTTCTCTGCGGCCGCCGCACGTTTCTGTCAATTCAGAGGGCGTACGGCCGCCGTATCCTCGCCGTAGACAAAATGTGACTGAGGCCTAAAGTATCGATCGACACACGAGAGATTCTTTCACGAGGACTTCCACCGCCGAACTGAATGAACAAAGCGCGAAGATGCGGCTCGAACAGGTGGGGAGACATGTGGAACAAACATGAACGCTACGTTGTGTTCGGTTTTTTAAAAATGTATTAGGTTTTTAGGGCAAAATTTTCTCGAAAAAATTGTTCGGATTCCAATTTGTTCAAACAATGGGCGTTCGGATTCTGGGGGCACCACAGTATATTATAATTATAGTATATTCAGTTATATATATACTGTTATATTTTTATTTCAGTAAAAAAAGAACTGGTATATATACCCACTCGTTACCGTCCGTCTGGCCGCACGTTCGCCTTAGGGCCCCCTTGCGGGCACCTTGAGGCTACCTTGCGGGCACCTTGCGTCTGCCTTGAAAATTCTATGGCCGCCGCAGCGACGCCCTAAGGTCACCGTGCGACATCAAATCAAAGACCGTACGGCACCCCACGTTTTCGGTCTCCACAATTTATAAATACGCCGTGCGCTCCCCGAAAAATAAAAACATATGTGACTGCTACATTGTGTGACCGTGGAAATACTGCGGCCGCCGTATAATTGCTAGTGGCCGCAGATTTTGGAGACCCCACGGCCGCCGTGGCAAATGTGACCTAGGTCTTAATGGTTAGGGTGGTGGGCTTTGGATCCAACGGTCCTGAGTTCAAATCCCAATACCAGGTGGGGTTAACTCGGACTATCATCCTTCTGAGGTCGGCAAAATGAGTGCCAGCATGCGGGTATACTGTGTCGGAGTGTGTGACCCGTCCAGGATTGTCCTGATAGCCAAGAGACTGCTTAAACAGCAACAACGCTATGCACAGAGTATGGTCTCAATCTCCTCTCTTCTTCTGTATGAACGTGTGTGTGTGTGTGTGTGTGTGTGTGTGTGTGTGTGTGTGTGTGTGTGTGTGTGTGTGTGTGTGTGTGTGCGCGCGTGTCTACTCCATAACTCCAAAACTGAAACCTCGCAGCCTGAAACTTTGCTTGCATACCAAGAAAACTTCAAGGAAGTGCACAACTGAAAATTGGGTGTTTGGGTTAATTCAAACACCTCTTTTGAAGATAATTAACAGTCTATTTAATTATGTCCTTTATCTGGCACATCCTCGGTCACTGCCTCGATGGGGTCCTAACACATATCCGAGGTAACCTCGCTGGGCTCTGAAGCTGCCATGTGTTTTTAGCTCACCTTGCGAAGAACAGAGAGCTATAGCGATACCCCGGCATGAGCGTCAGCGTCAGCGTCAGCGTCAGCGTCAGCGTGAGCGTGTAAATGTTAAAGTTTTTGTGCAAGTTATTTAGAAGCTTGCCGTTCATTTAATATGTGTACTAGGATGCTGATATTTGGCATGGAGGTTCCTTTCGGTATATTATTGATGTAGTGAAGTTGAAATTAAAAAATAATTCAAATGTTTTAAATTTTTGACCTGTTTGAACTTAACTTTTTTGTAGCACATCAACGTTAGTTTTTTGTGCAAGTTATTTAGAAGCTTGCCATTCATTTAATATGTGTACTAGGATGCTGATATTTGGCATGGAGGTTCCTTTGGGGTATATTATTGATGTAGTGAAGTTGAAATTAAAAAATAATTTCAAATTTTTAAAATTTTTGACCTGTTTTGAACTTAACTTTTCGTGCACATCAATGTTAAAGTTTTTTCCTTTCTAATGTTTTTATCTACCACACATTTTTTACTGATTACAATATACAAATACATATATAGCTTTAAAATTATTTGGAACAGACTTCACTGCAATGCTTTATAAAAAATATTATTAGACTAGTTTTATTCCTGCTCAACCATGCTTTGACTTGCTTGAACAGGCCGCAACGATTTCTTAACAATGAAGTTTTTCCTCTTCATTCTCCTCAATCACATTATCAAATGCCTGTTCATCATAGCTACGAATTGCCGGGTACATTGTCATGCTTATAAACACCTGGAGATGGCAGCGTTCGTGCCTTTATTTCATTTCCACACATGCGATAACCACAAGAATCTCTTAAACTAAGCAGAATTACAAAATTTACGCTCCAGAATTGAACTTAGAAGCAGTTCTGACTCCTAAAACAAGTGTTCGTCTGTCCAATTCGGACATATTTGACATTTTGGGTGTCTCTGGGAGGTGTATGGTTTAATATGATGGTTCGGTGATTGCGAATCGCATGCCAAACGAGCCGTTTCTTATCCACCATTTTGATGGATTGCTTAAGCCACTTGGTGAGCACTCTACGATATTCGCACTGTCACTGAATACTCTATGTCGATTGACTTGAAAAAAGTTCATAGGTCACTCGCATGTGTTGTTAGCTACGTGTTGTTCTGCAGTGCAACAGGCAGTGGCTGGCTCGCTGAAAATGTCAAATTTTATTTTCCACGACCTTTCCCCTTTTTGTTCCTCCAATTTGTGATCCATCACTTTGGCATAGATAAATAGAAATAGAAATTAAACTTCATTTTTAAAAGTTTCTTCAACCGTTTTGCTGAAATTACGGTTGAAGAAACTTTTTTTTTTTAAGTTTCTTCAACCATAATTGGAGGGAATAACCATTCAGCTCTCACCTATTAAATTACTCCAGGTGACTTGGATTTCTGTAAATGTGAGAGACGTGATTCGGTCTTGTTCTTTGTCTGTTAACTGTATGCAGAGATTTATGCTTCAAAAGTTCAAAAAAGAAAAAAAACGTTACTGTGGGAACTTTACTCCCTATTTCCACAAACAAAAAAATGTGGGATTAGGGGGTAACAGATGTAAAATCGACTGGTTATGTCATTTCTAAACGTTTAGTATAAGTGTGTAGTTTCTGATTGAAAATGATAGGGCAAGTGTCAAAATTTGTTCAGAAGTTGACAAATATGCCTTCTGCCCACCATAATGTCTACAACCCTGCTGTCCCCCCCCTCCTTAACCCCCTAAATTGTTCCCTTCATTTTCTTCCTATGTGAGTTTTATAAGTCATTTCACCAGTTCCACATGCCAGCGAATTCCCCCGCCCCTCCAAGGAAGGCGAAAGTTAGGACCTACAACTCTCCGCAAAGGTGCTGGCAACCACCCAGGCCCGTTTAAGCAGCTTTGAAACCGCTCATAACTGCGGATGCAGTGAGAAGATATGAGAAGCTGAACAGGAGCCAATAAATGCACTGTCAATAAATGCACTGTCATGTCATTGATAGAAACTGAGGGGTGGGGCGGGTAATAGAAACATGCAGTTCAGCAGGGACAGTATCAAGAGAGGAGTTGAGAGAGATAGACTGATGGGACAGAGCAGTTCGGCAGTGCAGAGCAGACAGTTAACTTGTGTCGCTGAACTCTTGCTGCATGTTTCTTATTTTGTTCTCCTTCAATCTATTCTCTTTTTCACAAGCCCAGTGAGTTCGACACATCAGTACAGAAGGAGAGAACTAGGGATGAGAACAAGCACGCATGTGCTAAGGAGAAGGCTGTCGAGCCCAGACTCGGTGCTGCCTGACATGTCTCTCCCATGCCAGGAACTCTATCTCTTTCTCTCTCACCACCAGCCCACACCAAGCCCATGCAAGTATCACATGAGAACAAGGTTTTCTCTGTATTGTAACCTATCCCTATCTGACTCTTTGTGGTGTGACTGGATAGGGTATCATGTAAGCCGTCGAGATATCGTGGACTCACGGGAAATTGTATAGATAATTATTGCGAACTGTGTGTGCCTTCCTTGTTCCTACCGACCCCTTTTGCTTTCTTAATAAACATTTTCTCACCACTGGTGTGTTGCCTGGTGTGCTGTTTGCAATTGGAAATTATTATTGCAGGCGGCACGAGTCAAACTCGCCGCCGTTGGAAATTGTCGGGAAAATCCCCCGTTAGGAGGTTTTAATACTGAAGCAGTTTGGCCTGGGTACATCGCTCGCTAACCATCCTTTGAGATAGATATAATAAACGAGCTCTAAGCAACAGACCTCATTCAAATTTCTGTACATCGGAAAACAAAGAATATATCTGTTCAGCTTTCCTGGCCGGTGCTTATCTGTCGCCAAATTGGTGATCGCCGGAATGGGAGATTTGACTTTGTGTCCACCCTATGTCCACCATACTAATGTGGGTGGAGAGGGAGCTAGGAAGGGGGAGCTAGGAAGGGGTGGGACAGCAATGAAGGAGGGAGGGAGAGCAACGTCTCACAACATGTTGCAAAGGAGGGGTGGGAGCAGGAGGGAGAGGGAGGGAGGAGGCAGTGAGAGGGGAGGGAGTGAGGAGGGTGGGGGAGAGGGGAGCAGAGGAGGGGGAACGAGAGGGGGGGGGGAGCGAGGAAGGGGAGAGAGCAACGCCTCACCACACATTGATATCCACTCCAGGAGGGAACGGGTGAGAGGATGGGGGTGGGAGTGAGAGAAAGAGAAGAGAGAGGAGGGGAGAGGAGCAAGAAAGAGGGGGGGTAGCGAGGAAGGGGTGTGTGAGGAAGGGGGTTGGTGAGAGCGACATCTCAAAAATTGAGTTGAAATTTTTCAGAGTAAATGAATTAAAATATGAATACAATATTTTTCCAATTCTCTGTTGAACTCCTAGTTGACTTGTCCCATTGCTTTACTCATTCTAATCCTCCCATTATGTTAATTGTTCTTTTAATTCGATCTTTAATTAATTTATTTGCCTTCCAAGCTACAGAGATTTTGCCACGAAGAACCCAGCTGCGGCCGCCTTTACTTTCACGGCAATCCCGCTGGTTAATTATTTTTGGTGCACTCAATTAAGTTACACTTTTGGAACCTTCGATAATCTTTTCTTCACTCAATATAATTCTCAGAACAGTTTAAAAAAAAAAAAGTAGAGTTGCATGCTTTGGCAATTTCACATTTTCTTGTGTAAATTATGGAGAAGGAGGGATCACAGCCTTGCTTGCTTTAAGTAAATACTCTTAGTTATAAGAATTGTTAATTTCGATAAATTTTCAGATTTTACTCCAGATTTTGACATTAAATGAGTCCTCATGCTCCGATCCTCAAATCTGAAGACAGATTTTGATTACATACTTTCCGTGTAGATGACAGAAGATAGAGTCCGTGAAGAGGACATCATGGTTATAAGTAAAGGCATTTTTCAGCAGGCCGAAACAAATGACGGCTTAAGATCCCTATGAAGGAAGAGCGGCATGACCAAGGATAAGTCCGTTTTTTTTTTTTTTATGATGAGATGAGTTAATTATCTTCAAAAGGGGTGTGTAAATTTACCCAAATAACCAGTTTTCATTCAGGCGCTCTCTTAGAGTTGCCTTTGTATCAATGAAAGTTTTGACCGCAGGTTTCATGGTTTTGGTGTTATGGATTACACACACACACACACACACACACACACACACACACACACACACACACACACACCACACACACACACACAACACAACACACTTGACATTTATATTAGCTCACCTGGAACATAGTTCCGGGGAGCTTATGGGATGGTGCGTCGTCCGTCTGTCCATCTGTCCACAAATACTTTAACTTCTTCTCTGAAAATACACATACGATTCAATGAAACTTTACCACAACGTTCATCATCAAAATTGGGCCCGAAGGGGTCCATGAGGGTTCCCCCAAAATATGTATTTTCTTTCTTCTCAGAAACTACACATGCAATTCTGATGAAACTTGACCCCAACCTTCATCTCCCATGATGTACCACCAAGTTTGTTCACAGCATTAAAAAAAATTGGTGTCTGAAGGAGTTTACAGATGGAGTTTATGGGAAGGTTGCTCCCCGAAAAGATATTTTCATCACCCGTGATGGAACAAAGATTGTTCATCCTATTAAAAAAAATCGGGGTCTAAGCCTGTCTATGAGCGGTTGCCCACCTCAAAAGATGCAGTTGCCCTCTTCTCAGAAACTACACACGCAATTCCGATGAAACTTGACCACCACCTTCATCAACCATGATGTACTAAAGTTTGTTCACAAACATGACAAAAAAATTGTTGTCTACGGGAGTCTACATGGGGGTTGCCCCCCAAATTATGTATTTGCTTTCTTCTCTGAAACCAAACACACAATTTTGTTGAAACTTGACCACAATCTTTATCACCCGTGATGTACCTAGGTTTGTTCATGGCATTTAAAAAACAAATCCATTGGTATTGACTTTTTTCTCCGTTATATATTTTATGGGTCATTCATACCTACCAGTGGTTCTCTGGATATCCTGGCCAGCCGCTACCTTGTGAGCGCCCAGGGGTATTGCCCCTATGTTTACAGATAATGTTCATTGTCTACTCGTACAGTACTCGTAATATCAACATAAAAGTACACTGATTTGTACCAACGTCTTTGTCCTGTCTGTGATTTATGTGCAAGCTATATCATGAGCCTTAGATGAATTGCTAAAAAGAGCATGTTTTTTTGTGGGACAAAGCGCAAGGCGTGTTCTCATTTGAGAAACGTGTCCAAGAATGAAAAAGCCGACTTTTCATGCTTCCCCTTAGGGATTGTTATCTTTGAAGAGATTTATTTGCTTGGTGCACCGTGCTCTTGCTGCATGTTCCTTGTTTTGTTCTCCTTCCATCTGTTCTCTTTCTCACAAGCCATAGCTGTTTTTATTGGTATCCTCAGATACTGAGAGCAGTAGAGAGGGCGGTTAACCTGCAGAAAAGCTGAGCGGGTCCACACTAATCTTAATATTTCTCATTTTGCTGATGCCTTGAATCCTGCTCGGTAATGCACCAACTTGTTTCAGTACTTCAGCAAGCACCAGACTCCCAATATATAGAAAGTACTAAATGTTGGATTATGGCAGAGGCGAAGTTGTTTTACTGATTAATGCTCAGGGAACAGAATTTGGAATTGTTTAAGCGTTGAAGGTTCTTCAGAGTCCAGCTCATAAATGAATAATGTCATGAAGTAAAATTTGCCATTTTATTTTAACGGCTCTATTGATTGATATCTCCTGTCGTGATGATTTCATCCTTCATATTAAATTGTGTCTCAGTTATGAAACTTGGGAAAGCCATATGCAGAGTAAATGGTGGAAGCACATATGTAAACAGTTTATTGTGTGCGTACCACATTGACATTGACTCTTTCACATTGCCAGTACAAATACCTGTGTGTATTTTATACTGTACACACAACCACTCTCTTTTTCCCCACATGAACAACCACTCATTTCTCCACACAACCGCTTGTGGTTTTTCTTTTAAGTGCATCCGCTTGTTTCACTACTCCAACTTCATTCTGGGGTCTCTGTAAAATTGGTTCTTTTGTTTATTTTATAATTGCTAGTTTTACTGTAGTACCATGGTTATTATTTTATGATAACTCAAGTATACCGGTAATCAAGAAACAGCAACATGCAGCAACATTGGAAAATAATAATACAAGTTTCAGAAGAATTTTTATTGTTGAACATCGAAAACTTTGACAACTCTTGATGAATTACTCCTTTTGTATTGTGTATTTATTTATTGTGTGCAGAAATCTAGACGCTGAGAGGTGCTGAAGGACAGAGGTCAGGAGATGCACAGACTTACAATGAATCAAAGGCAAACAAGGAGACGAAGACGTTAAACATGAGTAGCACAAAGAAAAGAAAAAAAGAAAAGAAAATGGGAGGGATGGAGATAGGGAGGAGGTCAGTGACAATGTAACTGAGCATTAATGGGTGCAAGAGAAAGCAGGAGGTGACAATGGGCAACGTTCTTCAAGGACTGGATAAAAGAGGGGGCTCGAGACCACATCGGGAGTCGGTTCCACAGACAAGAGAACAGACGGAGGAATTAGTGGAGGTGGATGTCCAGCATAGATGTGGGGAGGGTAGCCAGTGTGTGATTGTGGAAGAACATGTGCAACCTTGGTGAGCTGAGGGAGGCAGAGGGAACAAAGTGTGGGAGGAGTGAGGTCATAAGTGAGACGATAGAAAACTCACATTTCTTCACAATTTTTTTCTGGTTAAACTTATTCTCTCTTACTCAACATTCTCTTGATGTCCTGCGTTTCTGACTTTGCTTGCAAAGAAAACGAATATTGATGTAACTCCAATCATACATAAGCGGGAAAAAATATATATCTTATTATAAATAAAAAGTCATCGTGTGTGTGTGTGTGTATGTGTGTGTGTGTGTGTGTGTGTGTGTGTGTGTTGGGTGTGGTGTAAACACTAATCACACCCAAATCAATGGCCCAATTGCCACCTAAGTGCAGGTTTGGGCCCATAAGTGCGAATCTCGGCATGCACAGAACTATCTCTCTTAATCCTTTGACCTAAGAAACTCAAACATTGTACGATGAAATGTAACAATGACTTGTGCATGCCGCTGGTCATGTAAGACAGATGGCCATTATGTAAAGGTTACTTTATGAAGGTTTTACATGTGGGACAATATTTTGTGGCCACTCTTGACAATTGGCCGTTCTGTCGAGGTGGCCGTTAATATAGTTATGAGTTACTACTACAACTGCATATACAGTGGCCTGCAAAAGTATTCACCACCCCCTCAAAGTTTTCACATTTTGATGGAACCTGAGCTTTATTTCAAGATGCTTTCAAATCAAGACTTAATATTTGAAGTCTTCACAAACTACTCCAAAGTGATAATGTGAAAAAAATGCAGCTAAAATGTGAATGAGTTAAATTCACAGAGAAAATCAGATGATTGTCAACTGTATAAGTATTCAAACCCTTTGTCTAATTAACCCTAAAAAACTTTGTGAGAAAATTATTTGTTTGAAAGTTACAAAGTAAGCATTATAGGTTTAACCTGTATGTAATCAATGGTGTAAATTAAAATTAAGCTCCCACACTTATCTAAGAAGTTTTAAGATGCAACTCACTTGGTCAACCAACAAGGAAAACGAAGTCCAAGGAGCTTTCCAAACAAGTCAGACATAAAGTGGTGGAGAATCACCGTTCAGGAGAGGGTTATAAGAAGATTTCAAAGTCACTCATTATCCCTCTGAGTACGATGAAATCCATCATTAAGAAGTGGGAGACGTATCATACCACCCAGACTATACCCAGATCATGTCACCCATCCAAACCCAGCAGCCAGGCAAGCAGGAAACTGATTCGGGACATCACTGTATATCCTACAATTCCTTTAAAAGATCTGGAAGGCTCTACGTCCAAGATGGGGGTCAGTGTTCAATCAACAATATCCCGTTTCCTTCACAAAGCTGGCCTCCATGGACAGGTTGCAAGGAAGAATCCATTACTGAAAAATACACATCTGTGTGGGATTGGTCATTCCTGGTTAGCGTACATCAGTGTTCATCCATTCTCGTGGCCAACCGTTTTCCCGTTTCACCAACATAACTGGTGGGGCAGTTGTGATGGGATGTTACAGATGATCTGAGATCCGTCCTGTTTGCCAACCTTGTCTTTGTGTTTTGCCACTAATGACTGCAGAATCGCGTTGGGTTTAGGGGTAATGCAGATATCATAGTGCTGGAGTAGGCAATTGGCAAGTTCAAAAGCTGTTCTTATGTAGAGGACTATGACTGTCTTCATTTTCTTTGTTGTCATATCCTGCCTTGGTTTTATTTTACGATAGCATTTCTTGATGAACTATGGGGGATAATGATTGGCAAGCAGCAATTTATGGGCTGTTTGGATGTTGGTCTGCCATTCTGCACACCCCAATGAGACTTGGCATGGTCTCATCGTGCTTTCCCACAGCACAACTTGTGACACAAAGGGTGGCCGCTGCTGTAGTCTAGTACCTTGACCGTGTGTTTGCGGTACACTGACAAGCCTATTTTGCCATCAGTTTTTCTGGAGAGTAAGACATCTAAGAATGCCAGTGGACCCTTCTGCTTCAACCTTGCAATTGAATTGGAGCTTGGGAGACATCGAGTTCAGGTGAGTGTGGAAGCTTTCCAATTGGTTGGCCTTAATGACGACAAATGTGTCATCAACGTACTGTAGACATAGTTTGGGCATGTACTCTTCAATTGGGGTGGTATCTTCAACGACTTGCATAATTTTATGTGCTCTACCAGTGTTTCACACATTCAGTGGATGTGATGTCACATCTGCCTTCAAAAGAAAGGGAAAAATATCAGTGTGGCATCTGGGAAAATAGGAGGTGTACGAAGAAGTAACAGATGTTTGTCCACCTGATCTCAAATCCCTTTGAGCATCTGTATCTGAATTATGAACACGTCAATCAACTTGAAAGACTGAGTGTCATCCATTATGACAGGCCGAGCCCTCGAGGCTTTGTCAACAAACTAAGAAAGAAGTTCTTTTGTCTGAAGAACCGATGCATCGACAGATTGCCACCAACACAAGATGCCCATCTTCAACATTCTCGACGAGCAGTGTCCCAAGCTGGAATCTTGACAACCAGCACACAAACACAGCAAGCTTTACCATCGCCTGAATAATATGGCTGGGTCACGACGTCAAGATCCTGGGTGCCCGTTTGGTTAACAATTTCTGAGGTGACTAAAACCTGCAAAAAATTAGTTAAATGTTCTTGCAAAGGAGACGGTTCAAATGTTCACCACTTTGCAAGTGCAAATATAATGCTTCGGATATCCTGATGAACTGAAATTTTACACAACTTTGAAAGACACCAAACAGCCACGTTTTCTAAGTTGACATTTTAAAGGATCATTATTTCTGTCTGACTTGGATTTCAATATGAAAGAGATGCAATGAGTTTAAGTAATATTTCTTGAAAAACTGTATGAAAACTTGGACACGGAAGCAGAAACGTTCGGAAAATAACGATATTGGTGGACATTTTGAATTCAAGATGGCGGACATGAATTTTCAGTTTTCATTTTGAATCACCGTAATCATTTCTCAAATATGGGTGTTCATATGCCATAAAAAAATGCAAACTCTGCTTTTATTCTGAATATTCAGTCAAATATAGTGAATCCGGTGGCCATCTTGGATTTTGGTGTTTTTATGGAATTATGGGAAAATTTCAAGAGGACTCCTCAGCTTATATTAACTTGTATACCCTGAGGAAACTTCCTGTCAAATTTGGCACTTTTATCCACTAAGTAATGACAACCATAAAGAATGGTACTGAACCACCTTATTTATTGGTGTTCCCTGTTCTTGGTGATTACACTGTTCCGTCAAAGGTGAAGTATGTTGAGTTCATGCACAGGCTCATCAGAAACATGATCTCTTCTGAGCCGAGTTTGCTGTTCTCTGCGAGCTTGGTGCCTTTGTTTCAATGTTACCGGTAACAAGGTTTCTGTTGGCATTTGTGTGGGTACTGATGTGGACAATAAGGTGACGGGCAACATCAAAGGAGGCCATCAAATTGTTATCCTGCAGGTGGATATTCTTGACCTCGAGAGGAAGTAATTTGCATGAGCATAGTGCGTGTGAGTTGTGGGATCGGTGTTTCAAGTGCTGGAATAGGTGCTTACATACAGTGAATTGCCTATGGGGTGAGTGTTTGTGTGTATGGGGGGGGGGGGGGGAGGAGGTTAGGAGATTGCTCCATTATCACACCTTGGGTACCCCAGGAAGTGAGGTGTTATTAATAATGTGGAAATGAGGTGTTTTTTAATAACATGGTGGTGAGTTTTTTTTAATATGTGGGGGTGAGGTGTTTTTTAATAACGTGGCGGTGAGGTGTTTTTAATAACGTGTGCTGGTGAGGTGTTTTTACAAGGTTTGGTGAAGTGTTTTTTAATAACATGGCAGTGAGGTGTTTTTAATAACGTGTGGTGAGGGTGTTTTTAATAACATGCTGGTGAGGTGTTTATAATAACGTGCTGGTGAGGTGTTTATAATAACGTGCTGGTGAGGTGTTTTTAAACAAGGTGGGGTGAGTGTGTTTTAATAAACATGGCAGTGAGGTGTTTTTAATAACTGGTGGTGAGGTGTTTTTAATAAAGGCTGGTGAGGTGTTTTTAATAACGTGGCGGTGAGGTGTTTTTAATACATGGTGGTGAGGTGTTTTTAATAACATGCTGGTGAGGTGTTTTTAATAAGGTGGTGGTGAGGTGTTTTTAATGACGTGGTGGTGAGGTGTTTTTAATAACATGCTGGTGAGGTGTTTTTAATAACGTGGTGGTAAAGTGTTTTTAATAACGTGGCGGTGAGTGTTTTTAATACATGCTGGTGAGGTGTTTTAATAAGGTGGGTGAGGTGTTTTTAATAACATGCTGGTTCGGTGTTTTTAATAACGTGGAGGTGAGGTGTTTTTTAATAACATGCTGGTGAGGTGTTTTTAATAACATGCTGGTAAAGTGTTTTTAATAACGTGGCGGTGAGGTGTTTTTAATAACATGCTGGTGAGGTGTTTTTAATAAATGCTGGTAGTGTTTTTAATAAGGTGGTGGTGAGGTGTTTTTAATAAGGTGGTGGTGAGGTGTTTTTTAATAACATGCTGGTGAGGTGTTTTTAATAAGGTGGTGGTGAGGTGTTTTTAATAACATGCTGGTTAGGTGTTTTTAATAACGTGGAGGGTGAGGTGTTTTTAATAACGTGGGGGTGAGGTGTTTTTATATAACGTGGCGGTGAGGTGTTTTTAATAACATGCTGGTGAGGTGTTTATAATAACGTGCTGGTGAGGTTGTTTTTAACAAGGTGAGGTGAGGTGTTTTTATAACATGGCGGTGAGGTGTTTTTAATAACGTGTGGTGAGGTGTTTTTTAATAACATGCTGGTGAGGTGTTTTTAATAACGTGGCGGTGAGGTGTTTTTAATAACATGGTGGTGAGGTGTTTATAACAGTGGTGAGGTTTTTTACTAACGTGGTGGTGAGTGTTTTTAATAACTTGGCTGGTAAAGTGTTTTAATACGTGGCGGTGAGGTGTTTTTAATAGCGTTGCGGTGAGGTGTTTTTAATAGCGTCGTGGTGAAGTGTTTTTTAATAGTGTGGAGGTGAGGTGTTTTTAATAGTGTGGTGGTGAGGTGTTTTTAATAACGTGGAGGTGAGGTGTTTTTAATAGCAGTGGTGGTAAGGTGTTTTTAAAAGCGTGGTGGTGAGGTGTTTTAATAGCGTGGAGGTGATGGTGTTTTTAATAGCGTGGCGGTGATGTGTTTTTAATAACGTGGGGGTGAGGTGTTTTTCATAGCGTGGAGGTGAGGTGTTTTTTCATAACGTGGAGGTGAGGTGTTTTTAATAAAGTGGTGGTGAGGTGTTTATAATAACGTGGAGGTGAGGCGTTTTATAACGTGGCGGTGAAGTGTTTTTAATAACGTGGAGGTGAGGTGGTTTTTAATAATGTGAAGGTGAGGTGTTTATTAATATGTGGAGGTGAGGTGTTTATCATAACGTGGAGGTGAGGTGTTTTTAATAACGTGGTGGTGAGGTGTTTATAATAACGTGGCGGTGAGGTGTTTTAATAAGTGGAGGTGAGCTGTTTTATAATAATGTGGCGGTGAGGTGTTTTTAATATGTGGAGGTGAGGTGTTTTATAATAATGTGGCAGGTGAAGGTGGTTTTATAATAACGTGGTGGTGAGGTGTTTTTCATAACATGCTCATGAGGTGTTTTAATACGTGGAGGTGAGCTGTTTATAATAAATGTGGCAGGTGAGGTGTTTTTAATAATGTGGAGGTGAGGTGTTTATAATAATGTGGAGGTGAGGTGTTTATAATAATGTTGCATTGAGGTTTTTTAATAACATGGTGGTGAGGTGTTTTAATAACATGCTCATGAGGTGTTTTAATAACGTGGAGGTGAGGTTTTTATAATAATGTAGTCGGTGAGGTGTTTTTATTAAAGTGGCGGTGAGGTGTTTATAATAACGTGGAGGGTGAGGTGTTATAATAATGTGGAGGTGAGGTGTTTATAATAATGTGGAGGTGAGTGTTTATAAATAACGTGGCGTGAGGTGTTTTTTTAATAATGTGGAGGTGAGCTGTTTCTAATAATGTGGCGGTGAGGTTGTTTTTAATAATTGGAGGTGAGGTGTTTATAATAATGTGGAGGTGAGGTGTTTAATATAATTTGCGTTGAGGTGTTTTTAATAACGTGGTGGTGAGTTTGTTTTTTAGTAACATGCTGGTGAGGTGTTTTTAATAATGTGGTGGTGAGGTGTTTTTTAATAATGTGGTGGTGAGGTGTTTTTAATAACATGTGCATGAGGTGGTTTTTTAATAACGTGGAGGTGAGGTGTTAATAATAACGTGGAGGTGAAGGTGTTTTTTAATAAGTCGGGGAGGTGAGGTGTTTTAATAGTATGGTGAAGGTGGTTTTAATTGTGGTGGTGGTGAGGTGTTTAAATAATGTTGAGTTGAGGTGTGTTTTTAATAACGTGGAGGTGAGTGTTTTTAATAAGGTGGCGGTGAGGTGGTTTTTAATAACGTGGAGGTGAGGGTGTTTATAATAACGTGGAGGTGATGGTGTTTATATTATATGTGGAGTGAGGTGTTTATAATAATGTGGTGGTGAGGTGTTTATAATAACGTGGAGGTGAGGCGTTTATAATAAGTGGCGGTGAAGTGTGTTTTAATAACGTGGAGGTGAGTGTGTTTTTAATATGTGAAGGTGAGGTGTTTATTATAATCTGGAGGTGAGGTGTTTATCATAACGTGGAGGTGAGGTGTTTTTAAAACGGTGGTGGTGAGGTGTTTATAATAACGTGGCGGTGAGGTGTATTTAATAACGTGGAGGTGAGCTGTTTATAATATGTGGCGGTGAGGTGTTTTAATAATGTGGAGGTGAGGTGTTTTATAATATATGTGGAGGTGAGGTGTTTATAATAAAGTGGTGGTGAGGTGTTTTTCATAACATGCTCATGAGGTGTTTTTTAATAACGTGGAGGTGAGCTGTTTATAATATATGTGGCGTGAGGTGTTTTTAATAATGTGGAGGTGAGGTGTTTATAATAATGTGGAGGTGAGGTGGTTTATAATAATGTTTGCATTGAGGTGTTTTTAATAAGCATGGTGGTGAGGTGTTTTTAATAAGATGCTCATGAGGTGTTTTAATAACGTGGAGGTGAGGTTTTTATAATATGTAGGGTGAGTGTTTTTATTAAAGTGGCGGTGAGGTGTTTATAATAACGTGGAGGTGAGGTGTTATAATAATGGAGGTGAGGTGTTTATAATAATGTGGAGGTGAGGTGTTTATATAACGTGGCGTGAGGTGTTTTTAATAATGTGGAGGTGAGTGTTTCTAATAATGTGGCGGTGAGGTGTTTTTTTATAATGTGGAGGTGAGGTGTTTATAATAATGTGGAGGTGAGGTGTTTATAATAATGTTGGCGGTTGAGGGTTTTTAATAACGTGGTGGTGAGTTGTTTTTAGTACATCTGGTGAGGGTGTTTTTAATAATGTGGTGGTGAGGTGTTTTTAATAATGTGGTGGTGAGGTGTTTTTTAATAACATGCTCATGAGGGTTGTTTTTTAATAACGTGGAGGTGAGGTGTTATAATAAAGTGGAGGTGAGGTGTTTTAATACGGGGAGGTGAGGGTGTTTTTAATAGTATGGTGAGGTGTTTTAATGTGTGGTGGTGAGGTGTTTTAATAATGTTGAGTTGAGGTGTTTTTTAATAACGTGGAGGTGAGGTGTTTTTTAATAAGGTGGCGGTGAGGTGTTTTTTAATAAGTGGAGGTGAGGTGTTTATAATAACGTGGAGGTGAGGTGTTTATATTAATGTGGAGGTTGAGGTGTTTATAATAATGTGGAGGTGAGTGGTTTTTAATACGTGGTGGTGAGGTGGTTTTTAATAACGTGGTGGTGAGGTGTTTTTTAATAACACGTGGGGTGAGGGGTTTTTAATAACATGCTGGTGAAGTATTTTGAATTACGTGGAATTAGGTGTTTTAATGGCACAGGCAGTGAGGAGTTTTTAATAACATGGCGGTGAGGAGTTTTTATAGCGTTGCGGTGGAGGTTTTTTAATTGCGTCGTGTTTGAGGTGTTTTTTAATAGTGTGGCGGTGAGGTTTTTTTAAATGTGTGGTTTAGTGAGCGTGGTTTTTAATAGCGTGGAGGATGAGGTGTTTTTTAATATCGTGGTGGTGAGGTGTTTTTAATTAACATGCTGCATGAGGTGTTTTTTAATAATGTGTGGTGAGGTGTTTTAGTAACTGCTGGTTGAGGTGTTTTTAATAACGTGGTGTGAGGTGTGTTTAATGAGTGGCGGTGAGGTGTTTTTAAATAAAGTGGAGGTGAGATGTTTTTAATAACGTGGCGGTGAGGTGTTTATAATAACTGGCGCGTGAGGTGTTTTTAATAACGTGGAGGTTGAGGTGTTTTTTAATAACGTGGAGGTGAGGTTTGTTATAAGTAACTGGAGGTTGAGGTGTTTATATTAATGGGAGGTGAGGTGTTTTTAATAACGTGGAGGTGAGGTGTTTATAATAACGTGGAGGTGAAGGTGTTTTTAATAAATGTTGGAGGTGAGGTGTTTTTAAATAATGTGGAGGTTGAGGTGTTTTATATTACTGTGTACGGTGAGGTGTTATAATAATGTTGGGCGGTGAGGTGTTTTTAAATAACGTGGTGGTGAGGTGTTTCAATAACAATGCTCGTGAGGTGTTTTACAACGTGGTGGTGAGGTGTTTTTAATATTAATACGTGGTTGTGAGGTGTTAATAACGTGAAGGTGAGGTGTTTTTTAATAACGTGGCGGTGAGGTGTTCTTAATAGTGGCGCGGTGAGGGTGTTTTTAATAACGTGGCGGTGAGTGTTTTAATAACGTGGAGGTGAGCGGTTTTTAATAATGTGGTGTGAGGTGTTTATATAACGTGGAGGTATGAGGTGTTTTTAATAACGTGGAGGTGAGGTGGTTTTTAATGACGTGCTGGTGAGGGTGTTTATAATAACGTGCTGGTGAGGTGTTTTTAACAAGGTGGAGGTGAAGGTGTTTTTAATAACATGGCGTGAGGTGTTTTTAATAACGTGGTGGTGAGGTGTTTATAATAACGTGCTGGTGAGGTTGTTTATAATAAGTGCTGTGAGGTGTTTTTTAAAGCAAGGTGGAGTGAGGTGTTTTTAATAACATGGCAGTTGAGGTGTTTTTAATAACGTGTGGTGGAAGGTGTTTTTTATCATGCTCATGAGGTGTTTTTAATACGTGAGGTGATGAGTTTTTATAATAATGTAGCGGTAGGTGTTTTTTATAAAAGTGGCGGTGAAGGTGTTTATAATAACGTGGAGGTGAGGTGTTATAATAATAGTGGAGGTGAGGTGTTTTATAATAATGTGGAGGTGAGGTGTTTATAATAACGTGGCGTGAGGTGTTTTTAATAATGTGGAGGTGAGGTTTTAATAATGTGGGGTGAGGTGTTGTTTAATAATGTGGAGGTGAGGTTGTTTTATTGTGGGTGGGTGTTTTTAAATAATGTTGCGTTGAGTGTTTTATAACGTGGTGGTGAGTGTTTTGTAATGCTGTGGTGTTATATGGAGTAGGTGTTAATAAGTGGTGGTGAGGTGTTTTAATACATGCTCATGAGGTGTTTTTAATAACGTGGAGGTGAGGTGTTAATATAACGTGGAGGTGAGGTGTTTTGTGGGGAGGGTGAGGTGTTTTTTAAGTTATGGTGAGGTGTTTTTAATTGTGTGGTGGTGAGGTGTTTTTATAATGTTGAGTTGAAGGTTGTTTTTATAACGTGGGAGGTGAGGTGTTTTTAATAAGGTGGGGTGAGGTGTTTTTAATAACGTGGAGGTGAGGTGTTTATAATAACGTGGAGGTTAGTGTTTATATTATGTGGAGGTGAGGTGTTTATAATAATGTGGAGGTGAGGTGTTTTTAATTAACGTGGTGGTGAGGTGTTTTTAATAACGTGGTGGTGAGGTGTTTTTAATAACGTGGAGGTGAGGGGTTTTTAATAACATGCTGGTGAAGTATTTTGAATTACGTGAAATTAGGTGTTTTTAATGGCAGCGGAGTGAGGAGTTTTTAAATAACATGGCGGTGAGGAGTTTTTTAATAGCGGGTTGCGGTGAGGTCATTTTTAATCGATCGTGTTGAGGTGTTTTTATAAGTGTGGCGGTGAGGTTTTTTTTAATAGTGGTCGGTAGAGAGTGTTTTTAATAGCGTGGAGGTTGAGTTGGTTGTTTTAATATCGTGGTAGGTGAGGTTTTTAATAACATGCTCATGAGGTTGTTTTTAATATGTGGTGGTGGAGGTTTTTTAGTAACATTTGCTGGTGAGGTGTTTTTAAGATAGCGTGGTGTGGAGGTGTGTTTTAATGAAGATGGCGGTGAGGTGTTTTTTAATAAGTGGAGGTGAGATGTTTTTAATAACGTGGCGGTTGAGGTGTTTTATAATAACGTGGCGTTGTGAGGCTGTTTTTCAGATAACTGTGGAGGGTGAAGGTGTTTTAAATAACGTGGAGGTGAGGTGTTTATAATAACGTGGAGGTGAGGTGTTGTATATTATGTGGCAGGTGAGGTGTTTTTAATAAGTGGAGGTGAGGTGTTATTAAATAACGTGGAGGTGAGGTTGTTTTTAATAATGTGGAGGTGAGGTGTTTAATAATGTGGAGGTGAGGTGTTTTATTTAACTGTGTACAGGTGAGGTGTTATAATAATGTTGCTGTGAGGGTGTTTTTAATAACGTGGTGGTGAGGTGTTTTTCACATAAATGCTCGTGAGGTGTTTTTTAACAACTGGTGGTGGGTGTTTCTTAAATTTAATAACGTGGTTGTGAGGTGTAATACGTGGTGGTGAGGGTTTTTAATAACGTGGTGGTGAGGTGTTTTTTAATAACGTGAAGGTGAGCGTGTTTTACATACGTTGGCGGTGAGAGTTGTTCTTATGAACGTTGGCGGTGAGGTGTTTTTAAATAACGTGGCGGTGAGGTGTTTTATTTAACGTGGAGGTTGAGGGTTTTTAATAGATGTGGTGTGAGGTGTTTAAATAACGTGGAGGTGAAGCGTGGTTTTTTAATAACTGAGGGGGAGGTTTGGGTGTTTTTAATGACGTGCTGGTGAGGGTGTTTATAATCAACGTGCTGGTGAGGCTGTTTTTAACAGGTGGAGGTGAAGTGTTTTTTAATAACATGGCAGTGAGGTGTTTATTAACGCGTGGTGGTGAGGTGTTTATATAACGTGCTTGGTGAGGTGTTTATAATAACGTAGCTGGTGAGGTGTTTTTAACAAGGGTGGAGGCTGAGGTGTTTTTATAAACATGCAGTGGAGGTGTTTTGTAATAACCGTGGTGGTGAGGTGTTTTTAATAACAGGCTGGGTGAGTGTTTTTACGTAACGTTGGCGGGTGAGGTGATTTTTATAAGCATGGTTGTGAGGTTTTTTAATATACATGCTGGTGAGGGTGTTTTAATAAGGTGGGTGTGAGGTGTTTTGAATGACGTGGTGGTGAGGTGTTTTTAATAAACATGCTGGTGAGGTGTTTTTAATAACGTAGGTTGGTAAAGTGTTTTTAATAACGTGGCGGTGAGGTGTTTATTAATAACATGCTGGTGGAGGTGTTTTTAATAAGGTGGTGGTGAGGTGTTTTTAATAACATGCTGGTTCGGGTGTTTTTAATAACGTGGAGGTGAGGGTGTTTTTAAAACAATGCTGTGAGGTGTTTTTAATAACATGCCTGGTGAGGGTTTTTAATAACATGCTGGTAAAGTGTTTTATAACGTGGCGTGAGGTGTTTTTATAAGTGAGTGTCGAGGTGGTTTTATAACATGCTGGTGAGGTGTTTTTTAATAAAGGTGGTGTGAGGTGTTTTAATACATGCTTTGTTTAGGTGGTTTTTAATAACGTGGAGGTGAGGTGTTTTTCAATAACGTGGGGGTGAGGTGTTTTAATAACGGTGGCGGTGAGGCTGTGTTTTTAATAACATTGCTGGTGAGGTGTTATAATAACGGCTGGTGGAGGTGTTTTTAAACAAGGTGGAGGTGAGGTGTTTTTAATAACATGGCGGTGGGTGTTTTTTAATAACGTCGGTGGTGAGGTTTTTTAATAACATGTCTGGTGAGGTGTGTTTTTAATACACGTGGGCGGTGAGGTGTTTTTAATAACATGGTGGTGAGCTGGTGTTTTTTATAACATGCTGGTGATGGTGTTTTTAATAACGTGGTGTGAGCGCTGTTTTTTAATAAGCTTGCTGGTAAAGTTGTTTTTATAACGTAGGCGGTGAGGTTTTTTTAATAGCGTTGCTGGTGAGGTGTTTTAATATAGCGTCGTGGTGAAGTGTTTTTATAGTGTGAAGTGAGGTGTCTTGATAGTGTGGTGGTGACGGTGTTTTTAATCAACGTGGAGGTGGAGGTGTCTTGTTAATAGACGTGGTGTAAGGGTTTTAAAAGCATTGGTGGTAGGGTGTTTTTATAGGTGGAGGTGAGGTGTTTTTATAGCGCTTGGCAGGTGATGTGTTTCTAATAACGTGGGGGTGAGGTGTTTTTCATAGCGTTGGAGGTAGGAGGTGTTTTTTAATAAAGTGGTGGTGAGGTGTTTATAATAACGTTGGAGGTGAGGCGTTTATATAACGTGGAGGTGGAGCGTTTTATATAACAGCTGGGCGGTGAAGTGTTTTTAATAACGTGGAGGTGAGGTGTTTTTAATAATGTGAAGGTGAAGGTGTTCATATTAATGTGGAGGTGAGGTGTTGTTATCTAACGTGGAGGTGAGGTGTTTTTAAATAACGGTGGTGGTGAGGTGTTTAATAATAAACGTGATGGCGGTGAGGTGTTTATAATAAGCGTGGAGGTGAGGCTGTTCTTATAAATGTGGCGGGTGAGGTGTTTTTAATATTCGGAGGTGAGGTGTTTATATAATATGTGGAGGAAGGGGAGTTGTTTTATATAAACGTGGTGGTGGGTGTTAAAAAGCTCGGTGTTTTAATTGAGTGATAAAATACATGCTGCGTGAGGTGTTTTTAATTGTCGAACTATGTGATACGCGTGCGGAGGAGTGCTTAATTATATTGAGTGAGGGTCAAAGAAATAAGTGGTGAGTGTTTATAATAATGTGTGCGATTGAGGTGTTTTAATACATGTGGGGTGAGGTGCTTCATTAAATTAATGTAGTATTATAATAAAAAATGTTGTCATTGAGGTGTGCTTAACATGGTGGTGAGGTGTTTTTTAAATAACGCTTGAGGTGTGTTTTTTAATTACGTGAGGTTTTATAATATGTAGCGGTGAGGTGTGTTTTATAAAGTGGCGTGAGTTGTTTTATAATAACGTGGAGGTGAGGTGTTATATAATGTGGGGGTTGGTTATGGTGTGGTGTTATAATAATAATGTGGAGGTTGAGGTTTTATTAATAACGTGGTCGTGAGGTGTTTTAATAATGTGGAGGTTAGCTGTTTTCTAATAAATTGGCGGGAGTGTTTTTAATAATGTGAGGTGAGGTGTTATAATAATAGTGCGTGAGATTGTTTATATGAGGTGTGCGTTAGGTAATAATGTTGGTTAGTGTTTAATATAACGGTGGTGCGTGAGGTTCGTTTTTTTTAGTAAACATGCTGGTGAGGTTGTTTTAATAATGTGGTGTGAAGGTGTTTTTATAATGTGGGTGGGGAGGTGTTTTTAATAACATGCTCATTGAGTAAGAGTGTTTTTTATACGTGGAGTGAAGTCGTTTTATAAAATAACGTGGAGTGAGGTGTTTTTTAATAACGGGAGGTGATGGTGTTTTTATAGTATGGTGAGGTGTTTTTAATTGTGGTGGTGGTGAGGTGTTTTAAATATGTTGAGTTGTGT
>CM068959.1:19240173-19252274 GCA_035128595.1 Eptatretus atami | reverse complement strand
AAACACATCACGTCCACGTTATTATATACACATCACCCCACGTTATTAATACACCATCACGGTCCACGTTATTATAAACACATCACCCCCCGTTTTATATACACATCACACCCACGTTATTATATACAACATCACGTCACGTTATTATATACACATCACACCCACGTTTATTATAAACAATCACCCCCACGTATTATAAACACATCATCCCCCCCCGCCATTATTATTACACATCAACCTCCACGTTATTATATACACATCAGCCCTCCAGTATTATAACACATCACCTCCACGTATTATAAACACACACACCCCAGCGTTATTATAAACATCACGTCCACGTTATAATATACAGCATGCACCCCACGTTATTATAAAACCACATTCACCTCCCATGTTATTATAAACACATCAGTCCACGTTATTATAAACCAACATCACCCCACGTTATTATAAACACATCACCCCACGTTATTATATACCAATCACCTCCACGTTATATTAAACACATCACCCCCACGTTATTTATAAACACATCACCTCCATGTTATTATAAACACATCAACTCCACGTTATTAATAAACACATCACCCCCACGTTATTAATACACATCACCTCCACGTTATTATAAAAACACATCAGCGTCCACGTTTATTATATACACATCACGTCACGTTATTATATAACACATCACGTCCACGTATTATAAACACATTCACGGTTCCACGTTATTATATACACATCACGTCCACGGTTATTATATACATCACCTCACAGTTATTAAAAAACATCACGTCCACGTATATAAATAAAATAACATCACGTCCACGTTTATTATAAACACATCACCTCCACGTCCTATTATAAACACATTCACCCCCACGTTATATAAAAAGACTGATTAACATCACGTCCACGTTATTATAACACATCACGTCCACGTATATAATACACATCACGTCACGTTATTTATCAATCAGTCCACAGTATATCACTACCTCCACGTTATTATAAAACACATCACGTCCACGTTATTATAAACACATCACGTCCACGTTATTATAACACACATCACCTCCACGTTTATTATAACACATCACCCCCACGTTATTAATTAAACACATCACGTCCACGTATTATTTATACACATCACGTCCACGTTATTATAAACACATCACGTCCACGTTATTATAAACACATCACGTCCACGTTATTATAAACACATCACGTCCACGTTATTATAACACATCACGTCCACTTATTATATACACATCAGTTCCACGTTATTATATACACATCACGTCCACGTTTATTATAAACACATCACGTCCACGTTATTGATATACACATCACGTCCACGTTTAAACTACAAGTTATAAACACATTCAACGTCCACGTTAATTAATAAAATCACGTCCACGTATACAATTAGTTATAAACACATGCGACGTCCACGTTATTATAAACACATCACGTCCACGTTATTATAAACAACATCACCTCCACGTTATTATAAACACCTCACCTGCCACGCTATTATAACCACATCACCGTCCAGTTTATAAACACATCACGTCCCCACGTTTATAAACAATCACGTCCACGTTATTATAAACACATCACCCCCACGTTACTTATAAACACATCACGTCCAGCGTTATTTAAACACATCACCCCCATGTTATTTATATACACATACGTCCACGTATTATAAAACACGATCACTCCACGTTTATAAACACATCCACCTCCACCATTATTATAAACACATCACGAGTCCACGTTATATAACACATCACTCCACTTTATTATAACACATCACGTCCACGTTATTATAAACACATACCTCCGTTTTAACACAACTCACGTATATAACACATCACCTCCACGTTATTATAAACACATCACCTCCACGTTATTATAAACACTCACCTCCACGTTTATTATAAAACACATCACCTCCACGTTATTATCAACACATCACCCCACGTTATTATAAACACATCACCCCACGTTATTATAAACACATCACCTCCACGTTTAACATACTCATATTATCAACACATCACCTCCACGTTATTATAAAACACATCACCTCCACGATTATATACACCTCAGCGTCCACGTTATTATAAAACACATCACGTCCACTTTATTATTAAAACGATCACCTCCACGTTATTATAAACACATCACCTCCCGTTATTATAAACACATCACCCCACGTTATTATAAACACATCACCTCACTGTTATTATAAACACATCACCTCCACCGTTATTATTAAACACATCACCCCCACGTTATTATAACACATTTACGCTCCACTTATTATAAACACATCACCTCCAACGGTTATTATAAACACATCACCCCCAACGTTATTATAAACACATCACCTCCACGTTATTATAAACACATCACCTCCACGTTATTATAAACACATCACCTCCACTTATTATAAACCATCAACCTCCACGTTATATAAAACACCTACGTCCACGTTATTATAAACACTCACCTCACTTTATTATTACACATCACGTCCACTGTTATTATAAACACATCACCTCCACGTTATTATAACACATCACGTCCACGTTATATAAACACCTCACGTTCACTGTTATTATAAACACATCACGTGCACGTTATTATAAAACACATCACGTCGCACGTGTATTATAAACTACATCACGTCCACGTTTTATTATAAACACCTCACAGTCCACGTTTATTATAAACACATCACGTCCACGTTTATTATAAACACATCACGTCCAGCGTTATTATAAAAACACATCACGTCCACGTTATTAAACATAAACACATCACTCCACGGTTATTAAAACACATCATCTTCCACTTTATGTTATAAACACATCACGTCCACGTTATTATAAACACCATCACGTCCACGTTATTATAAACACATCATCTCCACTTTATTATAAACACATCACTCCACGTTATTATAAACACATCACGTCCACGTTATTATAAACACATCACGTCCACGTTATTATAAACACATCACCTCCACGTTATTATAAAACACATCAGTCCACGTTTATTATAAACACATCACCTCCACGTTATTATAACACATCACCTCCACGTTATTATAACACATCACCCCACGTTATTATAAACACATCACGTCCACGTTATTATAAACACATCACGTCCACGTTATTATAAACACATCACGTCCACGTGTATTATAAACAATCACGTCCACGTTATTATAAACACATCATCTCCATTTATTATAAACACATCACGTCCACGTTATTATAACACATCACGTCACGTTATTATAAACACATCACCCCCACGTTATTATAAACAACATCACCTCCACGTTATTATATAACACATCACCTCCACGTTATTATAAACACATCACCTCCCAGATTTATAAACACATCACCTCCACGTTATTATAAACACATCACCTCCACAGTTATTATAAACACATCACCTCCACGTTATTATAAACACATCACCTCCACGTTATTATAAACACCTACGTCACGTTATTTATAAACACATCACGTCCACGTTATTATATAAACACATCACCTCCACGTTATTATAAACACATCACCTCCACGTTATTTATAAACACATCACCCCCACGTTATTATAAACACATCATCCTCCACGTTATTATAAACACATCACCTCCACGTTATTATAAACACATACGCTCCACGTTATTATAAACACATCACCTCCACGTTATATAAACACATCACGTCCACGTTATTTATAAACCTCATCACGTCCACGTATTATAACCATCATTCCATTTATTATAAACACATCACGTCCACGTATTATAACACATCACGTCCACGTTATTATAAACACATCATCTCGCCACTTTATTATAAACACATCACCTCCACTTTATTATAAACACATCACCGTCCACTTATTATATACACATCACCTCCACGTTATTATAAAACACATCACCTCCACTTTATTATAAACACATCACCTCCACGTTATTATAAACAAACAATCACCTCCACGTTATTATAAACACATCACCTCCACGTTATTATAAACACATCACCTCCACGTTATTATAAACACATTCACCTCACGTTATTATAAACACATCACCTCCACGTTATTATAAACACATCCACTCCACGTTATTATAACACATCACCTCCATTATATAAACACATCACCTCCACGTTATTATAAACACATCCGTCCACGTTATTATAAACACATCATCTCCACTTTATTATAAACACATTCACGTCCACGTTATTATAAACACATCACCTCACGTTATATTAAACACATCACCTCCACGTTATTATAAAACACATCACGCCTCCACGTTATTATAAACACATCACTCCACGTATATTACACATCATCCACGTTATTATAAACACATCACCTCCACGTTATTATAAACACATCACCTCCACGTTATTATAACACATCACGTCCACGTTATTATAAACACATCATCTCCACTTTATTATAAAACACATCACGTCCACGTTATTATAACACATCACGTCCACGTTATTATAAACACATCATCTCCAACTTATTATAAACACATCACGTCCACGTTATTATTAAACACATCACTGTCCACGTTATTATAAACACATCATCTCCACTTTATTATAAACACATCACGTCCACGTTATTATAAACACATCACGTCCACGTTTATAAACACATCATCTCCACTTTATTATAACACATCACCTCCACGTTATTATAAAACACATCACCTCCACGTTATTATAAACACATCATCTCCACTTTATTATAAACACACATCACCTCCACGTATTATATACACATCACCTCCACGTTATTAAAACAAACACATCACCTCCACGTTATATAAACACATCACCTCCACGTTATTTTAACACATCACCTCCACGTTATTATAAACACATCACCTCCACGTTATTATAAACACATCACCTCCACGTATTATTAACACATCACCTCCCACGTTATTATAAAACACATCACCTCCACGTTATTATAACACACATCTCCACTTTATTATAAACACATCACGCTCCACGTTATTATAAACAACATCACCCACTTATACACAACCTTACGTATTTATACAACACATCACCTCCACGTATTCATAAAACATTCCACTCCACGTTTTTATAAACACATCACCTCACATGTATTATAAACACATCACCTCCATTCGTTATTTAAACACACATCGTCCACTTTATTGATAAACACATCACCTCCACGTTATTATAATACAGCATCACCTCCACGTTATTTATATTATAGCACATCACGTCACCACGATTATTATAAACACCACACGTCCACGTATTATATTAACAATCACGTCACGATTATAAACCATCACGTCCACGTTATATAAAATACCCAAGCATCTAATCACGTCCACGTTATTATAAACACATACACTCCACGTTTATTATCAAACCATCACGTCCACGTTATTATAACACATCACGTCACGTTCATTAGTATAACACATCACTTCACGTACTTATATACAACATACAGCTCCACTTAATTATTAAACACATCACCTCCACTTATTATAAACACATCACCTCCAGTTATTATTACACATCAGTCACGTTTATTCACATTCACTCCACTTATTATAAACACGATCTCTCCACTTATTATAAACACATCACGTCCACGTTATTATAACACATCACTCTCCACTTTTATATAAACACATCACCTCCACTTTATATAACACAACACGTACGTTACCACCTCCACTTTATTATAACACATCACGCTCCACGATTATTTATAAACACATCACCTCCACGTTATTATACCATCCACGTAAACATCACTCCCGTTATTTATACACATCACCTCCACGAATTATTATAAACACATCACGTCCACTTTTGTATAAACACATCACCTCCACTTTATTATCAACACTACACCTCCACGTATTTAAACATCATCCATTTTATAAACACATCACCACGTTATAACCACAGTATTATAAAACACATCTCCACTTTATCAAACACGATCTCCACGTTATATACACACAGTCAGTTCAATCTACCATACTTCACTTGATATATACACATCACGCTCCCACTTATTCATATAAACACATCACCCCACGTTATTATAAACACATCACCTCCAGTTATTATAAATCACAGTCCGATTATTCACATCACGTGTTATTATACAACCCACGATTAATACCATCCGTCCACTTATTATAAACCACATCACGTCCCACTTATTATATACACATCAACTCCTTTTAATACACATCGCGCCACAAACCACCCTCCCACGTATATCACATCCGCCACACCCTCGTTTATATAACACATCACTCACCTATACTCACTTATATATAAACATGCATCACCGTAATACCATCACAGTATATTATAACACATCCACTCCACGTTTATATATAAACCTCCACTATAATCCACACATCCACTTAAATTATAATTTACACACGCATCCACCCTCCATTTATTATGAAACATCACCTCCACGGTTTTAACACATCACCGGCCACTATATTATAACACATCACCTCCACGTTATTATATACACATCACCTTCCAACGTTATTATATTAAACACATCCATCCCACTTATTATATACCACATCAGCGTCCACGGTTTATAAACACATCACCCCACGTTATTATAAACACATCACGTCCACGTTATTATAAACACATCACTCCTATTCACTCCCCCACTTATTATTAAACACATCAACCTCCACGTTATTATAAACCCACATCACATCCCACGTTTAAAATCCTCGTATTATAAAACACATACGCTCCATGATTATATAAACACATCACTCCACGTTATTATAAACACATCACGTCCAATATAAACTCTCCATTATAAACAATCACTCCACGATTATTATAAACACGTCCATCTTAATCACGTATCCACGGTTATAAACAACTATAGTTAAACACATTCACGCCACGTATTATAAACCACATCACATCCACGTATTATAAACACATCACCGTCCCATTGTTATTATAAACACATCAGTCCCACGTTATTATAAACACATCACCTCCATGTTATTGATAAAACATCACTCGATATACCTCATCCCTTTATTATAAACACATCACCTCTCCCAGTATATTATAAACACATCACCTCCACGTGTTATTATACAATACACGTTATACATCACTCCACTTTATTATAAACACATCACCTCCACTTCATATAACACATCACCGCCAAAACACATCCTCTTATTATAAACACACTCACGCTCCACTCCATTATTATAACACATCACCTCCAGCGTTATTATAAACACATCAAGCTCCACGTTATTATAACACATCACGCTTTCCACTTTATTTAAAACACATCACCTCCACTTATTATAAACACAATCACGTCCCATCCACGTTATGTATAAAAAACACTATATAACCACATTTATAAAACAATCACTCCATGGTTGATTTATAAACACATCACCTCCACGTTTAGTATAAACCACATCACACTCCACGTGATTATCAACCACATCACGTCCACGTTATTATAAACACCATCACTCCACCGTTATTAAAACAACATCACGTCCACGTTATTATCATACCACACTCCACTGTATTTATACACCGTCCACGATTATATACACATCACCTCGCACGTTCATTATAAACACATCACCTCCACGTTATTATAAACACATCACGCTCCACGTTATTATAAACACATCACTCCACGTTATTATAGAACACATCACGCTCCACCTATATTATAAACACATCACCTCCACGTTCTATAACACATCACCATCCATCGTATTATAAACACATCACCTCCACGTTATTATAGTACACATTCACGTCCACGTGATTATAAACACATTCACTCCACGTTATTATAAACACAATCACGTCACGTTATTTATTACACATCACGTCCACGTTATTATAAACACATCATCTCCACTTTATTATAAACACATCACGCTCCCGTTATTATATACACATCACGTCCACTTATTATAACACATCACCTCCACTTATTATACACATCACTCCACGTTATTATATAACATCACACGCTCCACGTATTATAAACACATCACCTCCACGTTATTTATAACACATCAACGTCACGTTAATTAATAAAACACTTCACGCTCCACGTGTATTATAAACACATCACGTCCACGTTATTATAAACACATCACGTCCACCGTTATTATAAACCACATCACCCCCACGTTATTATAACAACACTCACGCTCACACGTTATTATATACACACACCTCCACGTTATTATATACACATCACTCCGTTTTACACTCATCACGTTATTATATACACATCACGCTTTACATACCACGTTATTATAAAATCATCACTATCGAAACCATACCACTTATTATAAACACATCACCTCCGACGTTATTATTAAACACATCACCCCCACGTTGTTATATACATCATGTCACTATTATAAACACTCACGTTCACCGTTAATCATACACATCACGTCCACGTTATTATAAACACATCACCACCACGTTATTATAACACACACGTCCAACGTTTATTATATACACATCACCTCCACGTTGATATATACACAACCCACGTTTAATATACTCACCCCACGTTATATAACACGATCACCTCCACGTTATTATATAACACATCACGTCCACGTTTTACTACTCCCGTATAATACACATCACGCCCACGTTATTATAAAACATCACGCCTCCACGTATAAACTCACTATTATAAAACACATCACGTACCACGTTATTATAAACAACATCACGCTCCACGTTATTATAAACACATCACGCTCCACGTGATTATCAACACATCACCTCCCGTTATTACTCACTCACTTATTATAAACACCATCAACGTCCAGTTATTATAAAACACATCACCTCCCAGCGTTATTATAAACACATCACGCCACGGTTATATATACACATTCACCCCACGTTATTATAAACACATCACCATCCACAGTTATTATAAACACCTTCACCTCCACGTTATATAAAACACATCACCTCCACGGTATTATAAACACATCACCTCCACGTTATAATAAACCCTCAACTCCACGTTATTAGTAAACACATGCACCTCCACGTTAAAACTCCTCCACTTATTAAAACACACACCTCCACGTTTATTATAAACACATCACCTCCCACGCTTGATTATAAACACATCACCTCCACGTTATATATAACCCTCACTGTCACGTTGTAATCACCTCTCCACGGTTATTATAAACACCTCACCTCCACGTTATGAAACCAGCATCACCTCCACGTTATTATAACACGATCACCTCCACGTTATTAAACACATCACCTCCACGTTATTATAAACACATCACGTCCACGTTATTATAGACACGATCACCCCCACGTTATTAATAAACACATCACGTCCACAGTTATTATAAACACACTACACGTCATATGCACCACCTCATTAGTATATACCACATCACGTCCACGTCTATATAAAGACATCACCCCACACGCTTAGTATGATACACATCACGTCCACGTTATTGATTAACCATCACCTCCACGTTTTATAACACATCACTACTCCACGTTATTATAAACACATCACCTCCCCGTTATTATAAACACATCACCCCCACTTATTATAAACATCATCTGTATAACACCTCACCCCCACGTTATACTATAACACATCACTCCACGTTATTATAAAACCATCACTCCGCCACTGTATTATACACATCACCTCCACGTTATTATAAACACTCACCCCACTTTTTATACCAACATTCACTCCCACGTATATTTAAACACATCACCCACGTTATTATTAAAACACACATACTTATTAACACTACCCAACGTTTTTAAAATATCCCCAGTTATTATAAACACATCCTCACGTGAAAACTCCACGTTATTATAAACACATCACCTCCACGTTATTATAACACATCACGTCCACCGTATATTATACAACACATCACCCTCACGTATTATTATAAACACTCACCTCCACGTTATTTTATATAACACATCACCTCCCAGTTATTATAAACACATCACCTCCACGTTTATTATAAACACATCACACCCACGTTATTATAAAACACATCACCCCACGTATTAAACACACATCACGTCCCACGTTATATAAAATCACTCCTTAAATAACACAGGGCCACGTATTATGAACACTCACGCCACGTTATTATAAACACATCACTCCACGTTTTATAAACAGCCACCAGTATTTAACATCCCCCACTTATTATAACACCTATCACTCCCACGTTTAATTATAAACAACATCACCTCCACGTATTGATAAAACATCACGTCCCACGTTATTATACCACATCACCTCCACGTTATATAAACACATCACCTCCACGTTATTCATGAACACCATCACCCACGTATTATAAAACACATCACCCCACGTTATTATAACACACATCACCTCCACTATTATAAACACCTATCACCCCACGTTTTATAAACCACATCACCTGCCACGTTATTATAAACACATCACGTCCACGTTATTTAAACACATCACCCCCACGTATTATAAACACATCACCTCCAGATAACATAATCAGTATATAAACCAATCACCCCACGTGATTAAACACTCACCTCCAGTTATTATAAACACATCACCTCCACGTTATTATAAACACATCACGCATTAAACACACACGTCTATTAATATTACAACGATCCACTCTAAACACACACGTCCACGTTATTATAAACACATCACGTCCACTTATTTAAAACACATCACCGTCCACGTTATTATACACATCACGTCCCGGTTATAAAACACATCAACCCCCAACGTTATTATAAACACATCACCTTCCATGTTATTATAAACACATCACCTCCATGTTATTATAAACACATCACCTCCATGTTATTATAAAACACATCACCTCCATGTTATTATAAACACATCACCTCCACGTTATTATAAACAACATCACCACCACCTATTATAAACACATCCCTCCGATGTTATTATAAACACATCACCTCCATGTTATTATAAAACACATCACCCCCACGTTTATATAAACACATCACTCCATGTTATTATAAACACATCACAACCTCCATGTTTATTATAAACACATCACCCCCACGTTTTATAAACACATCACCTCCATGTATATAAACACATCACCATCCATGTTATTATAAACACATCACGTCCACGTTATTATAAACACATCAACCTCCATGTTATTATAAACACATCACGTCCATGTTATTTATAAAACACATCACCCAGTTTTATAAAACACATCACCTCCATGTTTATTATAAACACATCACCCCCATGTTATTATAAACACATCACGTCCATGTTATTATAAACACATCACCCCCACGCTTATTATAAACACATCACGCTCCATGTTATTATAAACACATCACCCCCATTTATTATAAAACACGATCACCTCCACCGTATTATAAACACAATCCAACCCCCATGGTATTAAAACACATCACGTCATGTATTATAAACCACATCACCCCTCGTTATTATAAAACAGTCACGTCCGATGTTATTATAAACACAATCACTCCATGTTATTATAAACACTCAACCTCCATGTATTATAAACACATCACCTCCATTTATTATAAACACATCCACCTCCATGTTATTTAAAACACATCACCTCCATGTTTTATAAACAAATCACCTCCATTTATTATAAACACATCAACCTCCATGTTATTATAACACATCACCTCCATGTTATTATAAACACATTTCACCTCACGTTATTTTAAATAACGTGGTGGTGAGGTGTTTTTAATAACGTGGAGGTGAGGTGTTTTTAATAACGTGTAGGTGAGGTGTTTTTAACAAAGTGGAGGTGAGATGTTTTTAATAACGTGGAAGTGAGGTGTTTTTAATAAAGTGGTGGTGAGGAGTTTCTAATAACGTGGAGGTGAGGTGTTTTTAATGACGTGGTGGTGAGGTGTTTT
>CM068959.1:19146037-19172270 GCA_035128595.1 Eptatretus atami | reverse complement strand
CTGGGCTATTGGGCACAATCCTGGACGGGTCGCCACTCCGACGCAGGACACCAGCAAGCTGGTACTCATTTTTCCGAGCTCGGAAGGATGACAGGCTGAATCTACCCCACCTGGTATTAATTCAACAGCCAAACGGGATTTGAACTCAGGACCCTGGGATCTCATGCCCACCACTCTAGCCATTAAGCCAACACCAGGCATATCCAAAGGGTGTTTGAGGTCTAAAGGGTCTTTGAGGGTGTCGAAGGGGTCTTTGGGGTCTTAAGGTTCTTCGGCATCTTTAAAGACTGAGGCGGTGGATGAAAATACCCTTAGGACAATCCCCGGGTCGGACTTGGTCTGTGTGCCAAATTTGGTGGTTGTTGGTCCAGCGGTCTTTTCAAAAAACGCTAACATATAGACAGACAGACGGATGACAAATTTTATTTATTCGATGCCCAAGACCAAGGACACTACACCATTGGCTTTAAGAAAATGGCAGGACTGAACAAATGGGGCAAGTGTGGATTTTCAAATTATATACAGTAAGCATGAGCCACCTCCTATCCGGATGTAAAAAAAACTCATGTCAGAACATCTGAACACACAAAGGCATAGCAAGATATGTCAAGTCATCCACTGGCACATCTACAAAAGTCTCAATATCCCAATTCCAGAAAACTCATGTAAACATATATGCCTGGTGTTGGCTTAATGGTTAGGGTGGTGGGCTTGGGATCCTATGATCCTGAGTTCAAACCCCACTCGGCTGTTGATTAATACCAGGTGAGGTGAACTCTGCCTGTCATCCTTCCGAGGTCGGCAAAATGAGTGCCAGCATGCTGGTATACTGTCGGAGTGGCGACCCGTCCAGGATTGTGCCCAATAGCCAAGGAGACTGCTTAGGCAGCACCAACGCTCTGCACAGAGTATGGTCCCAATGGATAGATGGATGTAAACGTGAACCAAATACAATCATTGAAACAAAGAAGCTCACGTACGACTTGATGATCCCATTGAAGCATAAACAGAGAAAACAAAGCACTGTGACTGGATATAGTACTGATGTGCAAAAAAGAAAAGAAGGTTTTGCCAAATGAGGTTTCAGTACCCAGCGATTTTAGCTTAAACAACACAGAAATCAAGAAAATGACCAAATATCAAGATTTCAAAAATGAAGTGAAAAGATCCTGGAAACTGGAGTGCCGAAATGGTACGAGTGATAATTGGGGCTACGGGAATGATGCATAAGAACCTTACAGAGATCTTAAAAAGCATCCATGGGAATATTACTGCAAACTAACGACAGTTGGAAGCTGTCTGGGGGCTCAGTGACGATCCTCAAAAGAGCCCTCGGAACAAAATATTGAGAACAGAAAACTTCACAAATTGATCCATGAATCGTGATCCTTCACTGAAATGAAGGTGGATACTTCGAAACCTGGGAGGACTCCATTCCACCTTCTAAAACCCGCAGATGGAGATAACACACACACACACACACACACACACACCTGTGTCAGTTTTTACAGCAGTCTGTTTAGTTTGAAAAGTTTACAAAGTTAAAATCGTTTTTCTTTCACATAACACACCAACAATTAGGATGGCACTCAGTGGAGCGCATATGTCCGTCAGGCTGAACAGTTTACGTTTTGTATCCCACTGATAGGCCAGATTTGCATCTAAACCTGAACCAAAATCTAATTACCTTGTTCCTGTCACCTACCCAACTCATCCACCACGTTTTGTCATCATCTATCCATAACTTTTGATATATTGTGCCTATCTCTCAATGGTGAAGAGTCATTTAAAAACGAAAACAAATAATTGAACTTATCCGGATCTTCACCAAAATCGTCGTCCTTGGCACACACTCAACCTGTCAACAAAGTTTCGTCCGAATCCTTCCATAGCTTTTTGAGATATCCTTCTCACAAACAGATAAACAGGGGCGAAAACAAAAACCCTTGTCCACCTCCAGTGGCAGAGGTGAAAATGACATTCCAATCATATGGACGCATTGTGTTAACGGAGAGATTCATCTTGAGAAAGCAAGTGGTGTGGTGCGTACTTAACATGGATTACACGACTGTTCATCTTGCACCAAGTTTCTTGGAATCCCATTGAACGGTACAACTCAGCTGCGTGTAATAGTACACACAACGCATCCACATCGGTTCTGCGCTGTGTGTTTCAGTTCATTGCCTTATGCTGTGTTCATATATGCACGGATACAGATATATACCGATATAATCGTGATCAGTGGTTTTCAATGTCTGTATTCATATCACAGTATTCTGGACCGGGAAAGGATAAGGCATGTGTATACGGATACGATTATTCCCATTGCACATGTTGCGATTGAAATGATAACCTGCAATGCCACTGGACAGCGAATTACCACCAGTGAGGTCATAATCTTCAACAAATGGAGTATGGAGAACAATGGTGACCATTCTTTTCTGATCAGTGCTGAAGGAGTTGAGAAGTTGATGGAACTGATGAGGGGAAACCCTTGCCTGTACGACCAAAGACTCGCTGAGTACAAAGATACTAAAAAAAAATACACATTGTCTGGGTCAGCATTGCTAGTACACCATATGTGCCTCCCTTTCGATTTCTTATTACCTCCACCACCAAAGGTGAAGGAGGTTATGTTTTCACCCCTTTCTGGCTGTTTGTCTGTTTGTTTGTCCGTTTATGTGCAGGATATCAGAAAAAGTTGTGTACGGATTCGGACGAAACTTGGTGGACAGGTTGGGTGTGCAGCATGGATGAATTGATTCAATTTTGGTGAAGATCCGAATCCGGATCTGGATGTGAGAATCATTCAATTTTAAAGTGATTCTTCACCATTGAGAGATTGGGGCAAAAACTGTACTTAGCCTGAAATTTCAAAAATGTATTGATTGGGCCCGATATGTTCTCGTGGATCAGGCATTATGTGGCGGAGGTATGCGCTCTACCGAGTGCCATTCAGTTATTGTTTTTCAGTATGTCTTTATAAAGACCTGGACAACTTTGGTTGTAAATATATATAGAACCACAACTAATACAACGATACCCTTTGTTTTCTATGATACAGAAACTCAAAGTTTTGTGCATACCATCAATACACTTCTAAGTGAGCTCCGTTTGTCATGCGCAGGACATTGAGGCGATACAGGAGTTCTTGCCATGTTCGGCTCAGCATGTCTGTGTCCACCATTGCGCATGCAGCTGTGATCTCAGAACGAAGATCATGCAGGTTTGCCACCTTGGTATTGAAGACAACATCTTTGAGAAATCCCCAGAGAAAAAATATCAAGGGGAGTTATGTCTGGTGATCATGGGGCCAGGTGCTTTTGGCCGCCTCGACCAATCCAGCGACCTGGAAAATTTTCATTTGTGATGGCTCGAATGACTAAGGCCCAATGAGGGGGAGTGCCGTCCTGTTAAAAAATGATATTGAGTTGCAGGTCTTCAAACTGTGGGAAGGCGAGTCTGTCCAATATGTTCATGTAAATTGTTGAGGTCACTATATCCTCCACAAAGAAAAACGAACATGGCAAGAACTCGTGTACTACCTTGATGTCCTTTGCATGATAAACGGACCTCACATTGAAGTGTATTGGTAGTGTGGACAAAACGTTGTGAGTTTATGTATCATATAAACCAAAGGGTATCATTGTATCATTTGTGGTTCCAAATATATTAACAACCAAAGTGGTCCAGGTCTTTTTGGAACACCCGTATACTGTTACGAATTTGGAAGCTTACTGCACACAACAGCCAGGTCCCAAAGATCAGTTATATCGGGTAAAGTAATGTGTTTGTAGTCAGGGTCCCGTCTTTGTTTAATGGGTGATTAAATGTCCGTGCGCTGGGAGTTATTTTGATAGTCAGGGTTTTCTTTTACATTTTCAACTACAACAACAACACATTCGCCTGCTCACCCTGACGCCATAACGCTCGCGTGGGCGGAGTTCAATGAAGGACTTGGCATCTCTCTGACCAATCAGAGAGATGCGAGCGAGTTTGCCGTCGTTCGGCCAATGGGAGCCAACGCAGGATAATATTACATCTTCCTGTTTGAGGGGTGTCCACTTGACACCCGCCACGCCCCCCCCCCCCGGTCCAATCAGCGGACTTGGCGCCCCTTTTGGCCAATCATAGGGGCAACGAGCGGATCGCGTGCCAAAACCGTCCAGTAAGGGGGGGGCGGGTACGAGAGGAAGTCCCTCCCCCCTGGACGGGGAGTGAATAGTTGATCGGCGCGATCCGACTGGGGGCAGTTGGGGTTTGCCGGCCGGATCGTCTCGGATCCCTGGCCTTGCCTGCTGGCGCTCGCTGCCTTGTCCGCCCTCGTGCTGGTTGGCGTCCGTCCTTCATCCTCCGTCCCTGGTGCTTGGAGTGGCATCGTTGTGGGTTCGAGTCCCGTCGAGCCAGAACGTCGAAGACCGCAGAGGCGGACAGGTCCAAGCTAGCTCTGGTCTCCAGCTCACCTTTCCTCGAGCTGGAAGCCTTCAATAAAGACCCGAGGGGTCCATTTCTGGGTGTGTGTGTGTGTGTGGTGTGTGTGTGTGTGTGTGTGTGTGTGTGTGTGTGTGTGTGTGTCCATGGGCCCCGTCTGATAAGTAAAAACTGTTAAGTGCCTGTGTTCCTTGTACATTTTTTGCCTTGCTATATTCGACAACTCTTCCCTTACATGCTCCCCTCGTCCCCCGACTATTGTTAATAAATGCCCCTTTTGTTGAATGTCCCAGCTCGTCCTTGTCCTTTCTACCAATGGTTTGCCGCGCTGCGAACGGGAATTAGGAGGCCTCATTGTTGCCGTAATCGTGCAATCGGCCCGGCAGGATTCTGGTACTCTCCGCTCGGGGTACGACTCGGATCCGGCTCGTAAGGCCCGGATCCGCAGATCCTGCAGGGTGAATTTCCCCGTAGTTTGGACGACGTGGGTATTTAGGTATATTGAAATTGGCAATTGACCCTATCCCATGTGTCGACCTATTGGCGATCTTCGGTCCGATATAAGGGACCCGTGACTTTCGGATTTATCTGAAAGGTACGACCTAAATTCCGGGTGTTCGGTGGAGCCGACTCTACTGCTCCCTCTAGCGGTCTTGCTCCCACCGAGACCCGGCCCCACAACAATACACAATATTATCATCAGAAACTCATCTTCCAGTAGAGAACGTTGCATCCTTGACATAGCTGGTGGCATTTTGCTCGTTTGTGCAGGAAAAACCTATTTCTGTGCTTGTGACTCGCTTTAAATTTGTATCCATATCCATATGGTGATGTGAACGTATCCATATCCATGCATATGTAGATGTGAATGTATCTGTATCCATGAACATGTCAATATATCCGTGTACAGTGCCTTCACAAAGTATTCACACCCCTCCACTTTTGTCACATTTTGTTGTTATAGCCTGAATTTAAAATGGATTAAAAAAAAAAAATTGTCACCGATCTACACAAAATACCCCATAATGACAAAGTAAAAACATGTTTTTAGAAATTTTCACAAATTAATTAAAAATGAAAAGGTGAAATGTTTTGCGTCAATAAGTATTCAACCCCTTTACTGCGACACTTCAAATTGAGCTCACTTGCATCCAATTCCCTTTGATCATCCTTGCGATGTCTCTATAACTTGATTGTAATCCACCTGTGGCCAATTCAATTGATTGGACATGTTTTAGAAAGAAACACACCATTCTATATTAGGCCCCACAGTTGATATTGCATGTCAGAACAGAAACTCCACCATGAAGTCCAAGGAACTGTCCAAAGAACTCCGAGATAGAATTGTGAGGAGGATCTGGGAAGGATATCAAACAATTTCTGGAGTGTTGAAAATGAAGTTTAATCCACTTTTAATTCAGGCTGTAACACAAGAAAATGTGACAAATATCGATGGGTGTGAATACTTTCTAAAGGCACTGTATACATGAACACAGTCTGATTTTCAACATTTTTTTGCCGCATCCGAATGTCATATCCATATTCCTAATCCGTATGTCTGTGTGTGAACATAGCTTTACTCCTTCGTTTTTTTTTTAATACTGTGGTGCTGTTTATGTGATGCATGCACATGCACATGCACTTCAGTTGTGGCATGGACAAAACGATCTATGCTTTCAATGTCCTGTGCGTGCTTCGTTCCATGCCATGTACACGCGGTAAGATAGCATAACAAGCGTGCTGTGCACTTGTACTATTTGAGCTAATATTTTCTCTAGTTTTCCAGTTTCTACGTGACATGAATAATTGCTGACAGTTCATTCACTGAACTCAGACTCGAGGATTTTTGAGTGTATCTCAAAGGGAAAGTCACACACCTCCAGGTTGAACACCGTCATTCAGATCACAACACAAAACTCTGTGCATTTTACAATCTCCCCACCTGATCAGCAATCTATGGGGTAGGCTACATCATGGTAGGCCTTTTTAAGATGATGCAAGTGGCATTGATCCAAAGGCCTTTTTATTGATGTATTGATCGTGGTATTGATCCAAAGGCCTTTAATGACTGTAGATGATCTGCCTGACTACAGTGTACAGGTTACATGGTGTCCTTCGCAAAGAGTATGTGAGTATCACCAGCACCCTAGATGAAAACCAAATTAGGAAGGAAGCAAGTAGTCTGGTCCTCTTCGAGGTTCCTTGACACTAGGTTACACTGTACTTGTTATCTTGGGGCGTGGTTGCTGTCTGGGCAGCAGCTTCTGCCAAAAAGAACAGTGACCATATGGTTCACATGTTTCATGTGAATGGCTTTCTTCGAATATGAAGGGCACTGAAACACACACACACACACACACACACACACACACACACACACACACACACACACACACACAAAATACCCCATAATGACAAAGTGAAAACATGTTTTTAGAAATTTTTACAAATCAATATAAAATGAAAGGCTGAAATGTCTTGTATCATAAAGTATTCAACACCCTGAGTCAGTAATTTGTGGAAGCACATTTCGCAGTGATTACAGCTTTGAGTCTTCTTGGGCACGTCTGGATCAGCTTTGAACATCTGGATTTGGGGATTTTCTCCCATTATTCCTTGTAGATTTGCTCAAGCTCTGTCAAGTTGATGGGGAGTGTCAGTGAACAGCAAATCTCAAGTCTTTCCACAGATTCTCAATGGGATTCAAGTCTGTGATTTGGCTGGGGCCACTCAAGGACTTTCACGTTCTTGTTCTGAAGCCATTCCAGTGAGGCTTTGGCTGTATGCTTGGGGTCACTGTCCTGTTAGAATGAAATTCTTTGCTGCAGTACAAGGTCTTTTGAACTCTGAAGCAGGTTCTCCTCAAGGATTTGCCTGTATTTGGCTCCATTAATTGTTCCCTCTGTCCTTACAAATCTCCCAATCCTTGACACTGAAAAGCATCCCCATAGCATGATGCTGCCACCACCATGCTTCACGGTAGGGATGGTGGTAGATGGATTATGAGCCGTGATCGGTTTCTGCCAGATGGAGTGCTTTGCATTCAGGCCAAAGAGTTCAATTTTCGTCTCATTAGACTACAGGATCTTGTTCCTCATGCTCTCAGAATCTTTCACATGCATTTTTGCAAGCTCCAAGCATGCTGTCATTTGTCTTTTTCTCAGGAGTGGCTTTTGTCTGGACATTTTCCAATAAAGCCTGGATTTGTGAAGTACTGCAGAGATTATTGTCCTTCGGCAGGTTCTCCCATCTCAGCCAAGGAACTCTGTAGTTCTTTCAGAGTGGTCATTTGGTTCTTGGTCACCTTCCTTACCAAGGTCCTTCTTGCCCAGTTGTTCAGTTTGGTCAGACGGCCAGCTCTAGGAAGAGTCTGTAGTCCCATGTCCTTTCCATTTCCTAATAATGAAGCTCTCTGTGCTCTGGGAACTTTCAACACTATAAATTGTTTTCTACCCTTCCCGAGATCTATTCCTCCTCACATTTCTATCTCTGAGTTCCACGGACAGTTCCTTGGACTTCATGGTAGAGTTTCTGCACTGGCATGCACTGTCAACTGTGGGACCTTATATAGAAAGGTGTGTTTCTTTTGAAATCGTGTCAAACCAATCGAGTTGGCCACAGGTGGACTCCAATCAAGTTGTAGACATCTCAAAGATGATCGAGTCGAGGGGTGTGAATACTTTCTGAAGGCACTGTCCGCACAGTAAATCCCATGACAGACAAATGTACTTGAATCACACGGGTATTAGTAGATGATGGACATATACATATGGCATACTGTTCTATCAGATCCTACTTGTTCATACATCCCATGCTTGTTCCTACCTGTCTCATTGAAAGTGTGATACCTCTCAATCCTCTCCTGTCCTCTTTCATAAGCATCTGTATTTGTGCCGATGGATGAGCAACGGGCATCATGGATTGCACGATTTTGTATAAATCTGCTTGGAGGATTACAGAGATATTAAAAAAAGAGAGAAGGATAGATTGCAGAGAAAAAAAAATTACAGCACAGGCAAGAAAGAGTAAATAGGTCAGCATAATTAAATAAAGTGACCAATTGCATCATCAGTTTCATCACATTGCATTGACCTTTCAAATGAAAGGATACTTTCAAGAAAAATAAAAGTCAAGAAAAATGTCCACGACTACAGACATCCAGCAACATATTCAATGTGCAATGTGCAATATTCAATGTGCAATGCTATATAGGGGGAATTTCAAAAACCCAACTCCAACTCGTCTGGCACTTGTGTGAACCTTGATGACTTTATTAAAATAGTATGTTGCATTTTCACATCCAAAATACTGTTCACCTTCAGGTAGCATTCCTAAGTGCATATCATATCGGTTCGGGCTTATATTAAAGGGTAAACTACATTTACAGTATGCAAGTCACCAAATCTCAAAAACTGAGAGTTGCTATATATGATTGTTATTTTAAAATTTCACTTTGCATTCTCTTTGGAAAACAATGCAAATTAATCTCCAGTGAATTGCTGCACCATCTGTGTGTAGGCACCCACATCTTACCTTTGTCGGTTCCTGATCGACTCTGACTCATCACACAGTTTGATAAAAGTAAAGAAGCACAAACGTAATACAATTTTACATCATTGTTGCTCCCATAACCAGAATATTGTTCACCTAGAGACATTGCAAACACATTTTGACACCTGCATAAGCCTGAAGCCCTTTTCTGAAGGTCCCCATCTTACCTTGTCAACACAACAGTTGACGTGAAGTCTTAAATAATAGAAAATGAGCAACCTTTCAGAAGTTACTTCTTCAATTCTCTGCCTATGGCATTCGAGGCCTTCCTCCATGCCTCCCTCATTGACTTCCTCAACATGTGCAAGTGAAGCGTAACTCTTGACACCATTTTCCACTGTGCTTAAACTGGTGAGGCTGAGATGTATGTGTGTGCCCAAAGGCAGCGTTTTGGATGCAATCGTTTGTATAACAACTTCTCTGTTTCCATGAAAACTTGCTATATCACTTTTTCAATGATTACACTTTATGCAACAGTTTCTGATTCCCAATGACAATCTGACAGGAGCTGCATCCCTCAGAACAGATCAGAAGCTCGTCCGGTTCTGAGAACACGACATTTAATCCACCAATGTCCCACAATGGCAAGGACAGAGACGAGGATAGATATGGGGACAAAGACCAAAAAAAAACAAAAATGGATCCCCAAATGTAGCTTGTATGAAGAATGAAACGAGATGTGTTCAGAGGATTTCACCCCCTGGGCTTTGGCATTTTCAAAGGTTTGAATGGGATGAGCAGTAATCGGCGAGTCCTGTCGGAGGGTGAAGAAAAATTGAGTGCCTTCAGACATGTCTGACCTTGCCATGTATATATAAAAAACACAAGTGAAGTTTTGTCTTCTGCTTTGCCAAATCAATATGGGAACAAGTTTGTATACCCAAAGGATAAATCACAAGTGAAATAAGTAAAATGTCAAAATTATATTATCATACTTTCAGAAGAATTAGTCAGGTGCACTGTACCATTTTAAGCAGGCTGGGGGGATAGCCAAGAGGTATGTGTACTCACCTCTAAGCTGTCTCTCCTGGGTTCCGATCTCTACCCAGCTATATACTGGCACCCTGGTGTTTCGCAGCAGGGTGTGTGCTGTACACTATGGGGGACTGTTAAACTGGGCGTCCCATCTGCCACCTTTAGTTAGTGGACATTAAAGATCCAACGGTGTCTGCAAATAATAGGCGAGCTATCGCCATCACTATGGCCAAATTACAAATTCCTGCCTGGACTGTGGGTCGCAAGTAGTCTGGTCTTCTTGGAGGTTTCTTGACACCAAGTTACATTTTTGGCTATGTTGGTGTGGTTGCTGTCCTGGCAGCAGCTTTTACACTGTAAAAAAGAAAGAAAAGAATGACCAGGTGGTTCACACATTTCAAGTGAATGGCCTTTTGATACGAAGACGCCACCAACAACACACTTTTAAAAGTAAATTATAAATACCACATTTATTGAGGGAGGAGGGGTATGAATGACCTTAGAACAGTTAAAAATGTATAGCTTAGTAATCTCTGTGTTCAGGTAATTTAGCCATTTTGAAGTATTAAGTAGGGAGATGTTAGCTTAAGAATTGTCCTGTTTAAATGTGCATCATATGAGGGGTGATGTGTTCTTCAATAAATAGCCAGGATTTTGACGTGAAGGACCTGCATGTAAAACCTGTAATCTACAGGTGAGGCCTTGGGAAAGAGAGAGGAGGAGTTTTGAGAGAGGCATCATTCAAAAGAGGACGGGTGTGTGTGTGTGTGTGTGTGTGTGTGTGTGTGTGTGTGTGTGTGTGTGTGTGTGTGTGTGTGTGTGTGTGTGTGTGTGTGTCAGTGTGTCTCCTCCATAAATCCAAAACGATGAAACCTAGCAGCCTGAAACTTTGCATGCTTACTAATAACCTCGAAGGAAGTGCAAGACTGAAAATTGGTGTTTGGTTTCATTAAAAAGACCCCTTTTAAAGATAAATAACGGCGTTATTTAATTTTTCCTTTATCAGGTGCATCCCTGGTCACTGCTCTCTATGGGTTCTTAAGGCATATCCTGGGTCACCTCACTGGGGCCTGAAGCCACTATGTTTTTTTGGCCAGCTCAACCATGCCTTGACTTGGAACAGGCCGCAACAATTTCTTAACGATAAAGTTTTTTTTTTTCCACTTTCCTCACTCATATTATCAAATGCCTGTTCATCATAGCTAGGAATCACTGGGTACATTGCAATGCTTATAAACGCCTGGAGACGTCAGCATTCGTTGCTTTATTTCATTTCCTCACATGCGATCAACGTGAGCATCTCTTAATCTCAGCAAAATTACAAAATTTAAGCTCCAGATTCGAACGTACAAGCAGTTTCGACTGTTAGAAAAGTATTCATTTGTCCAATTCGGACATATTTGACATTTCGGGCATCTCTGGGAGGTGTACTTTAAGTATGATTAGCATAACCCACGCTCTGCGCGACATGTTGGGGTGGGTGTGTTTGAGAAAGGAACTGATGCAGAGTATCAGTAGTAATTTTATTTTAATGCAGTAAGTGGAATACGATTTCACTGTTTCAGAACCATTTTATTTACTTTTTTTTGTACCATGCACCTCATATGGTCTTTGAGATAATGTAAGCCGAATATCACGTTACTCGAGCGCAGAACAAAGTCGAAGATAGCGCGACACGAAACCACAAACTCGGAAATAATATACAAGATGGTTCGGTGATTGCTAATCGCGTGCCAAGCGAGCCGTTTAACAACCGTTTCATTGGAGTGCTTAAGCCACTTGGCGAGCACACCACAATATTCGCACTGTCACTGAATAATGTATATCGGTCGACTTGAACAAAGTTCAGGGGTTACTCGCCTGCACTGGCCACATGTTGTTCTGTACAACATGTACGAATCAGATTCGGCGTGAGCCGACCAGTGGGGTGCAAAGGTCGCTACATGTACGAGAATGATGAATACATGCATGCAGGCAGACCTTTGACTGGAAGATATAGTGGGTTTTAAATGCCCCCGCCCCAGGTCTCAAAGTATCGACCTGTGTGCTTGTGCATGTGCGTGCAAGTTGCTGTCTCCACATGTGGTGGGTGAGTTTCAGGAGGTGAAACGGAGACCCACCAGGTCTCGAAGTATCCACCTCCATGTATGTGTGTCGTTGATTGGTATCTATATATGCAGATTTCAGAATGTGGAATGGAGTCTTCTCAGGGTGGGCTCAAAGTATCCACGGTCATTACGGTAAGGGGTCACGATTCATGGATCAAGCTGTGAAGATATCAGTTCTCAAAGTTTTGTGCCGAGGGCTCTCTTCAGGATTGTCACTGAACCCCGGACAGCTTCCAACTGTAGTTTGTTTGTAGTAATATTCCCAGGGATAGTTTTTGATATCTCTGTGAGGTGAAGTGTGGTGGTACCATCTCTGACTTATTTCCAGTTGTTACTGGAGTTCGTCAGGGGTGTGTACTGGCCCCCACACTTTTCAGCATTTGTATGGACTGGATTCTAAGGAGGATGTCGAGAGATCAAGCTGCGGTGCATCGTTTTGGAATGTCAAGATCTCGGACCTTGATTTCGCAGACGACGCAGTCATCTTTGCGGAGACTTTAGATATCCTTTTGGGGGCCCTGAGGTGCGAATGAGGAGTCGGAGCTGCTGGATTACGGGTTTCTTGGGTCAAAACTAAGATCCAGGCTTTCAATGACATCTGGATGCTGCTGTCCTGTCTGTGTCTGTTTGTGGTGAGGATGTTGAGGTCGTGAAGAGATTCACTTACCTTGGACGATATTCATGTCTCTGCCGGCTGTGAGTCAGAGGTCAATAGACGTCTGGGTCGGGCTGGGGAGTCATGGATTCACTGGATCATGGGGTGTGGCGCTGCCGGTACCTTGCGGAGGACGAAAGTCCGAGTCTTCAGGTCCTTGGTGCTTCCAGTCTTGCTCTATGGATGCGAGACTTGGACTCTGACCAAGGATCTGAGACGGAGACTTAATTCCTTTGGTACCAGGTCTCTTCGGAGAATCCTTGGCTATCGCTGGTCGGATTTTGTGTCCAACGAGCGGTTGCTGAGAGAGACTCTGATGAGATTTGTTACCTGCATAGTCCATGAGCGTCAGTTGCGGCTGTATGGACATGTGGCTCGTTTTCCTACGCTGATCCTGCTCACCAGATTCTCTCGGCGAGGGAGTCTCGTGAGTGGAGGAGGCCAATGGGCCGACCACATGCCTCGTGGTTGCAGCAGGTTGACCGGCATCTCAAGGAGATGGGGATGGGCCTGGCATCTGCCTGGGGGATGGCCAGACGGAGGCCCCTGGAGTACCGGTGGAAAGTGGACGCAGTGACGCGCTGTTCTGGTACATGCTCCCATACCTGACTGACCTGTGAGGTTCTTCTTCATCATTCCATAGCTCCAACTATCACTGGTCCAACTTTGGCATTCTTCAGCTTCCAGGATCTTTTCACTTCATTCTTAAGGTCTTGGTATTTTTTTTTATTATTTCTCATCATTTAGTCCAAAATCACTGGTATTCACCTCAATTAGCAATGCTTTCTTCTCTTTTTTTGTACCTCAGTATGATGTATGGTTGCAGTGCTTGTTTTTTGATGTTCACATCGAGGGATCATTAGGTTGTACGTGAGCGGCACTTCTATGTTTTCAATGTTTGTTTTAGGTTCATATTCCCACATTTTCGGAAATGGGATATCAAAGTTTTTCAGATGTGCCAGCGGATTGCCTTGCAAACTCTGTTGTGTTGTGTGTACCGCTGTTTTGACACAAGTTTTTTTTGTGTGCGTTCAGTCTCTAAGCATAACATATCATTCTCTTTGCTAACGCCACCTGCACCCCTATCCTTTCTTCTTTTATTTTGTCCACCTCCATCTCTCTCTCTCTCTCTCTCTCTCTCTCTCTCTCTCTCTCTCTCTCTCTCTCTCTCTCTCTCTCTCTCTCTCTCTCTCTTCTCTCTCATCTCTCTTCTCACTCTCTCACTCTCTCACTCTCTCACTCTCTCTCACTCTCTCTCTCTCAACCCCTCCTCACACTCCTCCCTCCCTCCCGCAGTGTATAGCAACATTTGGTGAGGTGTCACTCTCCCCACCCCCCCCCCCCCTCCTTCCTACCTGCCCCTGCTTCCTCCTCCGTCCCTTCCCTCCATCCTTGCCTCTCTACTCCCTTCATTCCATCCTCTCCCCTCCCTCCATCCTCTTCTCTCCCTCTGTCCTCTCCTCTCCCTCCGTCCTCTCCTCTCCCCTCCCCCAGCGATGGATTGTATTTTCATATATATAATATCATATATATATATATCTACATATATACATTACATATACATTATACATATATATACATATCTACATATATACTATATACATATACATATATAACATATATATACCACATAATACATATACTGTATATACATATACATATATATTGCTGCGGTTCTCGGAACCGTATGCATATGACAGATAGGTGTCCCGAGACAGTTATGCCATTAATATACGTGCAGATAGACCCCTTCCTTTTATTTAGTGGGGAAACAAGGGAGTGTGTTGCGATGGTATAATAGTTAGGTTATTAAATCATTTTTCCATTTTTATTTCATCCCCACTCTTTTTCTTTTCCAAGGCAAAATCCGCAACATGCGCTTTGGGCTGGATTATCGCTTTGAGCTTCCACCGTCTACCCGAAACCCAGACATGTGCGGCAAGTCACCCAGCAAGGTGGGCGGGCTGCACCAGCGTCTGCCTGAAACCTGGCCCAAGCTGGAGGACCACGTGAGGGGTTGGAGCCAGGCAGAGCACCCGACTCTGGCGATGACGTTGGATTCGGCATTGCCCCTCCCCCGAGCCTCGGGCTCTATAAAGGACGGAGAAATCCTCCGTGTTGAGAATTGAGAAGTGTTGTGTTCAGTGTGGGTGTTTTCATGCGGAGTGTTCCTGCTTCTCGACTCTGCCCACATCTCGCCTCGACGAACCGCCTCCTGCCTGGTCCCGCCTACTGCTCCACCCTCGCCCTCTGGATTCCGCCCTTCTCCACTCAAGCTCCTCCTTCAGAACACGATCTCCACACGTGCGGCTATTGTCGGGTACCGCACCACGGAGCATCCCTCTCCTGAAATGCCCAGGTACTGAAAGCTATAACCTCAACCCCCTCCCTCCCTGGCTGCAAAAGTCCCTTTTTCATTGGGGTTTCTTTTTCTGTGTGTGTGTGTGTGTCTGAGTGTGCTGGCACCTGTCTGTTAAGTAAGCCTGTAGAAGATCCTTATTGTTGTTACTCTTATTAATCTCGCGTCAAGTCTGCACTGTGTCTGCTTTAGTAAGTTGCTTGTATTATTGTCGCACCCCACACCTTCTCCTCTTTCCCTGCGTTACATACCCAATAAATCTTTGTTGTGCACAAGCTTTCCTCGCTCGCTTTGTAAATAAATAATTGTCATGAGAAATGTTCCCAGCTCGCCTTTGTCTTTTCTCTCATTGGTCCAGCATGGTTCGGATCTAAGTTTAGCCGGGTCTTTATTCCCAACGATCCGTTCCTACTTTAGCCGTACGTCCTTGCAGTGCCGCTCGGCTGCATCCGATCCGTAGAGTGATCCGGTTCGGACAAGGCGTACGAGGGCGTGGTCCCCGGTGGTTAAACCGTGTGGTTAATTACGTAACCCGATTCCATAGACGGGAGGACCCTAGGTCACGCGGTTGAGTTATTGCGTCCACGGTCGGTTTAGCGACCCGTCGCGTCACGGAATTATCCATGAGCGATGGCCTACAATTCCGGGGTGTCTGGTGGGAATCGACGTAGCTTCCCCCGCCTAGTGGTCTTCTCACCCGACCCCGCCAGCCCACAACAATATACAGTCAAAGCTCGTTACTATGCCACCTCGCTTCTATGCCACTCTCGCTATTATACCACTTTTGCTCGGTCCCGAAAAATTCAATACAAAATAAAATTTACTATGCCACCCCTACTCTCGCTACCATGCCACTACTGTGTGACTGTTAAAAGGCACGAGTCGTGAAAAAGTCTGTATTGCGCAGTGCTCGATTATCACCACTCACGTCCAAAGGCGAAGCGACGAACTACAGTCCAGCTGCGCACAACATAACTCAATACGTACGCGCATAGTCAGACTGTGTCAAAACACGCGATTCTTCTCCCCGATGCCAGCCACAACAAGCCAATCACAAACACGCACAACGAGACACAAAAAAGCGCGAGCACACACACAGACACGCAGGCACACGTACAACAGTGACATCATTTTTTTTCAAATTCAGCCCATAATGTCAGCTCAGAAACGCAAGCGAACCGACTTTACGCTGAAGAGAAGAAGGAGATCATCGATGCCGCGAAGAAGGAGCCGAATCAGTCCAAGTTGGCCAGGGAGATTAGCAAGAAATGGGGCGTCGAAGTTAAGAGAACACCGTAAGGGCATTCTCAGCAAGAAGGATGCAATCGAAGCTGCAATCAAAGCTGGATTTCCATCGAAGCGCATGAAGTTGACGCAGGCTCACGACCCGAAGCTTGATGAGGGAGTGCCATGTGGCTGAAGCAATCAAGAGACAGAATGTGCCTGTCAGCGGCGATCTGATCAAGGAGAAGGCGATGAAACTGGCCGAGCTGATGCACATCCCAGACTTCATGGCGAGCGACGGTTGGTTGGGCAATTTCAAGAAGCGCCACGGCATCACGTTCAAGACAGTGCAGGGCGAAGCTGAGCGGTGGATTCGCAATCCCTTCTAGTGGCAACAACAGGTTCTCCGGCCCTTACTCGGGCAGTTTCTCCGCAGACGACGTCTTCAACCTGGACGAGACTGGACTCTTCTGGCAGCTGCTTCCGAACAAGACCATGGCTTTCAGGGGAGAGCGGTGTACTGGAGGAAAGAAAAGCAAGCAAAGGATCACTCTTATGGTTGGGCAAACATGAGCGGCAGCGAGAAGTTCCTCTTCTGGTGATTGGCAATTCCAAGAAACCCCGTGCCTTCAAGAACAAAGAGATCCCGGTCAAGTACAAGGCGAACTCGAAGGCGTGGATGACGGCGGAGCTTTTCGAGGAGATGTTGCGTGCGTGGACGGACGACTCGCCAGCAGGGACGCAGAGTGCTGGTCTGTCTCGATAACTTCTCTGGCCACCCTCCCGAGCTCGAGCTGAACAACATCCAACTGGTCTTCTTCCCACCCAACATGACAGCAAATTCGCAACCAATGGATCAGGGAATCATAGAGAACCTCAAGCGCCACTACAAGAAGCTCCTGCTATGCCGCCGGCTTGAGGCCATAGACGAGGGAAAGGAGTTCAAGTTCACGTTGCTCGACGCTCTCCACGTCGCCGGCGTGCTTGGGAGCAGGTCGGCAAGTCGACGATCAGGAACTGTTTCGCGAAGGCCAAGTTCATCGAAGAGGAGATCCCAAACTGAGCCATAGGATGCGGAGCTGCCGACATCTGGGAAGCTCTGCCTGCCGAGGAAAAGATGCACGAGAACGAGGACATCGAGCTGTCTGACTTTCTCGAAGCCGACGAGCGCCTCGCGACTGGCGGGTATTTCACGCTGGAGGAGATTGCGGAGGAGATTCTGTGCAGTGAGGAGCCGGTGGAAAGCGAAGATGACGAGGTAACTGTCGAGGAGGAATCGTTCCGTTCGAGGAAGCCCAGCGCGCTTGTAGCACCGTCCGGAAGTTCATGCAGCAGAGAAGCGGGAAGCCCGGTGTGATGCAAGCGTGCGATCGGCTAGACAACGAGATGCACGAGATCCGCCGAAAGAAGATGCGCCAGCCGACGATTCTTGAGAGCTTTGTGTGTCGTGAATTTCTCGCCATGCCATATGTTAGTGTGTGAACTCTGTTAGTGTGTGTATGTTCTCCGTTCGCTTAGCTTATACAACAGTCGTGCCTTTCACTTGCTGGAATAAATTTTGTCTAAAGATTAACTACAGATGGGTAACTTGAGAAAATAAGGCCGTTTTTACAAAAATCTCGTTACTATGCCACTCTCGCTACTATGCCACTTTTGCTCGGTCCCGACGGGTGGCATAGTAACGAGCTTTGACTGTATATATATATATATATATGTACATCTGAAAATCATGGAAAAATACAGGATTGTCGTGATCACCAAATTTTGCATACATGTTCACAGTACCCAGAGTAAACCCCTCCTGTGAGATAGGGGGAGGGGGGAGACGGCTCACCAATTCTCCAAAAGGTCCATTAAAATCATTATTTTCATAGCAATAGAGAAGTAGATGAGTCTTTTTTCCCCCCTCCCCTTCTGCTTCGATTTCCCTTTTTGATTTTAAAGATTTCACAGAATTACAAAAATATCCTTTTGTGCTGGAGCTAATAACAAAGAAATAATTGCATCCAATCTCTGTTCACGATTCCTCCAATCTCTTCGTAAAAACGATTGAATATGACCTATGGGGCCATCACTTTCTTACATGCTCAAACATGGTAGCATTTTGAAAGGCACAAAATTTATGTCTCAACTGTTGTTACTCAAAACACAAACAAACTTCAGAAACATAACAACTACCAGAGACAAGTTCACCTGATCGGTATGGCGATGCCATCGCCTTTCACTGCAGAGGATTATCTGTCGCCCTGTCCAATGTGAAATCCTCAACTGCAGGCCGACACGAGTAGCACTGGATAAGACATGTCGAATAGTTTGTTACACTTCCATCGTCTCGTTATCGGCGATAGCAGTGGTGATAGGATATATGGACCACATGGTACTTGATGGGTACAGAGTTATGGGTCCTGCAAGTTAATTTTCTGTTGTTTTAACTCTGTGCATTGCACTACAAAGTATTCTCCTGGTTCGTCCACCAGGAGGCGCAGGAAATCAACATTTTTCCAGGACCTCAACGTTGCAGAGGAACCGAAAACCAGCAAGATTAGACACCTGCAAAAAAATTTGATTCGACCGGCCAATAGTCAGCGCTTATCAAAGATGCATTAACAATGAAAGACCTTGAGACCATCAAATAATATAGTCCGTAAGTTGAGTTCTTGAAAGTTGAATTGCCATTTGTCATGGAGGATGTTTTTCATGTTTATAATTTCTTTTTCTTTGGAGGACACATGGATATTTTGACTGAACAGTGTGTCATCTGCCAAGAGATTTATTTGCCTTTTCTGGAGCATCTTCCTTGCTAAGCAGGTACTTTATCACAGCTTGCAGATATGCAATCAATACCCTACAATAATATTCATCATCCTTGTAAGTTTGAACGCTATTGACGAATTGGATCGAACATGGTTGCCAGGAAAGACAAACGTTTACACAGTCTATAAGGATTCAGATTTTAATAATTAATGTATATGCTGGGTAAACTTGCTTGTTTCAGCATAAACTATCGCATTTTAAAAACTGTAATACAGCCTTGTATGAGAGCGGTTAAAGTTGATGTGGACATTTTATTGCAGAACCTGAAAAAAGGACAGTTTGATGCTGATCATTTGTGTGAAGATTTTGTTTAAATCGGGAAAATTGTGCAGAAGATGACATCAGTGCTGGTCGAATCATTCTGGCTTAAATCAATATTGTGTGTGTGTGTGTGTGTGTGTGTGTGTGTGTGTGTGTGTGTGTGTTGTGCAACAGAGGTGTTTCCTGATGGTCCTTGTGGAGGATTAAGCATCAAACCAACTGAAATGAAAAGGGGAATTTGGGGGGTAAGCGCATGTGTTTCATGTAGTTGCATGTTTAAATGGCACTGTCAGTTCAAAAATGGCCAATTGGTGTGTATCCTTGAGTATTCTCACGTCAACTAACTCTCGAATCAAACTGTGGTGGGTTAAGAGACCTTTCTCTATCATTTCATTACAAAGTCATTTCATTACAAAACTCTATCATTTTTACCTGGAGACATTATTTTAGTCCCCAACACCAAAAAAAATCCAATGTTCAGCTGTCTGTCAGGAAGCTTCAGCCAATAGGGTCTTGCCAGGTTAAATCGCCTGGAATTTTGTGAACGGGGAGATACGAGGGTTGGTGGGATAGCCTCGACCTAGAGGTATGCACCCTCACTTCTGAGCTGTCCAGCCTGGGTTCAAACCTTGGCCTGACTACATGCTATCGGATTGGTGCTCTCTCTCCTGTCGAGTGCAGCCTGTGGCTGCTGTTGCATCATTGGTTGGGACGTGGCTATGCCACTGATGCAGTGTCCCCCTTACCAGTGCACTGGTACTCATTTTGCCGACCTCAGAAGGATGACAGGCTGAGTCAACCTCCTGGTGTATTAATTCAGCAGCCCAACGGGGCTTGAACTCAGGACCCGAGGATCCCAAGCCACCACCCTAACCACTAAGCCAACACCAGGCTGGATTGGTGCTATAAGTTATCATCCTGATGTTTCACAGGCAGAATGATTCATAAATGTGTGTGCCGTCCCTCGGATGGATGTTAAACTGGGCGTCCCATCTGCTGGCATTAGTTGGTGGACGTCAAAGACCCCACGATGTCTTTCGTGAAGAGTCGGTGAGCAATGGCCAGCACCATGGAACAAATTCCAAATTCCTGCCCTGACTTCCTGTGTCAGAGTGGCGACCTGTACAGGATTGTAAACGTCGCCAAAGACACTCCTTCGGTAGAACCGACGTTCTTTATGGAGCATAGTACATGAATGGAGAAACTCTCAGTACATCGAACTACAGACTTCTTATCGCCTAATGATGTGAGACAAGCAATACGCAGACATCGGCCAAATCTGTCGTCTCAGGGAGTGACTTTCCTGCACAACAATAGTCACCCTTGCATTGCACATGTGACCACTTCTAGTGATGTGATGTAGTAGTGATGGGGTTGGAAGTTGGAAATGTGGATGGATTCAAGGCATTCCCACATCTATGGGACGTGTGTGAGTGTGAGTGTGCGCGCGTGCTTGTAACACGCAGATGAATACCTCGAGAAATAGTTCAATCCTCGAGAATCACAAAGTACAGCATGGTTTTCATCAACTTGTATGTATAAATTGAGTGGCATCATCCGTACTTTATGATTTTGTCGAAAAAAACATATCCACATCAACCTTGAAATATCATCATATAACTGCAATTTTTTTTATGTTTTACATTAATTACCATTACCTATCATATGGCAAAACCAAACATCTCTGTAGGCAAGGTACCTGCCCATCTACTGTGGCTGCTTTACTATGCTATCTCCTTAAAATCCCATATTTTTGCACATTACTCACATATTCACCAAATAGCACTCACACCATTTCGGATCCCAAACAAGCTGCATCATCTACTCCTTACAATGTGAAGCTGTGAGACATTCAAGGACTGGAAACATTGGACAGGTGTAACGGTCACATTTTTCTCCCAAACTTTGAGCGCCTTGGCATATTAGTGCATCATTGGAATGAAATTTGTTTTGTTGATAAATCGTGCGACCTTTTACCTCTCTTTGTCAAACCTATATCAGCAAGTTCTACATAAATTACCAAGGAGGCAATATTGACATGCACAGGCATGGCTCCAGTCCAAATCAATTAAAAATTGCATCCCGACATTTCAAAAAGCTACTCGAAGGGAAATATGATAAATGGAAAAATGGTGGTGGTAGCCTGGCTAGGGAGGTGGTGGGTTTGGAGAAAGGGGGTGGGAGGAGGGGATTGTGATGAGAGTGTTAGGGTGTGCGAAGGAATGTGCAGAGATGGAGGGAAAATGGTTAGAGGTGGTCATGCGTGCGATATGCACACTGCACACTGCGCACACGGGGACATGTATGCCCGCACACGAATTGTGAAAGGGAAAAACCACGAGCTATCTTTGATAACGGTTCGATTTAATTTGCATTTCAAATGAAGCTCATTCATTTGACTTAAAAATGCGCATTTCTGATCACGAATGCCATTTCAAACAAGCGCGCGTGCCCAAATACACACTCAGTGCCATGGTATTATTGCTTTCCAAAGAAGGCACCAATATAATTGGACAGGCTCTGTCTCTCGGGCAAAGATTCCTCTCCCCTGCCGCATATAAGGCCTAATCATGCAAGATTTAATTAACAGCCTTTTTCAATATTTATGAGATCCGTTAAATGTCACTCAAAAATGCACCGTGTATCTTTCTATTTTTTCAGAGTAAGAAATGTGTACAGATGAGCAAAGAAAGGTTGTCTTGTTTGGAGAAAACTTCGTCGAATGCCGGATTGAAAGACATGAGCATTGCTTGCTATACGATTCCAGGATACGCGTGGCACACGAAGGCAGGTGTTGGGCCTCGTCAAAATATATTCCGTTGAAACTTCGGCAACACGGCGTAAAAAATGCGTTGGTTCAGATGAATACTCCGTGAGACAAATTTGATTTGCCGGTTTGATGAGGTATGCTACTTTTACATGCCACTCTCATCAAGTCGAATTCGGTAACACAAATGCACAACAAAAGAAGATGGGGATTTTCACATCTGACCTGCTTAACAAAGCACTTCCCACTCATCCAATCACGGCGAAGAATCCCCACCGGACAATATTTTTCACTGTTCAACTTTACACCAACTGCACACTCACTGTCAGATGTTTAGCATTTCTTATGTTTTGTCTTTTGTTGTCTTTTACACTTAATTTCTTTTCGTTCCTTTTTTTATTTCTCTTTCTTTCTTCATTTTCTTTACCTCCGCCACTGAAGGTTGTGTTTTCATGTCCGTGTTATGTTTTCTCCCCTGTCTGTCTGTCTGTCTGTTATTTGTGAAATCGAAGCTTCACAAGTATATTGGTTGGTCTGGTCTGTGATTGTCTGTTTTTTCTATTTGTTTGTCTGTATGTCAATCTCCTTCAGGTCATAATTTCAAACCGATCTTCACAAAACTTCACCAAATGGCAGTGTTGTTCAGAAGCAAGAAGCCTATTGATTTTGAGGTCAAAAGGTCAACATAGGCTAAAGGTCAACAACCAAGTTCTATTTCTAAAATCCTCAATTTTCATCCGATTGACTTGAAATTTGAAGAGGATTTGAATATCATGTCACTAATTTCAAGCACCAATTCTTTTTGAGATCAGCAGAGGCCAAAAGGTCAACATATGCTGAATTTCAAAAATTGTCAATTTTCACTCAGTTGACTTGAAATTTGAACAGGATTCGGATATTTGGTCATTGAATTGAACCACCAATTACTTTTGAGGTTAATGTAGGCCAAAAGGCCAACATAGGCCAAAGGTCAACAACTTAGGTCTAATTTCGAAAATCCTCGAAAATCTGATTGACTTGACATTTGAAGAGGTCATGTCACTGAATTCAACCAGCAATTATTTTATGGTCAACATCGGCCAAATGGTAAACATCAGACATTTCTAAAATCCTCAATTTTCATCCAAATGACTTAAAATTTGAACATATTTTGCATATCAGGTCACATTGAACCACCAATTATTTTTGAGGTCTAAAGGTCAAAAGGTCAAATGGTCAACATAGGCTAAATTTCTAACATCATCCGATTGACTTGAAATTTTAAGAGGATTTGGCTATTTGGTCATTGAATTCAAGCACCAACTATTTTTGAGGTCAGCATTGGCCAAAAGGTAAACATAGGCCGAATTTCAAAAACTGTCTATTTTCATCCGATTGACTTGAAATTAAAATTTGTACATTTGGTCATTGAATTCAACTCCCAATTATCTTGAGGTCAAAAGCTCAACATGGGCCTAATTTATAAAATCGTCAATTTTCTTCTGATTGACTTGAAATTTGAAGAGGATTTGCATATCATGTCACTTAATTCAACCACAAATAATTGTCTAAAGGTCAAAAGGTCAACATAGGCCAGATTTCTAAAATCGTCAATTTTCATCCAACCGATTGAAATTTGAAGAGGATTTGGAAATTTTGTCATTGAATTCAAACACCAATTATTTTTGAGGTTAATGTGGGCCAAAAGGTCGACATAGGCCAAAGGTCAACAACTTAGGTCAAATTTTGAAAATCCTCAATTTTCATCCAATTGACTTAAAATTTCAACAGATTTTGCATATCAGATCACTGAATTGAACCACCAATTATTTTTGAGGTCTAAAGGTCAAAAGGTCAGGCTAAATTTCTAACATCATCAATTTTCATCCGATAGACTTGAAATTTTAAGAGGATTTGCATATTTGGTCATTGAATTCAACCACCAATTATTTTTTAAAGTCAAATTTGTTTTAGGGATTTCAAAAATATTGTGCTCTGCACGATGTCCTTGTTTGTTTGTTTGTTTGTTGTATATGAGCAGGGTATCTCAAAAAGTTATGGACGGAATCAGACGAAATTTGGTGGAGAGGTTGGGTGTGTGACAAGGATGAGCAGATTTGATGTTGGTGACCATGCGGATCCAGATACTAGAATTTTTTAAGTGATACTTCACCATTTAGAGATCGGGCCAAAAACGATATATCGCCGGATATCTAAAAAATATATGGACAGATTCTGATGAAACTTGGTGGACAGATTGGATGTGTGACCAGTCCTAATTTATTTGATTTTGGTGAAGGTCCAGATCAGGATACAAGGATTAATTTTCTTTTAAGTGATTCTTCATCAGTGAAAGATGGGGCCAAAAACGATACATAGCACGATATTTCAAAAAGTTGGCGACGGATTATGACAAAACTTGGTGGGTGAGTTGGGTAGGTGACAAAAACAAGTGGATTAGATTTTGGTTCAGGTCTGATCCAGCCTATCAGTGGGATACAAAATGTAACCTGTTCAGCCTGGCAGAGGTATGCGCACTACCAAGTGCCATTTTAGTTTTATATGTGTCTAAGAAGAGGTGAACTCTTGCAAATTGTTTTTGTAAGGCTCAGTTGTCTGAGCATGGATGGGTTTGAAGATAGAAGTGTGGCAGCCGAAACCCGAATGCTGTCCAGATTCCTCCTAATGACTTCATCTTTACTTATCTGGTTCTTCCTGATGGCTCCAATGCTGTATTTTGTCTGTTATTTGATTAGTGTACAGTATTATGTCTTTCCCCAAATATATAAGGCTTATTGGAGAGCTTGTACATATGTTACATACATGACATGAAAATGAGGAATCTCTTTATACATAAATTCAAGGGTGGAATGGATTATCATTATGAACGTGGATTGGTGGGAAACTGGCAGAAACAGACAATATTGTACTTTTTTGTAAATCCAAGAACATAAGTAGATAATAGGCAAATCAAAACCCAGCCTTCCACCCCCATCTCCACTGCCCCATGCTATGCTAACTGCTCTTCTTTGCTGATCCCTCTTGTAATTCAAATGTTGCTTTGGCTCTATTGTGTATGGTTTAAGGTTCTTTGGGTTTGGTGAGTCTATTTTACTGTTGTGATTCAAACGTCATTATCTTGGCAGTGTTATTTTGCCATCTCACTAAACAGCAATTTCTTGGTCTGATCTGTAATGCTGTTGGCCATTCCAGAACCACCATCGAAGGACTGGACTATTGTCAGACAGAGATCAACATTGACTAATCTGCGGTCAACATCATGTTGAGATTTGTTGCTGCTCTTTTATTATTGAGATTTGTTGCTGCTCTTTTGTCTGTCGATTTGACACAAGGATTGTGGATATCCCATATTGAATATGTGCCAGTAAGTTGGAGTATTTGTTCAGCTCGAGGTGTAGAAAGGCTGACTGTCCTACCACATCTATATTCCTTTTCTTCTTGGTACTTTGGTCACTGGTAACCACAACCTTCATTGTCAATGAAACTTAAGATCCCTACTTCATTGTGTACCTTCTGGTGGGAAGGGAGACGTGGTTGTGGTGACATCACCATATCCTACTTATTGAATGAACCCTGTTGTATTCACAAGGAATCACAAGGAAATCAGATGCAGGTGGAGGCCATTCAGCCCATCATTCCTGCACCACACCAATTTATCAACACCAGATCAAAATAAGAAAATGAAGAAAATGTTTGTTATTTTTAAAATTGTTTTTTGTTTTTTTTTGGAGTTTTTTTTTATCCTTCTTTTCAGGGGAGGGGACATGGGCTTGTGTAAAACACACACAACACTCCTTGACATGACCCCCACCAACAGCACTCCGTACACATGCACACAATCACCCATCAATGCTCCAGCTACCTAAAAGTCCTGCCAACATCCCTCAACCCCTCCATCTCTAATATTTCCAGGTACCGATCTAATTCCAATTTAAACTGATCTACTGTTTCTGCTGCCACTGTCTTTCCAGGGAGGCCATTCCATGCATTCTCTTCGTTTTCTTCTTGGACCCATACTCTTGAACAGAGCATTGGAACTGCCAAAGCAGTTTTTTCTTGGCTATTTGGCACAATCTTGGATGGGTCGC
>CM068959.1:19017878-19047163 GCA_035128595.1 Eptatretus atami | reverse complement strand
CAAACCATTTCTGTATGGACCTCACTTTGTGCACAGGGGCATTGTCATGCTGAAACAGGAAAGGGCCTTCTCCAAAGTGTTCCACAATGATGGAGCACAGAATCGTCTAGAATGTCATTGAATGCTGTAGCATTAAGATATCCCTTCACTGGAACTAAGGGGCCTAGCCCGAACCATGAAAAACAGCTCAGACCATTATTCCTCCTCCACCAAACTTTACAATTGGCACTATGCATTCGGGCAGGTAGCGTTCTCCTGGCATCCGCCAAACCCAGATTAGTCCGTCGGACTGCCAGATGGTGAAGCATGATTCATCACTCCAGAGAACGCGTTTCCACTGCTCCAGAGTCCAATGGCAGTGAGCTTTACACCACTCCAGCTGACACTTGGCATTGCGCATGGTGAACTTAGGCTTGTGTGTGGCTACTCGGCCATGGATACCCATTTCATGAAGCTACCGACGAACAGTGTTTGTGCTGATGGTGCTTCCAGAAGCAGTTTGTAACTCGGTAGTGAGTGTTGCAACCAACGACAGACGATTTTTCCACGCTACGTGCTTCAGCACTCGACGGTCCTGTTCTGTGTGCTTGTGTGGCCTACCACTTCACGGCTGAGCTGTTGTTGCTCCTCAACATTTCCACTTCACAATAACAGCACTTACAGTTGACCGGGGCAGCTCAAACAGGGCAGAAATTTGACGAACCTACTTGCTGGAAAGGTGGCATCCTATGACGGTGCCACGTTGAAAGTCACTGAGCTCTTCAGTGTGGCCCATTCTACTGCCAATGTTTGTCTATGGGGATTGCATGGCTGTGTGCTTCATTTTATACACCTGTCAGCAATGGGTGTGACTGAAATAGCCAAATCCACTGATTAGAAGGGGTGTTCGCATACTTTTGTTCATGTGGTGTATTTCTTGATTGACTTGGAACTTATCCATGGCTAACGCGCTTACGGTGACCTTAGAAGTATCACTCTTGTGTCATCATAAAGATGCTAATTGATAACCTCAGAATGTTTATCCCTCGTTCAAATTCTGTGATTTTAAAAAGCTTTTCACAAACGATCCAAATGCAGATTACAGTTCTATCTCTTAATGCTCTATCAGGGTTTCCATTCATCATTTGTATTGATGCCTGACTGACATGTGCACCTCATATTGTTCTGGGTAACTGTTCCTTTGCATGGGCTTAACTGTACCTGCACATGTTGCTTTGTCCAAGGTGATGAAAGAACTGTTTACCTCTGCCACAGAGGGTGGATGGAAGCTATATTGTCACCGTCTGTCTGTCTGTCTGTCTGTCTGTCTGTTTGTCTGTCTGTGAACAGACTATCTCAAGAAGTTGTGGACGGATTTGGACGAAATTTTGTGGAGAGTTTGGGTGTGTGAGTTTGACAAGGAAGAATTGATTCAATTTTGATGAAGATCCGGATTGAGCTCTGATAATTTTTTTGTAATTCTTCATATATTGAGAGATGGGGCTGAACCGATATATACCGTAACACGATATCTCAAAAAGGTGTGGACGGATTTGGACGAAACTTGGTGGACGAGTTGGATAGGTGACAAGAACGAGCCGATTCGATTTTGGTTCAGGTCTGGATCCAGATCCAGCCTATCAGTGGGATACAAAACATAAACTGCTCAGCCTAGCAGAGGTACGTGCTCTAGAGAGTGCCTATTTATTTTTGAGGTCAAAATGTCGAAAGGGTCAACTTCGTCAAATTTCTTAAATCCTCAATTTTCATCCAATTGACGAGAAATTTGAACAGGATTTGCATATCAGTTCACTGAATTCAACCACCTAGTTATTTTTGAGGTCATCATCGGCCAAAAGGTCAGTTATTGCCATGTTTCCCCACAAACCGTATTCCGTTCTACGTGTATGTACTCTTGTTTACATCAGCCATTGTATTTGTAATCGATTGTAATCAACAACGTGAGATTCTCAGCATTATAATTTATCTCATAATGCCACTTCTATATCTTTGACCTGTTGTAGTTTAAACTTAAAAGTCAGAGCAAACTGTATCATCCTTCTTCGAAGGCCACGGCAAACGTTATGTCCTCCCTCCTGTACAATATAACCATAGTTCTACTGATAATTGGAATTCATATCACGTTATTCTCCACACACTGTCTGTTCTGAGCGATGTGCACGTTTGTACGGTAGAGGGAAGAGTCTCAGTCCCATTGATGAGTGAATCAAGCATCAGTTGTAATGTTTTTTAATTGGATGATTATTGTCCATCCACCTGGCTATCCATCTGTACACCTGCTCTTTGCTCGCTCTCACACTCGGACGCCATTCGACAAAGTTCGACGTTTTATTTTTTTTAATCGATGTTTGCGTTCAATGTTTCAGATTCAAAATTTGCCTTCGATGTAACTTTAATGCGCAAGAATGTCATTCATGCTATCACCTCTCATATTGCCCGTCCAGAAAACGCAATCGATGAAGCATGCGAGGAAAAGCTTGCATTCATTAGGTCAACGAGACGTGGAGGAATAATTTCCAGCCATCTTGACGTCCTCACTGGACGATGCATCATAGTTATGGAAGAGTGAGAAGATGTATATAAAAAGAAAACACCATATCTATCCACTTTTGCAATGAAGGTGTTGGAGTAACACTACCGAAGTGTTAAACCATTCCACCAACACTGCATTGCATAATTGTGAGAAAACATTTGTTACTGAGCAAGATGGCCACTCAGCATCTTCAGAACCAGACTGTATGACAACACTATAAAGCAATTAGCTGGTCCCTGGCATAATGAATGATTCTTTCACACAAGCAATTGGAGACAGCCTGATCACTTAGTACAAGTCAGCGACTGATGGCATCATTAAGGTTTCCTTTGCGACTTAATGCAACTCCCGAATCATTCATTCATTCATTCCATATGTAGCCTGTGGCTGTTGGTTGCATCATTGCTCGGGGCACGTCCATGCCACTGATGCAGTGCCCCCCTGTTGGTTACAGTTGGAATTTGACCATGTTGCCGGCGATAACTCGCCAAACTCTTCATGAAGGACAGAGTGGATCTTTAAAGTCCACTAACTGATGCTGGTAGACGGGACGTCCAGTTTAACGTCCATCCGGGGGATGGCACACACATTGATGATTCGTCATGCCTGCAAGACACTAGGATGACAGTTTATAGCTTGACCGAGATTTGAACCCAGGCTAGACAGCTCAGAGCCGAGTATGTATTGGGGCCAAGGCCATCCTGCCAATCAACTCCTGAATGATCAAAACTTGCAACCTTATTGAGAGGGTTCGCTGAAATGTGGTGATTTGGTGCTTCACCAGTACTTTGATGTAGACAAGATGCGATGCAATTTGAAGATGTACCTGTGTCGCTGTGTGTGTACCATATACCTGTGCATTAGTCCCATACTGCATATGCATTATATAGTATAATTAGGAACAGCCAGGCTCCTTTCTCTGATGCAAACAGAGATTCAATTGCAGCTACATCTTGAAACGTGCACAAGAGGGAGGTAGTGCACGTGCGAAACTCCCTCTGTAGCACACCTGGCCATTCTCCCTGCTGGAAGAGACATGAGAAGATGGACGAGTGAGATAGCAAAAGCGAGATGGGAAGATGAAGAAAGATGGGAAGGCACACAGACAGACAAAGTCGGTGTAAAACGAATGACAGTTTTAACTGTCGGCACAAAGTCCACGGCAGATTGCAGACACGAGGCAACAGGTGTTTTCCTTGTAGGCACGGGAAGCTTATCTTTTCTCGGGAGAGTATTTGTTTTCGTCTGTGATTATAAACGGCTGCTGCTTGTCAACCAACTGTTTGTCCCTGATAAGGAAAAGAGCGAGGACACGTGATCTGGAAAAGGCAATGGTCATTGATCGCCTCGGGTTGTTCACATAATAAAAATAAAAGCAAAAGGAAAACTTCTTGAACTCATCCCGAAGTGACCCGAAACCTAGAGCTCTTTATCCTTAAGTGCAATGCACGATAGTACTGGTCTTTTTGAATGTCCATCAAACTCCAGATTGGATTACAAACTCTTACCAAAAAAATTATGCTGTTGTTGTTACTATTTTTTGATGGCTGGCAGGATAGCCGAGAGGTACGCACACTCGCCTCTGAGCTCTTGAACGTGTGTTGAAATCTCGGCCGAGCTGGAAACTGTCACCCTGGTGTTTCAGGGTCAGCGAGGGGTATCGTGCATGCATCGTCCCTTAGATGCATCATGCATGCTAGACCGGGTGTCCCGTCTGCCAGCATTAGTTGGTGGTCGTTAAAGATCCCATGAACACAGCATTAGTTGGTGGTCGTTGTAGATCTTTTCAAATGCTCAGCATGGTGAATGTTTGTGAAGACCATGTGAGTTATCAACAGCACCCTGAACAAATGATAAATTCCTGCCTAGATTGTGGGTAGCAAGTGGTCTGGTCTTCTTGGGTGTCCTTCACTCCAGGTTACACTGTTTGCTTTCTTAGGGTAGGCTTGCTGTCTGGGCAATAACATCTGCACGAGAAACCTGCGAACCAACTGGTCAATTTGTTTCATATGAATAATATGATTGACCTTATCTGGGTACAAAGGGGCAACCAATGACATGGAGGAGAGGAGATTGGGACCATACTCTGTGCAGAGCGTTGGTGCTGCTTAAGCAGTCTCCTTGGCTATTGGGCACAATCGTGGACAAGTCTCCACTCTGACACAGTATACCAGCATGCTGGCACTCATTTTGCCGACCTCGGAAGGATGACAGGCCAAGTTAACCCCACCTGGTATTAATTCAACAGCTGAGCAGGATTTGAACTCAGGACTCGAGGATCCAAAGCCCACGACCCTAACCATTAAGCCAACACCAGGCATAAAAGGATAAAGGACAATCATTGGTGCTGAGTTCTGCTGGTTCCCATCATGTGCTGCCTTTTTTTTCTGCATAATCAGTTAGGGGTACAGCTATGCCACTGATACAGTGCCCCTGTTACCAGTATACTGGTGCTCATTCCACCGACCTCAGAAGGATGACAGACTGAATCAACCCCCTGGTGTTAATTCAGTGGCAAACGGGTCTCGAACTAAGGAGGCAAGGATTCCAAGCCACCACCCTAACCACTAAGCCAACACCAGGCTACAGTTCTGTTCGTGTTGGGCCATTTCTTCATGGTTTTGGGAGAAAACGGTAGAATCCAACGACTTTTCAGGATTAAATAAACTGTATTTCGAGATTCGATCCAAAATAACAATGGAGACGCTGCAGGTTTGATGTGGAATCCATTTATTTCAGCCTAGATTCCGAAATGTCAAATCAATTCATCAGTAACATAATATTACAAGCAGAGCGCCTAACTTTTCTCGAATAAAGTCTGCCTTAGAATTTGGGGAGTGGAAGGAGGGTTGGAGTGAGCGGGGTGAAAGTTTCGACCAATAAATAATAAATTCTGCGTACGTACTAAATAGATGTCTCTTACCCTACTTTTAAGGAGCTGAAAGACACTTATTGAATATCCTGAAGTTAATGATGATTGATTTTTATATAAGAGATAATTGCCGACAGTTGTCCTGAATTACACCCATAAACTTTTCATTGTGACCTTGTGTAAATAAAACCATAACTTTTTTATTCCATGACTTTTAGACTCCGAGAGTATGTTTCACAACTTTAGCATAATTTATAGCTACCCTGGTAAATGTAATTCATTATGCCATCCCAACTTATGAACGCTTTTTGCAGTGATTATTTATGTTGCGGATGAATACGTTTGGCACTCTTAAATCAAAATGGATTGGATTATTGTAAGCTAATCATCCCCCCCCCCCCCCCCCCAATCGTTAAAATACAAAGAAGAAAAAGAGCAATCAGAGATTGTGGAGCCTTGTCAGGACTTGTTTTGTGTGGTTTTTGTGAAGTTTTGTGTGGTGTGTTTTGTGTGGTGTTTGTGTACTGGTGTGTTGCTTAATTAATAAGAGACATAATTAGAACTGCCACTTTATTACTGCGAGCAGTGATGACTGGGTACCAAGACATCCCGCTTTGATGCAACCCCACTTTGATCGGACACCTGACCCTGACCTATGACGTTTATTATTATTCAATTGAATTTAGAATGGGATTAAAATAAATTAAATTCAAATCAAATTGAAGACCAAATAGGTACAGTCCTGTATTGGAGTCATCAGAAGGAACCCGAGCAGGCAAAAAGCAAAGATGAAGTCAATAGGAGGAACCTGAATAGGATTCGCATTTCAGTTGATACTCCTCTACCGTCAAACCCATCCAGGCACAGCCAAGTGAGCCTTATTCAAAAAATTATAAAAATAAATAATTTGAGCTGGCAGACCATGTGTCCGATCAAGGTTGAAATTTTACATGTATATATATATATAATATATATATATATATATATATATATATATATATTATATATAATATAAATACGTATATAATGTCTCCCACCACTACTAGATCATAATTTGGGAGTTTCACGTCGATTGATAACCGGTTCAAAGAAAAAACTTTTAAAGATTTTCTCTCAATCTAAGATGGCTGCCAGACCATGTGACCTCAATTATTCATGAATATCTTGGTGGCCTCAAGGCTTGGGAACATTTCTGTGAAGTTCCCCTCGATATGTCCAGCCGTTCTGGAGAAGATTTTTTTTATAGGTTTTATGGTAAATCCTACATGGCTGCCACACCATGTGACCTATGACATCAAATGTGTGAACCTTTTTCCTCATGGATAGTGTGGTCATACGTTAAACTTTCACCTTGATCTGTTCAGCCACGTCAGAGAAGATTTTTGAGGTTTAAAAAAAAAAAAATACAATATGGCTGCCGAATTTTTCTGTGGAAATTTTATCCCTAAATGACCCTCAATATTTTTCATACTGATCAGATGTAGCGTTCTACATATGCAATTATGACGTCATTACAAAGGTCCCTATGATGTCAAAAAAGTCACTTATTTCCCATGAGGAGTACTTGCCGTGTGCCAAGTTTCAATTTTTTCCGTGATGCGGTTTCAAAGACACAGAGGTCCAATTTTTTTTTCCTTTTTGCCAACATGGCTGCCACACCACGTGACCTATGACGGTATAATTATTAATTAAACACTCTACATAAGTAGTCGCTCCGATGGTGAAAATTTCGTCTCAATCCGACAAGCGGTTGTGGAGAAAAACACAAATTCTGTGTGGACAAAAAGACTGACAGACAAACAAACGGACCTAAATGCAATACCCTCTCCCCCGGCGAGGGGAATAAGCATATTGTACCATATATTGTCATCGGAAGAAGCACATAGTATGATGACATGGACATTGGTCTATTATCCCATGGAACTTTTCCAGCTATTTTGGGAGTTGCTGAAAGTTCTCATCCCAAAGCCAATCATATCATATGAGAAAGTTCACATTACATGGGCAATAAACTCTCCTCCCCCAAATTTGTTTGGTTCAGGTGTACCTCTTAATCACTTAATTGATAGCCTCTCATTGGGAAGAATTACAAAACACAATTTGTTAACGGTTAAATATCCCCACTGAATATGGACTCCAGGGCAGCTTTGAGAGGCACTGCAGGATCAATCGATACATGGATGAGAAAGGTCACAAAGCATTTGTGATGCATGGGTGATGTGATGTGTTTTGTTTTTCCTGGGGAAGTACTGTGTGCATGTTTTCTGTGATCAACGGTTTCTGAAACAGCACTGTGTGCATGCTTATGATTTCATTGATGGTTTGGTCTTGCTACTGGAGCTCTGTTACGCTGCCAACAAGCAGCAATCTAACCAGTAGGTTGGTTGGTCTTGTGTCCATTTGCTGCTGATGGCACATAACCTTTTTGATGGTATGGCCTTGTGTGGTCCACTGCAGTTCATACTCGCTGGACGTTTTGTTCTGCTGATTTAAAAGTGGAGCAAATTTCATACTCAGCCATGAATATTGAAACCAGAGAACTACCCTCTGGTCGAAGAAGATACCGAAAGTTTTTGTGCGTGATTGTTCAAACGAGTCATGGAAACAGCAGAGGTGAGAATATCTCATGGAACGTGTTGTTGAGGATAGGACTTGTTAATATGGGCCTTTTGAAATGGTGTATGGATGCAAGTGAGGCCTTTCACGCATGCGCTCGCTGTGTGTGCATTTTCAGTGCATTCGCAGACTGGGCACTTTTACACACACACACACCACACACACACACACACACACACACACACACACACGGCCTGTGTCCAAATTGATTTTGTAAATATTGTCGCCTCAGAGGGTCACAAAAGGCAGACGGTCTGGCGGAGGTCAAAGACTTTGTTGAATGCCAAAAGTATGTTCAGGTTTCCTGCGTTCTTTTTACCAAGTTTACAACTCCCCAAGGCTCCCTCAAATCGAAAAGCTAGGAACGGAGGGGAAGTCGTAGCTAAAGGTACTCATGGAGGTTGGGAGGTGAAAGATGAGTACAAGGGCAGTGAGAAATTGAGTTCTTGTTAAAAAGTGCAACTCCACTGCCTGGGCATGGTTCAGGCCAATACAACTGGAGGAAACAAGAACTGGGGAGAGACACTATGGAGTCGGGGACATCCTGTGGGAGGAAGGATTTTGCTAAACAGATGATGTCTGCTTTATCGGCAGTGGCCTGGATTGAGAGATCTGTCAGGTTGGAGCAGAAACTGCGGATGTTTGAGGCCCACATAGTTGGAGATGGTGGGGAGGTGGGACGGTGCAGGATGAGGGAGGAAGCCTTGTGGGGCAAGGAGAGGCTTTGGGAGGGTGTGGGGGGGTGGAAGGCTGAGTGTGTGGGTGTGAGGGAAGGTTTGGGTGTATGGAGGAATGTTTAAGTGTGAAGGGTGTGGGTGAGGGTTTGAGTATGTGGGATGCATGGGGGACGTTTGAGTGTGTGTGGGACAGAGGAAAGCTTGGGTGTGGGAGAAAGTTTGAGTGTGTGGGGTGCAGGTGAGGTTTGAGTGTGTGGGGTGCAGGTGAGGTTTTTGAGTGTGTTGGGGGTGCAGGTGAGTTTTGAGTGTGTGGGGGTGTAGGTGAGGGTTTGAGTGTGTGTGGTGTGGGTGAGTGTTTGAGTGTGTGGGGCAGGGGAATGTTTGTATGTGTGGGGTGTGGGTGAAGGTTTTCGAGGGTGTGGTGAGGTGGAAGCATTTAGGGAGGAGCATTGTGAGGGTGGTGTGAGGAAGGATGCAGAAAGGAAGGACATGAAGCTTTGAGGGGGTTCGGTGGGGTGGTTGCTTTTTCTGATTCCAAATTCCCAACGTTGACCAATGGAAATAAAGAAATGGGAGATAATATCACTTGTTAAACGGATGGAGAAACGCTGTGCTGTATGAGGGGGGGGGGGCTAGGAGGGATTCACCAGAGGGCTAGGAGGGATTCATCGGGATAATTGACAATGAGGAATGGAGTGTTTAACATAAGAAGCAACATCACCTCTGGTATGAGGTGGAGGCCTGTCAAAATGGAAGAGAGAGTCGGCAGCGAGAGACACAGAGAAATCCTGGGCCAGAACCTGCTGCTCTTTACAGAACACACCAAAATATTGATGGGTATTTTAATATACTGTATTTCTGATTCATACAGGATTCTGAAAGTGGACATAAAATAATTTGTTCTATAATTTATGTGTCATGTGCGGCAAAGTTAGACGTTATGGCATCTCACAACATCTCATGTCCGATATGTTGTGTGGACATGCTTTATATCACGACAACATGTTTGTGCCTTTGACCAATGGATAAACGTACATGCCATTAATGCAATTAGCCAATTAGTTCAAATAAAAAAGGGATGGAGCTCAGTTATGTGAGAATTTAGTGGCTGAGAAGTTTTATTGCAGACTGCGTTGTATCGAACAAATGTTGGACACAACCCCCAACAGAGGCATTCAATACATGTTGGCCTGTGTATACACACGTACAATCTGTGTTTAATAGGATGATGGAATGTATCCCAGAATAAATTGGATTGATCAGGCTACCACTGTCATTTCTCTTTCCTTGCAGTGATGGTAACCTTTGGATGGAAAGTCATTCATAACCAGGTTCCCACCTGTGGCACCAACTTCCACATTCTATTCAATCTCATTCTTCCCTCCAGGTCTTCAAGACAGCTGGTCACCACCATCTCAGATCGTCTCCAATCCAAAACCGTGATCTTTTCTACCCCCATTAATCCCGCCTCCCTGCCACCCCGAACCACACCTTACAAATTTCCAGTTTTTCATTCCTGAGAGTTTGCTTCTGTATTCATTTTGTCCACCCCATGTATCCACCTCTACCCCTCTTTCCTCCCAACATACTTCATTTGGACAAGTCTCCCTCTATTTTATCCTTTAACCCTGCTGGTGAGGTTTGCCCTCTCTCTCTACTGTTCCTTTTGTTATTTTGCATCCTGATCTGTTCAGTGTTCTAGTTCTACCATAAGCCTTGACTTTGTATCCAAAAAAGAACCCTTCATCTAAGGAAATACAATATGTTGGGATTTGGCCCACCTAAGGCGTTAACTGTCTTTTTGGGGAAGCATTTGTCATTGCAGCGGATATTGAGTCTTCGCTCTTCTCAATAGCATGATTTCTGGTCATCAGCTCAGATTGCAAGTTAATTGGAACCATACTCTGTACAGAGAGTGTCGGTGTTGCCTAAGCAGTTTCCTGGGCTATTGGGCACAATCCTGGATGGGTCGCCACTCCGACGCAGGATACTCGAATGGCTCAATTATCCCAGCAAGCTGGTACTCAATTTGCCGACCTCGGAAGGATGACAGGCTGAGTCAACCCCCTGGTGTATTAATTCAGCGGCCAACGGGGCTTGAACTCAGAACCCTAGCATCCCAAGCCGCCACCCTAACCGCTAAGCCAACACCAGGCTTGCCTGCAAGTTAGTTTCCCCTCAAAAAATATGTTATCATGAGATATGATTGCAACCTTATAATAATCTCACTAGATCTCAACAGAAATCATGAGATATGGTTGCAACCTGATAAGAATCTCACTCGATCTCAACAGAAAAATTTGTAAGCAGCCCAACATTAATCTTTGCTTACTAACCCAAAGGCCTACTCCCATTCATAAAGTTACCATGGTATAAAACCTATGATGTTGGCTTAACGGTTAAGGTGGCTGGCTTAAAATCTTGGGGTCTTGAGTTTGAGTCCCTGTCATAACACCAGGTGTGTTAACTCAGCCTGTCATCCTTCCGAGGTTGGCCAAAATGAGTACCAGCATACCATGGGGCCACATCAGTGGCACACCTGTGCTCCCAGCAATGATGCATCCAATAACAACAGGCTGCATACAAAATAATTAAAAAACATGGGATAGCTTGCATTCACCCAGTTGACCAAAAGACCTCCTCCTTTGTCTAAAACCCTTCTTGTATATCCTTGTACAGGCAAAATCAAACATGATTCCTTCAAAGAATGTGTTTCACTCTCCTCTGCTCTAAACGAAATTAAAAAAAATTAATTCCTGATTTATTTCTTGTCCTCTGATGTTCTCAACTGTCTTTATGGAATTGTAACGAGTTGCCTTTGATAGCTGATCAAAAAAAAGCAAGTTTGACTTTCTCTGGGCCTGTGCACACTGCTCTTTAGAGTAGTTTGTTAATTACTTACCCTTATTGAGTAATCAACCTCGCTTACTTCCTCCTTTGCTATTTGTGTCAGTTTGTACTTCATTTAACAACTCGCTGCCTGCTCAGAAAGCACTGCATACACCTGTTCTTCTGAACCTGAAAACAGACCTATGACTCACCTGAGGGATGTGTCAAAAGGACCAGAGCGAAATAAGCAACCTTGCTGCTGTATCATGATGTGATTATTAAAGTAAGCTGCAAAGAAAGCATTAGCTTGACTTGTATCAGCAAAAAGCCTTGAGTAGGCCATGCCTGGAGCTAGCAGTCTATGTACATTGAGCATGAGCCTCAAGGCTGTATTTTTGCAGCACGGGCTCGTTAGATGCTTTCCTGTTGAGAAGTGTCTGGTAGATGAGCCTCTCTCATGGTAATGTGCTCTGTGGGGTGACAAGTACATTGACCAGATCGAGGTGGGTGTCCAGCAATTCAATTGTAAAGGCCACTTAAGTATAAAACTTCATTAGCTTTGTAGTCACTGTCCCACAGGTTACATTAGAAGGACCACCGCCACGTTGTACAATTGCACCTCACCCCAGAGCCCTGTCATCAGTGGAAGTGACAATGACCAGCTCACCCTCCCCTCCCCAATATTAGCCTAGCCGACATTTCAAAATATCCTTAAAAGTATGTGAGTACCCTATTTGAAGCCACATTTAGGAGGGGAGCCTAGAGGATGGCTTCTAAATTGAACGTGGAGGCTATCCTTTGTCTCGTATCTTTTCTTGCATTGGATGGTGGAGGCGGTGTCTCTGTGCTGATGGCCGATAAATCGACATAGTTATTGAGAAAGAATTTTTGGGACACGTTAAACCTTCAGAAAATGTTTTCTGATAATACTGGATGAATGTTCAAAGCAATGGAGTACTGGTGTCTATAACAAAAAATATTTGTGGTTGGTTTGTTTTTTAATATTTATTTTTTAATTTTATTATAAATATTATTATATATATTATATATATATATATATATATATATATATATAATATATATATATATATATGTGTGGCCTGAAAATCACTTTACCCTTCCCAGTGAAGCATTGTTCTTGAACTCTTTTAATATACAGGTTTATTGTACAGTACTTACAATAATTAATTTGTCATTGTATCTATATGTGCTCCATCATTCTTCTGAGTCAGTGTTCCGCATACCATAGCGGGCGAGGGGGCGAGGGCAGGGAAGGGACGGAGGGAAGTGCGAGAAATTTATCAGGGGTAAAGTAACTTCGGGCTACCTTACATATATATATATATATATATATATATATAACATTATATCATATATATATATGTAAATATTTATAAATGTAGATGTGGATGTGTGTATATACGATATATATATATATAGTATATATTTAATATATATATATATATATATGTATGTACATACATTCATATATGTACATATATATATATAATTCTTCTATCTATATATTACAAACTCTCATCTGTAATATATTATATATATATATATATTATAATATTATATTATGTATGTATGTTTCCCGAAATACAGCCAAAACGGTACCGATAGCACAAATTTTCGGGCACCTTACTCACATCTTCCTGCGGTGTGCATTATCAAGTTTCGTTCAAATCGGGCAAGGAAAAAAATTATAAAAAAATAATTCCCGATTCAGTCAAGTACTCTTCGGGATGATTTCATCAATGCAAACAACCTCAGCGGTATAGTTCGCTGGAGCTATATTTTTTCTTTTTTTTTTTGTAATGATTTTTTTATCAACCGCTATCACACCAACGGGTTCACGGGTCGTCTGTTGTGTGTATATATATATACATATATATATATGTATATATATATATAGTGTATATATATATATATATATATATTATATATATTATAATATACTGTATATATATGTATATATCTATGGAACTTTCCGATAAGATGAAAGCCATGGTTTGCATCCTGTTGCAAAAACGACTTGTAAAACATCGTATAATTCAGACTTGTTAAAACGTGTGCCTTCACAGGAAATGTCTGAGTACTGAATGAAATGCGTCCTTCATGCAGGAAAACGACCTTGACGCATTAAGATCTTTGCTTGATCAGGTTGATTCAATTGGTGAGCATATGAATGACATTCCGAACACTTTAAGAATCTTTTCCTCATTTCACAACTTTCCAAAAAAACCCCAAAAAACTTTAGGATTGATTGTTGAAATATCTCGGGTTTCATGAAAGCTACATTCATTATTTATTCGTAGTCATCAAGTCTCATGTCATAGCTTTTCTATTTATTTTTCAGTATTATGTTTCTGGTCAGATTAACTCAGAACGAGAGCCATGCTGATGAGCCCTGAAAGTCATAGAGCTGTACTTGGATGTTTTATTTTTATAATCAGAAATATTACAGTACTTTATTTATCCACTTTCATGTGCCCTGCTTTAGATGCTTTCTGGTTGTTAGCTAGTGAAAGTAACATTGAAAATTGTGGTTATAAATGGCTGCGGGAGTCTTATATCCGACTATTAAATTGAGTAGTTGCTCCCAGCTTGCCGGCTCGATGACAGAAGACACCATTTGCATTTTAGCTTCCTCTATCCCTACCCTGTTCAGAATCACATGTGGGCATGGGCAACTTGCTAGTTTGAGTGGACAGTTTCCATATCATAACAATACGAGTTCCCTTTCAAGGAACTTCGACGTAGGAAAAGGCCATTCGGCCCATCAAATCCTGTGCCAAATTATTACAACCTATGGCTGTTTGTCCATGCTCTTCCCTTTTTAAATGCTGAGTGTCAAGCAAGGAAGCAGCACGTACCATATTTAAAGTCTTGGTGTAACTCTGCCAGGGTTCGAACGTTGATCCACCGACCTTCCAGACTCTGAGCGGACGATCTAATCATTACGCCGCCGAGTCTGGTTAATGTTGAGTTAATGTTGTATAGGTTTATTAAAGTTGGATAATGATGACCGTGACTACACAGACTGTATAAGAATCCTGAAAACTAATGGAGAATAGAGTTCTGGCAAAATTATGATTGACTTGAGAATTGCAAATACAGAAACAATGCTAACTTATACCTGCGTTTAACCATAACAATTCTGCCACCTTCCTGTACCCGACCCATTTGATACCTTCTTATAGTTCCTTTGATAAAGATACGAGAGGCATTCAAAAATCCTGGGCCCAACCTGGAAGTAGTGCCTTGGGGCTGAGATTTTCCCCTCTAGATTCAGTTGTGTTATAGATGTGGTTATACCAAACCTGTGATGGATAGCACTCTCCCCCCCCCCCCCTTTTGGCAGATTGCAATTGACCTGAGAAATCTATGGTGGTAAAAAGGAGAGAAAAAAGAAGAAATCTGATTGATTTTTTGCTTATAGTTCTGTTAGTTTTTTTTTTTTTTTAAACCCTCTCACTGCACGCAGATCTTCCCTCTGATGACAGAACAACTGAAAAGAAAGACTTCTGATATTGTTAATGATAACCAGATTAAGCACCAAGAAAAATGTTCGCTCTTGGAAATCTCTCCAGAAGTATCTATCTTATTCGGAGCCACAATTTTGTTTCCAACCCGATTGTATATCCAGCCTTCGCTCAATCTGGCATTTCATGGCCTCATTACCCCAAAGACGTGTTCCTCATCATCATATGATAAACCTTGCGACTGTGATAATATTTCCCTAACCATGCCTAAAGCCCAGGCCTACTCTCTGAGCTGGAAGTTTAAATCTCAAAGTCGATGAAGTATCCACACTTCATCCCGGAAGGCCTCTGAAAGCTAACATGCAGTATAAACGAGCCCAATGGGTGTCGGGTTTAATGGCATGTTTGTGCACCTGGTTTTTCTGAAGGTGTCTTTTTTTGAAACTGCCCAATCATTTATGATCGAAGACATTCCCAAGCTGATCGAATTGGCAATGATGTAAATGAGGTGCAAAATATTACTGCACTACTTGCTCAAATACTTGGTACCGAAGTTAGGATAACTCATTTGTGGTGTGTCTGCTTCTGACTTGCCTGATTATATGGTACATTGTCCAAATAGGCAACCATTATGACAACTGCAGTCGCAACCACATTCATGTGGGCGTAAAGGATCGCGTTTCATTTTTCACAAAAGTAGACCTTTGGGTCATTTTATGACCAAATAAATCCTGCCTGAGATTTTAATGGGACACAAGTGTGATGGGTTTAATAACGTGCATCTGGCTGTGAGGACGGCTTGGACTGGCACAGCTCAGACAAATAGTCAGAACATACGTGCCGCTCATAATCGTGCACTACCCTTCCAAAACAGTTTGCCGCAAAAGAAACGTTGCATTAGTCTCTTCTTATGTGTAAACAAGTCACAGCTACCCGTCCAAAGGATATGAATATCATATTTAGAAGGATTCCCTCCATGAACTGCTCCTGGGAAATGTCTGCATCACATTTTGTAGGCCATGCATAGAATGTTATTTGTATTAGCCGCTCTTCCAATTGAAGGATCTCCAACCTCTCATTTGGCATCTCATTTAATTTAGACTTCTGCACTTGATATGTACTTCCTTCTCATGTGTCTGGTTCTATAGTGCAGGACCATGCTTTCAAAAGTTTGTGTTGAAGCCATTCACACAAAAATCAGTGCAGCAGGTGACCACTCAATAAAAATTACTTATCAAATTTGAGGCGGGATCAAGAAGTTCCAAGCTCAACATGGAAAGCAAAAAATAAAAGAAAATCAGTCGTCAAATTCTCGATTCTCGATATAAGTAGGCCTGGGATTTAAACTTTGTTGGGGAAATATTATCACAGTTAGGAAGATTTATCATGAAATGCCACATTGAGTGAAGGCTGGATATGCGGTCATCTTCGGAAACGTGATCGTCTTTCAACTGTCAGTGTTAATGACATAGATCCTTAAACAAGGCAACTCCATTGTGTTGCCATAACATTGGCCTCCTTTCAAGGGTTTGACTGAAGCATTTCACATTTACAGTGATATTCTCCTGAACTTGCTCGTAAATTTAGAGCACTATGATCATGCGAGGTTGAATTGAGTAACCCATACTAGAGGGGAAAAAAAGCAAGTAATTCCTCATGGTTGAGAAAGAAGCTGTTTTTGATGTTTAATATATGAAATGCAATGTTCCTGTCTTGTAATATCACATCCATTCCGGCACAACTCCAACTTCTTAACTCATAAAAGAATCTGCAAAAGACAACTTTGAATATTCCTATGATCTCATACCATAAACCGAAACCAGTGTATGGGACTGCAGTAACGGTAATTCCTGCCATAGTGCCTTGTGTTGCATGTATCCTGCACTTGCTGCCATCATAATTGACAAATCTCTTTGTTTGTTTAACACTCGTGTAGTGCTGAGCCGATTAGAAAATTTGACTGTAATCAATTACTGATTTAATAATAAATAAATAAAAGGCCGAAACCGATGTCAATTATATAGTGGTAAATAATGACGTCATAGTGCATTGTGCACACATGAAGTGAATAACGTGCCAGATCGGTGCTGTACCTGCGATTGGCGGATTGACGTTATTGAGTGGCTGTGAATCGATACATTTTAAATCCCTTCTTTAATTGATTGGTGCATTGAACAGCACACCAACCTGTCATTTTTAAACGAATGATGAGCTACCATATGCTCATTCGATAAGCTATTGGTGGATATAAAATAAAGCATTTCATACTTGTCTGGTCATGTGAAAAGCAAGTTTTAGACAAAATACAATACAGGGAGTCCCCAGGTTACAAAGGAACTCTGTTCCGAACATTCGTTCATTCAGGTAAGTAAATCGATCGACTGTTGACTTAATGTTATAAATGGTGGTATCAGTGCATGAGTGGTGGCTATACTCATCTGGTGATTTATCAAGCTCAGCGAGAGACCAACCATTACCTTGTTACCCATGCTCACATAATTGAAAATAAGGTAAATGCCACGTTTTGGAGATTTAATATTTAAAGTCCACAGAGCTCAGATTATTTTTGAGAAAGATGAGTTTCTCTGCGTTTAATTCCCCCCAAAACCAGGATGAAAGCTACTAAAGGTTTTTGGGTTGTGTACAGCACTAATCGGTAATCGCCACTCACACTGACTTCAATCGGCTGATGCCGATTTCCAAAAAACTCCCGATATCAGCCTGTGCCGATTACTGATACCAATATCGGTCCAGCACTACTCATGTATAAATCGTCTGATCTCACCTTAAAACAAAATCGCTTACAAATTGAAGTTGAAAGTAACCGTTCTCATCATGGGGGAAAAAGCCCCTTTTGGGAATACCTTGAAAAGAATGTGGGCAGTGGCAATAGCCTTTTCAGATATAAAGTCGGCAAGGCCTTGGTTAAGGCATCTCTTTCCAATACGTCTAATCTTCGACATCACATAAAGCAGCATCACCCCATACAGCACACTGCTCTAACTGGCCTAACAGTGAAGGCAGGTGCTAGTGGGGAGTTGATGTCAAACCGGCACTCTGGAGGAAGCAACAGGTAGTGAGGCTACAGGAGCTGTGACTATATGTCATATATGAATACATGATGGTTTGGAACCTGCATAAAAAATGGTTGATATCCATATACCAGTGTATACCTGTATGAGTTCACCATCATAGTGATGTTGGAAAAAAAATTGATACTTACTGTGATGACTCCATTTACATTCCTCTCTCAGACAACATGGACCAACTTCTAACCACTCATCCCAACCCTCTCATCCTCATGTGTTTCATTTCAATTGTCAACATGCCAATTCGTTGAGTGTTCATACCTCTCTCACCAACCATGGCACTACAGCAAACCACTTATGTGACTCCATGGGACTGACTCAATCTGTGAACTGACTCGATATTTCTGATCTGGAATTCTGCCAATGGAAAATCCTCCCTTCTTGATTTTGTGATTACCAACTCCCCCCTGATGGCTACTGCTGTTGCTCTGCTCCATTTCATTCATCTGATTATGTGCTTTTGAGAGTCAACATCTCTCCTGCCATTCTCAGAGAGGCGCTTCAGCAACAGCAAGTCTGGCAGTTCACTTAAACGGATTGTGAGGGACTGCAAGCTGCAATCTCACTTTAGAACTGGTCTCCTATATCTGCCACCCATGATGTTAACTCACCCTGAGAATTCGTCAACAGAAACTTGCGCTCTCTTATGCACAGATGAATCACATATTGTCCCATCCTCCTGCCCATGGTACATCGAATCCTGTCATTAGGTAGTTGCCTTGAAAGTACTTCGCTTATATTCCCGGAATCCAACAAAAGGCAACCTCAGGTCATTCCACAAAGCCGACAAGTGTGTTCACTCTCAGAAGAATCAGAGAACAAAATCTGGCCAACCTCAAGATTCCAAATTTGTCTCCCTACTCTAAAACCTGGTGGCACATTGGTAAGTCTATTTCTGGAGTGAATATCCCTTCCATCACTTCAAATGGCATCAGAGCAGACTTTGCTCGTGAGAAGGCCAAATGCCTCAATTCTGTGATTGCTTCCAAACATTGTGTCCCCAACACCACACTCTCTACCCACCCTAACCAGTCACACCCAACTGCTCCTGGACTCTGTCTTTTGTACCTGAGAATTTGTAGAAGTTTCTGGCAACTCTCGACTCTGATTCTGTAACTGGATGGCATCAGCTCACGTGTCCTAAAAACCTGCTCTGCTGCTCTTGCATGTTCTCTTTCTGCTCTGTTCATGCTATCATTTGCTTAAGTTGAACTTCCATCTGCTTAAAAATCAGCCAACATCACTGCATTACATAAAAGGTTAAAAAAACAATCCCCTTAACTGCAGAGCTATCAGCTGACTTCCAATCATCAGCAAGGTCATGGAATCCATTATCGCAGTTGACATCAAATCCTTTATTTTTTCCAACACCCTGATCTCATTTACTAACCTGGTGAGACGGGAATTGCGAGCCCCCTGTTCAGGGTTCCCGCATTTCTATGTGAAGCCCATGGGTTGGGTGCTGCAGCACGCCTCCGCATGCTACGTGCGTACCCACCGGAGTTTGAATCAGGCAACCCGTTCTGGGGACAGTTCCAGATGGGGAGTTTGACTGGGGCGGTAAGCCTGTTAAACGGTAATGCAAGTGTCTTAAGGTGAGCTCAGGGAGGACGGAAACCTCCCATGGAGCAGAAGAGTGAAAGCTCACTTGATCTTGATTTTCCGTATGAATGTAGACCGTCGAAGGGTGGCCTCACGATGCTTTTGACTTTTTGAGTTTTAAGCAAGAGGTGTCAGAAAAGTTACCGCAGGGATAACTAGCTTGTGGCAGCCAAGCATACACAGTGACGTCGCTTTTTGATCCTTCGATGTCGGCTCTTATCATTGCGAAGCAGAATTCATCAAGTTTTGTATTGTTCACCAACATAAAAGGGAACGTGAGCTGGGATTAGACCATCGTGAGACAGGTTAGTTTTACCCAACTGATGCTTTTGTCGCCGGGACAGCAACCCCGCTCAGTACGAGAGGAACCGTGGGTTCAGACACTTGGCACGTGCATCTGGCTGAGTAGCCAGCAGCGCAACGCTACCCTCCAAAGGATTATAGCTGAACGCCTCAAAGTCAGAATCCCTCCTTGGGCGCAGCGATACTGTTGCGCTTGGGGCTTCGGCCGGTACAACGTCCAAATTTTTTTAGCTGGTGGCCCCTCCAAATTTCATGGAGTAGCTTCTGACACAGTCCTTCCAGCACGGTCGTTCAATTCTTTAGTCAGGTCAGTATTTTAGGACTGCCACTGGTAACATGTAACCCAGTGCTACCTGTGTCATATGGTTGGGTTGTTGGCAACTAAACTGACACCCCTCACTGGCTTTGCTATTGGGGAGGGTGACTGTGATACCATGCCAGGACGAAAAACAACACCTGATAAAGGGCGGATGAGCTCCCTTCTAGAGCCAATGGCCATCCAGTATGGAGATGGTGTCTCTTACAAAACACCCAATGGGGGAAGGAAAATTTATTTTTCCGCCTGGCGTAGTTACCCCCTCCTGCACAGTGGTCCTGTGAAGAGGTTTCCTTCTTTTTCAGGACGAGGTGAAGGTTTTGCCAGTTTTTCCTGTTCTCCTTTTTCTCTCTTAGCCCCTTCCCTAGAGTGGCTTTATGCCTTGTTTGGGGAAACTTCTATTTTAAAAAAAATCTCATATCATCAATTCGGAATCGGACTAGGTCACTCTACGTTGGACATGCTGCTTCTACTCTCCCAACAATGGATGGGAGCTCTCAATGTCAGACATGAGATCTCTAGACATATATCCAGCATTCGATACAGTCTGGTGACACACCTTGCTCTCCAAACTCTGTGTCTATGGCATCCAAGGCCAATTCCACACATGGCTGACTGACTTTCGCTGCTCTCATAACCAAGGTGTGGCTCTCAACGGGATTATTTTGGCCTTCTGGTGAAACTACCTAAATCTAGAATCACTGCTCACCTTCACCCATTTACTCCTCTTTTTTCCCCCCACGTGTGGAACCAACTTCCACATTCTCTTCAATCTCATTCTTCCCTCCAGGTCTTCAAGACAACTGTTCACCATCATATCAGATCATCCCAAATCCAAAACCATGATCTTTTCTACCCTCGTTAACCCCCACCCAATCCTTCCTCCTTTTAAATTTCCAGTTTTCTCTCGGAGTTTCCTTCTGTATCCATCTTGTCCACCCCATGTGTATTGTTCTGTCCCCTATTCCTCTGCAAACCCATTGTCTGTCAAGTCTCTCTCTATATTGGCCTACAACTCTGCTGTTGTTGTTTCCCTCTCTCTCTCTCAACTGTTCCTTTTGCATCCTTCTTTGCATCCTGTTTTTGTCTGTTATTTTCTGATTCCTTCAATGTACTTGTTCTACCATGAACTTCCACTGTGTATACAAAATAAAATCTCACTGTCTATGTCTCTCTCTCTGTCTGTCTCTGTCTCTGTCTCTGTCTCTGTCTCTGTCTCTGTCTCTGTCTCTGTCTCTGTCTCTCTCTGTCGCTGTTCCGCGTTCTAGCTCCTCCACGAGCCTCGACATTATGTACAAAAAAGAACTGCAGTATGTTCATGGGTAAATCACGCATGTCAATAACTCTCTCATCGCATTCAAAGGGAGTTGGTATATGTGCTATTTTATGGCCAGCTTGCCCGTTCCCATTGGCCACTAAGTTGCGATGTAAATAGGCGTAAAGTACGACACCTGCAGCAGGTCCTGTGCAGCCTATGAGGGTGTAGGGTGATGTCTGTTGAAAACATTACATAAACACATGTAAAGGGGGGGGGGGGTATAGCATTTCATCAACTAAGTCAAAAATGAAGATGCTAACCACAGTTTGTTTTAATATACATTTTACATGGTTTTTTATTTAAATTTTGATATACCATACTTTTGACAGAACATTGGTGTTGCCAAAGCAATTTATTGGGTTTATCATTGCCGCCCCAGTATTGTTTGTCTGTGCTCTATCCTTCTAAAGGCAGAGTATCAAACAAAGGAAGCAGCAATTACCATTTTTAAGTCTTTGGTCTGACTCAGCCAGGGATTTTAGATTGTAGATTATTTTATAACCTAGAATATTAACATGAATTTCTTTGTAAGGAGCTTCAACACAGGAGGAGACCTTTAGGCCCTGCGCTATGATTGCCAACATATGGCTGTTTGACTGTGTTCTACCCTTTTCAAATGCTGAGCGTCCCATTTTTGGTTTTAGTGTTTGGTATGACTCGGCCGGGATTCGAACCACTGACCTCCCTCCCAGACTCAGAGCACACCTTCAAAGCACATATTCACACATTCGAAGCCTTCTCTTTAAAAGTTATTTATTTCCTTATTTATTGATTGTCAGTAATTACATTTTTCATTACATATATATATATTTTTTTTTTTTCGTAGTCATCGATTTTTCCCCCCTTTATTCATCTTGTCCTATTTCAACCGTTTGTACTTTTCCTTGTCAATGCAGATTTTCCAATACACAATTGACAGGTGCTTTTATCCCAGATCTAGGCCATACGTACATGCATATGTTGTATGTCCATATGTGCAATCATCGAGAGCATGGCTCGGATTTACGGATATATTCTGCCTCTCCCTTTCTGCATCCGTTTTCCTTTCCCTTTCTCCCTCTATCATCCCTCCCTCTTCCCCATTATTTCGTTGCCTCCATTATTCGCACCCTTTCCTCCCTTTCCCCGCTTCGTCCACTCCAAAGAAAATGCCGCAATTCTCGGCCACTCCAATCACCAGATAATTGGACGTCGTCTTGGCAACAGTCTTGTTTAGGAAGAAAGGGTGGTAGAAATGGGCGATAGGCGATGATGCAGGGAGGGGTCGGGGTGGAAAGGGACAGCAGGAGGGAGCTATTTTTAAACGTGTCAGCATGAAACCATGGCGACAGAATCGGCTGCTTGCTGCTGGGGTATTAGCAAAGGTCTCCGCCTCGTGCAGCAAGAAGGTAAGGCGCTCCTCCACATAGCCCCACCTTCTGCATGTGGGCGCAACATTGTGACGTCATAAACGAAGCGATACCCCCAAACTCGTCCACACATCGAGATCCGCAGCCTCTTATTAGTCGCACCAAGTGGACCCCCGTTCACATACATGATACATGCACGCCCCCATTCATCCCCATTGTATCCCCACAATTATTTTTCCTCGATCCATCACCACCCATACCCAGTTCCATGATTCGTTCAGTGAATCGCGTTATCCGCAGTTGCAAAGTAACGGTTAAAGCTTGTGCCGTAAAGACACAGAGGCACTCGGATGCAATCAGCGTTAACAGCGCCGCGTGGGAGATTATAGCTTGCAGCAATGTTTTGTACTTTCCTGCTCAGCCATGCACTGTGATGGTTCGACTATATCTTAAATTACCCTGTGCTTTTAGCTGCGGATTGCGAGCACTCGCACAGAGCACCGACAAAGCTGATTGATTAAAAGTCTCTCTCCGAACCGAACGGACAATCAGGCGAAAAACAAGTGGGATGCGCTTTGTTTGCTGCTTCATGTTTTGGCATTTCTCCTTCTCCTCTTTGCTTTAATTTTGCACACTTTCCTTATTTGCATTATTAGTTAGTGTTCCTGTACGTGCAGTTGCTAGCTGCAACGAGTGCGTGACAAGAGTGTGCGGAGTTTTACACCACGACTTGCGCTTACCTTTGAGCTGTTGAGTCTGGGTTTGATTCCTGATCTGACTACACACTGTCTGATCGGTGCTGAGGATAAACTGTATGTCAGTCCCTCAGGTGTACGTCAATCCAGGTGTCCTGTCTGCGAGCATTGCCTAATGGATGTTAATGATCCCTTGGTGTTTCGATGAAGATTAAGTGAGAATTATCGCTGGAACCCTGAACAAAATAACAAATTCCTGCCCAAATCACCTCCAGTCAAATGGCAGGCCTGACCAGCCAACCCCACAATAAGGTGAGAAATAATTTGACCGTTAAAGTTGTCATCGGGACCTCGTAGTGTATTGGTTGGTGGCGGGAAATACAGGTAATGTGTACATGGTATCCAGTGACTGCATTGTATAGAAGAACACTAAAGTTATACAAACGAGGTTCATATGTCATTGTGATGTGTTGAGTGATGCGTTCAGTGCATTTTATGCTGAAAGTTTCGATACCTTTACAACTGCTTTGCAGAAGTGCAGTCACTTGGTTCAAGTGCAAGGAATGACAATATCAGTTATGGTTATATATCATATCACAATATAGCGAGGCATGCATAGAGATCATACTCGGTGGCGTCATGGTAGAGCGTCTGCTCTAAGTCTGGGAGGTTAGCAGTTCAAACCGCAGCCGAGTTGCACCGAAGACTGACAAATAGAGGGATGCCTCATAAACGCAGGAAGGAGGCCAAAAGACTGCACCAAAGTGCTGCTTTCTTGCTTTGCATTCAGCATTTAAAAAAGGATAGAGTTTGGACAAACAACCATAGGTTGGCAACCATTGTGCAAACCTCATGAGCCTAATTTGGCCTCCCTCCTGCATTTAAGTTCCTTGTAAGGGAACTCGTGTTGCTATTACATGGCAGGGTGTTGTTTTTTTGTCCTAGCACCATGTTCTATTCGGATTGCATTTGTAGCCATTAACGTCAAAATAATAGATCCCAAGTCGAGAGGAAGACTCAAAAGAAATCCGGAGATGATGAGTTGCGTCCCGTGTCTTTCTTCTGGCAAGTCAAATCATCCCAAGATCGTCGAAGCCACCGGGCAGTGTTCGTTTGAAATGTGATTCAAAAGGTTTCAATTCTGTCTAAATTCCCGGAGATTATGCTGCGCAGGTGTCGTTGGACTTTCTTGCATGTGGTGAGTGCAAACGACGTGTTAGTTTCGACATGGCCACGAGTCGTGTATTGGTTGGTTTCCACCCTGACCCCCAAGTTCCACCCTCTGCGCTCATACCCATATATGATGCTTCCTCACCAAGGAAACCACATCTGCTGCTCGATCTAATCCCGTGTGGAGTAAATGCAGCCGTTGCTCAGGAAACAGTTTCTCACGCATCCGCCTGCGATGCTTTTATGTAGTTGGTACCCAGATTTCATTGTAAAAGGACAGCAACTTGAAAGGCAAAATACAAGGCTGTGTTTCAATGTCGGCTTGCCTTTGGTGACCAATTCCAGTCACTTTTGTCGTTTTTGAGCACAAAGGAAGTTAAATCTGAAACGGTCAAAAGATCATTATCTATCCATTTTAATTCCAGCAGTGTGTGTGTGTGTGTGTGTGTGTGTGTGTGTGTGGTGGTGTGTGTGTGTGTGTGTGTGTGTGTGTGTGTGTGTGTGTGTGTGGTGTGTTGTGTGTGTGACGGCTGTTTCTCAACAACCACTGGTCCGATCTCATTGAAACTTGCCAGGTATATTGCTGGGGACCTGAGGATGTGCCTTTTCAAGGTTTGATATTAATCGGACAAGTGCTTCCCAAGTTATGGCCATTTATTTACCAACCAATCACATGACAGGTTGCTGCGTGGTGCTGCGTAGGCCGATGCGCGGCCGGCCGACGATGACGTCACGGGCCGTGCCGGTTACATGGCAGTGAATGTCATGGCAAGCAAAGACAGGGAGGTAAACTTGATTTTAATTTGGATTTTAATTAGCTCTGTGTGTGGAAGCGTGGTTGTCGTGAGAACGCGAGAGCGAAGGAACGGCCTGTGTGGTTGTTGTTTCTGGCACGCGGTTTGAAAGTTTTTTTTATTTTTTTTGTTTGCACGTACGGCCACGCACCTACGGGCACGCACCTACGCGCATGCACTAGTCTATCTATAATTCCAGCATGTGTGTGTGTGTGTGTGTGTGTGTGTGTGTGTGTGTGTGTGTGTGTGTGTTTGTGACCGCTGTTTCTCGACAACCACTGGTCCGATCTAATTGAAACTTGCCAGGTTTCTTGCTGGGGACCTGAGTATGTGCCTTTTCAAGGTTTGATATTAATCGGACAAGTGCTTCCCAAGTTATGGCCATTTATTTACCAACCAATGACAAGACACGTTGCTGCGTAGGCGTGGCCGATGGGGAAGAGAACCTCAGCCGCGTTCCCCATTACAGGTGACAACGTACGGACTTCCGGATAGTGATGAGTTAGTGTATTCTAATAATTTCTCGATTTCTTATGCGCATTTATAGATAAACACAATGCCCCAATCCAGTCGTCGTTTACCAGAGCGAAGGAACAGCCTGTGTGGTTATTTGAAGAAAAAAAATTTTTTTGTACGTCCTTACGTTTTTTTTGTTTGTTTGTTTTTCTCTCTCTTCTCTTTGTGTTTTTCCTTGCGATGACATTGCGAAAAGGCAAAATACGTTGGCGCTAATTGAATTATTGGCTATTAAAACTAAATTGCGAATAATGGTAACTGCGATATGCGAACTTCCGGACAGTGAGGACTTAACTTCGCGTAGGCCGATGCGCTGCCGGCCGACGATGACGTCACGTGCCGTGCCGGTTACGATGGGGATCAGTGCCTTAGTTACCGTGGCGTAGGAGTGGCAATGGTCAATGGCAGCGAATGTCATGGCAAGCAAAGGCAGGGAGGTAAACTTGATTTTGATTTTGATTTTAATTAACTCTGTGTGTGGAAGTGTCACAGCAGTTGTTACTTCAATGCAAGAGATAATTCGTGGAATGCATGTGAACATTCCGTACGGGCACACACGATTTCTTATGCGCATTTATAGATAAACACAATGCCCAATCCAGTTGTCGTTTACGAGAGCGAAAAAGTCTGGTGTTTGTTTCTGGCTCGTGGTTTGAAAGTTTTTTTTGTTTTTTTTTGTTGCACGTACGGCCATGCACGAACGGGCAAGTGAGAGCGAAGGAACGGCCTGTGTGGTTGTTGTTTCTGGCACGCGGTTTGAAAGTTTTTTTTTTGTTTTTGTTTGCACGTACGGCTACGCACCTACGTGCATGCACTAGTCTAGATCTATAATTCCAGCAGTGTGTGTGTGTGTGTGTGTGTGTGTGTGTGTGTGTGTGTGTGGTGTGTGTGTGTGTGTGTCTGTGACCGCTGTTTCTCGACAACCACTGGTCCGATCTAATTGAAACTTGCCAGCTATATTGCTGGGACCTGAGTATGTGCCTTTTCAAGGTTTGATATTAATCGGACAAGTGCTTCCAAGTTATGGCCATTTATTTACCAAACAATGACAAGACACGTTGCTGCGGCCATTTATTTACCAAACAATGACAAGACACGTTGCTGCGGCCATTTATTTACCAAACAATGACATGAGACGTTGCTGCATAGGCCGGTGCGCGGCGGCCGACGATGATGTCATGGGCTGTGCCGGTTACATGGCAGCGAATGTCATGGCAAGCAATGACAGGGAGGTGAACTTGATTTTAATTTGGATTTTAATAATTTCAGCAGTGTGTGTGTGTGTGTGTGTGTGTGTGTGTGTGTTGTGTGTGTGTGTGTGTGTGTGTGTGTGTTTGTGTGACCGCTGTTCTCGACAACCATTGGTTCGATTTAATTGAAACTTGCCAGGTATATTGCTGGGGACCTGAGGAGTGCCTTTTCAAGGTTTGATATTAATCAGACAAGTGGTTCCCAAGTTATGGCCATTTATTTACCAACCAATAACATGACACATTGCTGCGGCCATTTATTTACCAACCAATGACATGGCACGTTGCTGCGTAGGCGTGGCTGCGTAGGCCGGTGCGCGGCCGGCCGACGATGACGTCACGGGCCGTGCCGGTTACATGCAGCACAAATGTCATGTCAAGCAAAGACAGGGAGGTAAACTTGATTTTAATTTGGATTTTAATTAACTCTGTGTGTGGAAGTGTGGTTGTTGCGAGAACGCGAGGGCGAAGGAACGGCCTGTGTGGTTGTCGTTTCTGGCTCGCGGTTTGAATTTATTTATTTTTTTTTGCACGTACAGGCCACGCACGTACGGGCACGTGAAAGCGAATGAGAGACGAAGGAACGGCCTGTGTGATTGTTGTTCTGGCACGCAGTTTGAGTTTCTTTTTTTTGTTTGTTTTGTTTGCACATACGGCCATGCACCTACGGGCGTGCACTAGTTCATCAAAATCATGTTACTTTGTTCCTGGGATATATGCATACACTGTATGTATGTATGGTATCCATCCATCCATTGGGACCATAGTCTGTGCGGAGCGTTGTTGCTGCCTCAGCAGTCTCCTTGGTTATTGGGCACAATCCTGGACAGGTCGCCACTCCGACACAGGATACCAGCAAAGGAGGAGGAGGAGGAGATTGGGACCATACTCTGTGCAGAGCATTGGTGCTGCCTAAGCAGTCTCCTTGGCTATTGGGCACAATCCTGGACGGGTCGCCGCTCCGACTCAGGATACCAGCAAGCTGGCACTCATTTTGCCGACCTCGGAAGGATGACAGGTTGAGTCAACCCCACCTTGTATTAATTCAACAGCCAAGCAAGATTTGAACTCAGGACCTTGAAATCCCAAGCCCACCACTCCAACCATTAAGCCAACACCAGGCATGTATGGTATGTACATATGCATGTATCTATATTATAAAGCAGGTGTATCTGTCTGTCTGTCTGTCTGTTCGTCCCCAAACTACTCCCTCAGTTTTGGGGCTAGCCCCACCAAACCTCTGGAACATTTTGGGGTCGCAGCCGATGTCATGAGGTGGGTGGGAGTTTTCATAAATTCCTCAATACAAATATGATTTTCACTTTCGATCCGTACAAAGCTGCTCATGATCCGGAAGTTACGTCAGAACGGCGTTTCTCATCGTTTACCTCACGAGTGTTCGTAACATTATATTTTGTTATATTAATGGTATATTATTATTTATTTGTGATCGGAATGATGCTGTTTGGAATGAAAATATAGAGAAGTTGAGTTTGAAGGAGAATCAGGAAATTATGCGAGGGCTTCCACCGGTGATATACGCGAATTCGGCATTTGTAGTTTTGCCATTTTTTGCCCAAATCCTTCACGAACTGGCTGTCCAGCGGCTGTCTAGCCCCTCGTGTGCATAGCATGGGTACCTCGCCAGTGTATGTACATCGTAACGGACTCAGTCTCCCAAATGGGCGAAGCGAGACTGCCAGAGCTAAACTCCCAAGATGTCGAGCGGAGGTGTTCCATACACACGGCAATTCCACCGGAAGTGTGGTTGGAATGTATTAATGCAACCGCGTGGTGGTTTCAGCATGCATGCACGGTTCTGAGGGGAAGTTAATTACACTGGAGGATGATAACGTGGCTCAAAATTC
>CM068959.1:18990247-19005630 GCA_035128595.1 Eptatretus atami | reverse complement strand
TGTGGTAGCTTGCCAATGTGACCAGCTGTCCCGTATTTTACGGTATCACCCCGTTTTACGCAGAAGTGTCCCGCGACACGTTGAATGCCCTCCCTGGACGCCATTTGGTCCATGTTCTCAGTATTTTGGCTTATTTCCATCATGATGCAACTTGCCTGTACATACACTACAGTGAGTCTGGAAACCATATCTGGCATATTTAAACACTTCAAACCTCATCGCTTATTTCAATACTTAAAACCTTATAATTTATTTAACTATTAAAACCTCATTGCTTCAGGGGGCCTGTGCCCCTGGTCCTCACAACAGTCCCTTCACTCTCCAAAGGAGGCTACTGCAGCCCCCCAATCCCTGCCTGACCCATGTCTTTTTCATGACAGCTGTTCACCTTGTGGCTTGTGTTTATTGGAGGATCAAATTTCTGTACAGTAATAGAGTGATGCAGCAAGGCACAGAGATGCATTGGCCATGGACACGCAGTAGCTCAACTTCACTTTATGATGTCACAGGACACTGGCTCGATGGTAATGAAACGGATGATACAGCAAACTGTCATTCATAATGTTATGCAGGGCAATGTATTCTTTTTAGACTACACTGCATACTTTAGGATGTTAAGCCGGCTCTGCTGTTTGCACTGATTTATGCATATTTGAGATAACAATGCAGGCTTTAAACAAGAGGAAACCTGTTGTGGATCGTCGAAGTGTTAAATTGTCGATTAACATTGTTTTCTTTACACTGTGAATCCAAAGGGTTCGACCACTGTTTCTTTGGACTGTTATGATCTACTAAATACAGTAGGTGCTGTGACAATTTCTTGTGAACAGCATGTGTATGAACTTCCCAACCCCATATCTACTCCCAAGCGAGATTAAAATATGTTCTTATATTTAGGTTACATGTGATATAAGCAATCCTATTCACACTCACAAATTGAACTGCGAAGTTCAAACCAGCCTCGGCGGAGTAATGGTTTGCGTGTCCACTCCAAGGAGGTTGACGGTTTGAATCCCGGCCAAATCATACCAAAGACTTTAAAAGGGTATGTGCTGTTTCATTGCTCGACACTCAGCATTTAAAAAGGTTAGAGTATGGACAAACAACAATAAGTTGATAATAATATCGCAGACTTTGATGGGCCTAATGGTAAGTTGGAAGGGATGAGGCATCCTGCATCAAAGTTTGTTGTAAGGGAACTCATCTTATTAACTGTACCATTCTGGGGAGCCTTGGAAGAATCTCGATATCATTGCTGTCTGATACTTGCCTTGTGCATTATTCCAAAGTTCTTGAACTAAAATGGCTCAGTGCCTCTGTCTAGTATAGAGACCCGAAACCATCATAGAGCTTGTGATGCAAAAATATTTTTGTGTTGTCTTCTGACAAATCACTTCCAACCTACTCCCACTCCTTTTTGTCTTGCTCGTAGTTTATTGGTCTAAAACTCACACTGTTTGAATCTACTGAATGAAGTTGGGTGATATTTGGGGTTACAAGATCACTTACTGGTTGGTGCTGCTTGCTTTGCCTCTGAACTTGTCGAGTCATGGGGTCAATTCCTTCGGATGGGAATGGATGTCCTGTCTGCATTCATGGGAATGTAAAATATGTCTGAGAGGTGCAGACAGTGTGAAGAAGGAGAGAGCAGCAGGTATTGATGAGGTACATGCATAGATGCTAAATGCAGTGGGACAGATTGAAGCTGTTGAATATAGTCCGTTTGTAAAGAGAGGGTTAAATTCCACAGGAGTAGCGGATTGGTCTAATTGTACCAAAATGGAAAGGAGGAGAGACATGTAAGATCCTGGAGAGTACAGAGGCATCATGCTTCTAAATCATGTGAAATGAAGCTCAGAGAGAGGATTCTGGGTAGGAGAATATGGAAAAGTGTGGAGCAGAAGATGGGTGAAGAATAACGGGTCCAGAAAGGGAAGAGGGACGATTGATGGGATGTTTACACTGAGACAGTTGGTAGATAAGAGATTGAAGATGCAAGGGGGACTAGGGTTTGTGGACCTTGAGAAGGCTTAATGACATGGTATTGGTGCCATTGAAATGGATGGAAGTGCCGGAAGCAGAAGTGAGGATGGTGGAAGGCTGTATGAGGGAATGAAGGGAATAGTTTTGTTTGAATATGGAATGTCAGAGAAGTTCTGCATTCACATTGGTTTGTGGCAAGGAAGCTCACTCAGCCGACTCATGTTCATTTTGGTGATGGAACTGCTCAGCAGAAAGGTACGCATGAAAGACATCTTCAAGAAGCTTCTGTATGTGGACAATCTGGCAATGGTAGTGAAGAGCAAGCAGGAGATGCAGGATGCGCTAGAGGAGTGGAAGGATTTGTTTGAGAAGCATGGACTGAAGATGTGCCTGGATCTAATCTAATCTTGCATACAGCAAATTACAGCTCACAAATCGAAATATAAGTTGGACAGCCAAGTCACATCAGTGTCTGTTGTTCAATGGATTGCACTAAATCCTTCATCAAATTTCTGTAGGTGACACTCATTCACAATATAGCCTGGTGTTGGCTTAGTGGTTAGGGTGGCGGCTTGGGATCCTAGGGTCCTGAGTTCAAGCCCCGTTGGCTGCTGAATTAACACCAGGGGGTTGACTCAGCCTGTCATCCTTCCGAGGTCGGCGAAATGAGTACCATTGTTCTGGTCCCAGTGTATGCCCCGGTTAGAATAGGTGTACCATATCCCTGTGTGTCGTAAGAGGCGACCAGGGTTGGCGTCAGGAAGGGCATCCGGCCATAAAACATTGCCTTAAGAAAAAGCCAACCCCTGCACAGCAGGGAAAAATGGCTGTAAAAATGGTCATTTTTTATTTTTTTACACATTCACAATGTGATGAATAGTTTAATCTGCGTGACCATAGTCACATGCTGAGCTCTCTTTGAAATTACATTTATGGAGGTGATGTGATGTCCTTCCATGGAGAAGACTGACGTAACATCGGTCAGACAGCAGAGAGAGCAATTGAACATCAAGTTAGAGGGGAAGGAGATAGGGCAGCGAAATTGATTGATGTATTTGAGTGGAATGGTGTCTGGAGATGGTGGGTCAGAAACAGAAGTACAGAAGAGGAGACATGTGGGTGCAATTGCATGGAGGAAATTGGAGTGTTTGATAGTGGACAGGAATATATCCATCCATACATTGGGACCATACTCTGTGCAGAGCGTTGGTGCTGCCTCAGCAGTCTCCTTGGCTATTGGACACAATCCTGGACAGGTTGCCACTCCGACGCAGGATACCAGCAATCTGGCACTCATTTTGCTGACCTCGGAAGGATGACAGGCAGAGTCAATCCCACCTGGTATTGATTCAACAGCCGAGGGGGATTTGAACTCAGGATCCTAGGATCCCAAGCCCACCACCATAACCATAAAGCCAACACCAAGCATAGCAATATATCAAGGAGGTTTAAAGGGAAAGTCCTGAGGTTGTGACTAACATCAGCATACCTATATGGTCTGGAGACTGTGGGTGGCACTTACAGAGCAGAAAATACAGCTCGGTTGCAGGTCTGCAAGAACTGCTACAGGACGATTGCAGGAGTGAAGAGGGTGGATAGAAGGAGGATGGATGAACTGAGGGAGATCAGTGTGTAGATAAGCATGATGGGAAGATTGGTAAAGAACTGGCTGAAATGGACAGGTCATCTGGTGCAGATGGAGAAAGCTGGACTTCCGCATAGACCAGATGTGTTGAATGAGTGAGACAGGAGAAAAAGGGGAAGACTGCGGTTAAGATGGGAAGATTTGGTGAAGAGGGATGTCAGAAAGGAGATGGATGGAGAGTGGAGAGAAATGGCTGGTGATGTAGGGTGGTGGAGGAGTGTTGTGGACAGAGCAAAGCAGCAGCTCAGTACCAGTTAACCTCACTCCATAAAAAGAGATTTTGAATAAGAACATATTGTTGTGAGTATCAGGCTGGCCAATTGGTCCAGTTGTCCCAAGCCGGATCAAGGGTCGATGTGCTCCATTACCGAGCCCACTTGAAATGCCTGTGTCTGATTAGACAGTGTGCCAGACTTCCTTCCACGCCGAGCACTCACAATCACGGTGTGAGCGGATCACCGCACCCAGCGGGGAAGTAATTTCAATGGAACGTTACTCGCTCAAGTCCAAATTATCCACTAAAGGAATACAAAAGCCAACATGGATATTTTCCCAGTGATTGTGACAGTCGGAATAACCCAAACAGAGACCAAGTGAGTTCAAAGTGTGTATTAAATTTTGAGTGGGGGGGGGGGGGGGGGGGGGGGGGGGGGGAGGGGGGGGGGGGGGGCGGGGGAGGAGGAACAGGGATGCAATGATTAAAATTATATTTACAATCAATGGAAAATACATGCCCCAGGATTTGTATGGATGGCAGATCTTTAAGTACCCTATCCTTTGGGCTTCAGTCACTCCACAGAAGAAAGACCAGAGAGTGAGAGAGATTACAAGACAGGAATTCCCAATCACGGCCCATGCAGGCACCACAAGTTCCGCAGAACGGCCACTGAACTAGTGCAACCAAAGGGGGCAGGCAGGCAGCTGGTTCAAACTGCTGCAGCAGCTTGTGGCTGCATGAGGAGTGAACTGGGTTGGTGGGAATATCGGCTCTGCCTGCACGGTAGCTTCCTTGAAGCACGTCTTCTCCCACCAAACCCCAGACCATCCCACTTCCTGTCCGCCAGTGGTTTCATCATATCTGGCGAGGCCTTGCACCATGACATTGCCCAAGCTTGCCTGCTTTGCTCCCATTGGTGGTTCAGGTGCCACTCAAGCCAAAGCCCTGCCTCAAACCTTCTCAGTCCCTCACGAATCCTCAAGACCTTGCAAGAGTGCACCAAAACTTGTACCTCGGTTGATCCGTCAGGCTGCTATTCCCCAAAAGCACATAAAGGACAGATTTACACAGGGCAAAACATTAAAAAGTGGTTTAGAGAGAAGGGTTTTTGAAGCAAACATTATTGGGAGGGAAGACGATACATGTTCTATTTCAATTAATTTACCTCACTCTTACACTGAACATCCACCAATGAAATAACTAATTCTAAGCTATACATTGTTAACCTCGAAAAACCATTTATGCATCAATAAATAATAATCTATAAACACAAAAATTGGGGAATCTTTGGTTTTATTGACTTTTGGTCTGTTCTCTTTTTCTGGGGTTTCATATGCGTTTGTTACACTTTTTTTTTGTTCTGTGCATTTGTGTTTCATGTTTTGCATGAGTTTCTGTAGTGTTTACATCGAATGTGTAGTTTGTAGGTCAGGTCAGGTATGGGAGCATGTGCCAGAACAGCGCGTCGCTGCGTCCACTTTCCGCCGGTACTCAGGGGCCTCCATCTGGCCATCCCCCAGGCAGATGCCAGGCCCATCCCCATCTCCTTGAGATGATGGTCAACCTGCTGCAACCACGAGGCACGTGGTCGGCCCACTGGCCTCCTCCACTCATGAGACTCCCTCGCTGAGAGAATCTGGTGAGCAGGATCAGCATCAGAGAAACGAGCCACATGTCCATACAGCCGCAACTGACGCTCACGGACTATGCAGGTAACAAATCTCATCCGAGTCTCTCTCAGCAACCACTCGTTGGACACAAATCCGACCAGCGATAGCCAAGGATTCTCCGAAGAGACCTGGTACCAAAGGAATTAAGTCTCCGTCTCAGATCCTTGGTCAGAGTCCAAGTCTCGCATCCATAGAGCAAGACTGGAAGTACCAAGGACCTGAAGACTCGGACTTTCGTCCTCCCGCACAGGTACCGGCAGCGCCACACCCCATGATCCAGTGAATCCATGACTCCCCAGGCCCGACCCAGACGTCTATTGACCTCTGACTCACAGCCAGCAGAGACATGAATATCACTGCCAAGGTAAGTGAATCTCTCCACGACCTCAACATCCTCACCAAACAGGCACAGACAGGCACAGCATCCAAGATGTCACCGAAAGCCTGTATCTTAGTTTTGACCCAAGAAACCGTAATCCAGCGGCTCCGACTCCTCATTCAGCACCTCGAGGGCCCCCAAAAGGATATCTAAAGTCTCCGCAAAGATGACTGCATCATCTGCAAAATCAAGGTCCGACATCTTGACATTCCCAAACGATGCACCGCAGCTTGATCTCTCCGACATCCTCCCTAAAATCCAGTCCATACAAGTGCTGAAAAGTGTGGGGGCCAGTACACACCCCTGACGAACTCCAGTAACAACTGGAAATAAGTCAGAGATTGTACCACCACACTTCACAGCACTCTCAGTACCAGAGTAGAGTTCAGACATCAGATCGATCAGTTTTGGTGGCACCCCACGAAGACCAAGAATCCTCCAGAGGACATCCCGATTCACTGAATCGAACGCTTTACAGAGATCAACATAGGCTGCAAGCAGCCCCTGCCGAAACTCTCGTCTGCGTTCGGTGAGGACACGAAGAGCAAGGATACGGTCAATCGTTGACCTCTTTGGTGTAAAGCCTGACTGCTCTGGACGCTGGTGCTCAAGCAGATGGTGCGAACCCTATCAAGAATTATTCGAGCAAAGACCTTGCCCGGCACTGAGAGCAGCCTCACCCCTCGGTAGTTGTTGCAGTCTTGGCGATCACCCTTCCCTTTCCAGAGAGGAACAAACAAGGCCCCTCTTCTCAATCAGTTGGGATGATGCCTGTGTTCCAGGCAGAGCACAAAACTGCATGCAACGACACGAGTGCAGCATTTCCACCAGCCTTGAGAAGTTCAGCATGGATGCCACAGATCCCTGGAGCTTTGCCCCGTTTCAACTGGTTCACCGCAGCCCGTGTTTCCACAAGCGAAGGTGGACCACAGTTGATTCGAGGGTCAGCAACAGGGATTGTAACACCCTTGACTTCCAACTCGACAGCTGGGGGATCAGCCTGGTACAACGCCTCAAAGTAACCGGCCCAGCGGGCCTTCACTTCAGACTCCTCTGTCAAGAGCCTACCACTCTCTGCTCTAACTGCAGTGCTCCGAGGGATGGGCTTGGATGAACGCAATGCGCGAATTCCCTGTAAGCGGACAAGAATCACCTGTCCACAGGTGATGCTCTACCCCCTCACAGATTCCTCGCACATAGGCCTCCTTGTCACCCTCAGTGCACGTACAGTTTTACGCCTCAGCTCCCTGAACAGCTTAGCTCTGCCATTCAGCCTGGCCCTGCGACTCTAGTCAATGGTATCCAGTGTCCCTTGAGAGACAAAATTCTTCTTTGCCCTGCGGTGAGTTCCAAGACATCCACCGGCAACATCAAGGACGGTGGTCTTGAAGGCACTCCACAACTCTTCAGGACCCCCAAAGCTCCCAGACCCCCAAGTGTCCACTCAGCCTTTCGCAAATCCTCAGCTACTCTCTCATCCCTGAGCTTGCCAACATCCAGCCTAGGCTGGGATGGTACCATTCTCCAGGATTTAAGGTCAGCTTTAGAGTTGCTACAACAAGCCTGTGGTCAGTATTGAGGAACTGAGCACTCCGGTAGACCCTGCAGTTCTGGATCATCCTCCAACGACCGTCAATGAGACATGGTCAATCTCCTTTGCCACACCGCCAGCGTTGGAATACAGGTCCAGCGATGAGCTTGTGGGCGCTGAAACCATGAACCAGCCACCCTAAGTCCATGACTTCTTGCAAAGTTTGTAGGAATGACCAGCATCTCAAGGAGATGGGGATGGGCCTGGCGAAGGCCAGACGGAGGCCCCTGGAGTACCGGCGGAAAGTGGACACAGCGACGCGCTGTTCTGGCACATGCTCCCATACCTGACCTGACCTTGCATCGAATACATTTCACAGCCAATCAGGGAGCCACAAAGATGACGATGGAAATTACTGGGGAAAACACTGGATTACATTGCAGCTTCACTTACTGCTTAATTGTGCAGCTTTTCAGATAATGGTGTAAAGTGAAAAAAAAATTGATGATGATGATGATCGTAATCATCATCACTAAGCATATCAATGTCACTACATAGCCACAGACTCGAGATCTCCAACTATTCTTCTCCGATGCCATGTTTGCAGCTTCACCCAACGTCAAACCCAGATGCAGTAATGATAAGCCACCTAATGCATGGGCAGCCTCGAGGACTCTGCCATCCATATGTGGTGATGATAAATGAGGTAATTGCAGCATCGCTGTATTGGTGATGGTGAAGATGTCCAAATCATTATAGCTGTGCATGGCTCACAAGAGTTGAGAACTCTGTAAGCTGAGATATATCACGGACATTTTGTTTGGTGATATGTTCCCGCCAAGGTATTCTAAGGTTGTGCTTGTTTGCTTGCATGTCAAAGCCATCGATGTGAGCATTAATGATATTTGGCCTTGACCAGGTTTTGCACCAGCACCAAAGAATTTGGAATATCAGTGCTCTATACAGCCATATATTCAGGCATTGATTCATGGAAAACTTCCATATTGTAGAAAGTGAGGCTAATGCTGACTGGGTAAGAGCAGCATGGCGACACACTTCAGGATAGGTTCCTGAATGAGTTATTCTGGAGTCAAGGTCGTCAAACTCTGTAACTGTATCTGCAGAGTCCGTGTTGTCGTTGACTATTTGTCGGTGCTAGGGTTTCACGGCTAAGCAAATTTATTTTCTTCTTCGGCCAGCTAACCTCTAAGCCTAAGGTGGCTGTATGTGTATTGAAGTCCTTTCAGATCAAGACTAAAATGTCGAGGTTTTAAGTATTACAGAAAGGATTCGAGAGATTAGATTGCAGTGGTTTGGACGTATGATTGGGAATAATGATGAAGAACCAATCAAGAAAGCATGGAATGAGCCAATTCGAGAGAAAATATCAAGAGGATGACAGTGGTTGTTGTGGAGGTCGTGGAAAGAGATTCGAAGAGCTCAGGTTTGAGAGAGGAAGATGTGGAGGACAGAGGGGAATGGAGAAGGCAGATCCGAGTGGCCGTCCCCTAACTGCTTGGAATAAGGCACGGAGAATAAGAAGTTTAGAATATCCACTGACTCTGCAAGAAGGACTGCATCATCATAGTCAAGGTCAGTAAAGATTTTACCATGTTCAAGATTGACTCCACAGCACCTGCCCCATTTCTGAGTAAGTACCATTCAATAATCAAGAGTTGGAAGGAATTAGAGTTCAGAGAGCACATCACCGTATGCTGTCTTGAGAAACAAGGATATGGATTGCAATTGGATTTGGATTGCAAACTGGCTTAGTGGAAGGAAGCAAAGAGTGACTGTGAGTGGAAGGATGTCTTGCTGGGAGGATGTAAGAAGCGGGGTACCTCAGGGGTCAGTACTCGGACCATTACTATTCATTATTTACCTCAATGATTTGGATAATGTGGTAAAGAGTAAGCTTTCCAAATTTGCAGATGACACAAAGCTTGGAGGTAAGGTGGATAGCAGAGGGGGTGGTGATCAGATACAGGAAAGTGTTGATACTTGTATAGATTGGGCAAAAGACTGGCAGATGTAATTTAACCTGAGCAAGTGTAAGGTGTTGGGGATGAGAAAGAACAATGGAAATAGAGATTACAGGATGAAAGTAGTAATTTTGGAGTATGTCACACAGGAAAAGGATCTGGTGGTGGTACGGGAAGTAAGCAGGCAGCACAGTTCCAGGCAGCTATAGGTAGAGCAAATAGGGTTATAGGTTGTATTCGGAGGGGGATAATTTATGAATCAAAAGAGATGGTGTTAACATTGTACAGGAATTCAGTGAGGGCCACATCTAGAATATTGTGTGCAGTTTTGGTCACCACAACTCAGGAAGGACATAAATGCCATAGAGAGGGTTCAGCATAGGGCTACTAGATTGATTCCGGGCCGAGCTAGACTCAGCTATAAGTAGCGGTTGAAGGAGACACGGCTTTATACACTAGAAAGAAGGTGGTTATGAGGAGATATGATAGAGATGTTTAAGATAATGAAAGGTAGAGATAAAATATGTGCAGATGAATTTTACTCTTTCTTTCTTTCAAGCTTCTGGGTCTCACTATCTGCCATGACCTTTCCTGGGAAAGCCACATTTCAAACCTCTCTCGCCTCCAAAGCCAGTCGCCGACTGGGAATCCTCCGTCATGCAAAGTCCTTCCTCGGCCTCCTGAGCTCCTGACCACTAACAAAGCTTTTGTCCGCAGCCTGATGGAGTACTGCTCTCCCCTCTGGGCTGGTGCTCCTGCCTCCCACCTTTCTCGGCTTCACGCTGTGGAAACCAAGGCATTTCGGATCATTGGCATCTCCTGCAATGAGGTTGAGTCTTTGGGCCTCTCACTCAATCACCGCAGGTTGGTCGGTGGTCTTTCTGTCGTCTACCATCTCCTCTCCAGCCTCGCCCCCCCCCTGCTCTCTCTGCGATTTGTCCCCACCACATTTCCGCAGGGCGCTCAAGATCCGCCAACAACCCCTTCTGGTAAAACTACCAAAATCACGAATCACTGCTCACCTTCACTCTTTCAATCCTCTTTTTTTCCCGCCTTTGGAATAAACTCCCTCACTCTATTCAATCCCATTCTTCCCTCCAGGCCTTCAAAACAGCTGTTCACCACCATCTTTATCATCCCCATCCAGATCCTCGATCTTTTCTCACCGATAATCCACCCAAGCCCACCTCCTGCAAATTCCCTGCTTTCCTTCCTGAACGTCCCTGTAATGTCCATGTTGTATAACCCATGTTCCCCTCTCCCTTCCACAGATCTCCTATGTCTCTGTTCCCCATTGTTTTGTCCTTCCCACTCCCGCCCTCTTGTCTCTGCCCCCATTGCTGTGCATTGTTGTGTTAGCTCTCACATGCGCCTCGACAAGGTATACAAAAAAAAACTCACTATAAAGAAGGTGGTTACGAGGAGATATGATAGAAATGTTTAAGATAATGAAAGCTAGAGATAAAATATGTGCAGATTAATTATTCAACAGAGTGACAGTGATAGGACCAGGGACCATTGCCTGAGAGTAAAGAAGAGAGTGAAGACGGTAGTAAGGGAGGGGACTTTCACTCAGAGAGGAGTTAACGCATGGAATGGTCTCCCTGGAAAGGTAGTGGCAGCAGAAAAAGTAGATAAGTTTAAATTAGAATTAGATCGCTTCCTGGAAGTTATGGAGATAGAGGGGAATGGGGATGTTATGAAGACTTTTCGGTAGTTTGAGTATTGATGGGTGATTGTGTACAGAGTGCTGTTGGTGGGGATCTTGTCAAGGGGGGTTGTGTGGTTAATGTGTTTAAATCAAGCCCATGCCCCTCGCCGAGGGAAGAAAAGAAAAAAAATTAAAATTAAAAAATTTCAAAAAAAAACGACCAAAAAACCATACAAAACAAACAAACAAAAAAATTTCTTTTTAATTTCATTAATTAAAAACTTTTTTTTTAATGGCTCGAGGCTTGATTGGTGGGCTTAGAGATCCTCGAGTCCTGAGTTTAAATCCCACCTCGCTGTTGAATTAATACCAGGTGGGGTTGAGTCAGCCTGTCATCCTTCAGAGGTCGGCAAAATGAGTGCCAGCTTGCTGTAATTCTGTGTCGGAGTTTGCGACCATCCAGGAGTGTGTCCAATAGCCTCGGAGACTGCTGAGGCAGCGCCAATGCTCTGCACAGAGTCTGGTCCGATGGATGGATGGATGGATTATCTAATAATCGTCATCTTTTAAAATGTGTTTTTTTTTCGTACAAAACGGAATATGAATGTTAGGAGCAAGTTGAGTAAATGCAATGTGGATGCTGAATAATGGTAATTCAACTTGGAGATTAAAGTAATGGCATAGATTAGGTTAATTAATCATGTGCAGGACACAAGAGTGTTGAGCCAAATGGCCTCTGCTTTTGTGACCTTGTATGTTTCGTATGGATCGGGGTTTCATCACCCGATGGTATGTTCTCTGGAGATCACGTGAAACTCTTCTTTGATCAGAATGAAGAACTGGTCTTACTCGTGAAGGTTGGTGTCGATCGGCAGAGGCGGACAGGTAGAACGATGGATGGAATCAACAGAACTTTGGTTGAGGTATGCTAACCGTTGTGGGAAGTGAGGGGAAGCTGACATTTCAGGCGTTAACCCTTCATCGGAGCAAGACTCTTTTGCTCCAATGAATGTTTGATGCCTAAACCAGCAGCTTCCTCTTGCTTCCCAAGGTGGTGAGTATATCTGTTCATTCTGTTTCATTTCATCCATTTTTTTTGATCAAATGGCAACCATAATATATCTTTTTTTAATCCAATTGTGTTACACCAGGAAGGCCATTATGGTTAACAAAGTATATATCTGCAGACTCAAGGTGAGTCATCTTGTACGTATCCCATTTGTGTCACACGAGCACACAGGCACAGGACTTTAAGTACAGTATTTTACATGGAACAGTTGTACCTCGATAATATTCATCAAATTCCTCTTGAATTATGCAAATAAGAGGAATTACATCCATTTTGAAATGTTTCAGGAGCTTTGTCATTTTGATTGAGGCATTGAGAGTCAAATAACTGTCTGTGATATGTTTGTTCAGATGAGCTCATGTTTTTTTCACCCCTGTCTGTCTGTCATTCTGTTTGTCTGTTTGTTTGTTTGTATGTCTCTGTCTGTCTGTGAGCAGGATATCTCAAAGGTTAATAATTTTTTGTTGTTGTGTTTTTACCTGTTATAACTATCTGGCAACAGTCCGACCTAATCCAGCTGTCACACAATACCATGGAGCCAGAAATCAAGCCCACCTATTTGGGGACGATGTAACTTGTAATCAATCAGGTAAGAGCTTCAGTACTTTATTTAATTGGGATGAACACAAATATTTGGGTGTTTGGTTCCAACATAGGAATCCTGGCTAAAGAGCCAAATTTTGGAAAAGGCTGTGAGATAGCGAATCCAAATGCCACCAAAGTAAAAAAAAATACAACTTTTTACCTGGACAGAAGTTATGTTTACACCCTGTCTGTCTGCTTGTCTGTGCTTGTTTTTTACACTGAGACAGGAAGGCAGAGAAAATAAAGAAGCATAAGGTGAGGCCAGAGCATAAGGTGACCCCATGCCCCACTCCCCCCCCAATGTTCACTTGAAATTTCCCCCATTGCTATCAGTTAGCATCCTCTGGTGCAGACATAACCACGATTGAAAAGGTTATATGAGGGTGGAGGGGAGGGATCAGGGTGAAGGATGTAGTATCACCACCTTTCATGGAAGGGGATCTTGCCCCACTTTACTCTATATTTTCTCCATTCTTCTGCATTTATTTTTATTTTTACATTTTGACACAAATCATTCATTGCTCCAAATTGATTCAGACATAATTGCTAATACAAATGATTACATTTCTGCCTCCTCTCTCTTGTGCTGGTTCTACTAACATGAAGCCATTGTCTTCTGACAGAACTGGCAGACAGCAAAATTGCAACAAAGTGATGTAATGGAAAAGGTAGAGAAACGGCGAGGATGAAAGCTATTGGGATCGAAGAAAAGTTGGTGAATATGAGGAGTTCAAAGGCGTTATCGTCAAATTGACATTGGAGTGAAAAGCATTTCGTCTTAAGGTCTCGAGAAACTATTATTATTTGGTCATTTTATGCGCCAAACATTTCAGGCAACACTTACCTGCAAATCCACCACCATTCATTGGGTGACAGCCACACATTTTCTGTCAGCCATTGTGCTAATGCAACAACGTTTCCTCTCATAATTCATCGAATGGGTGCAAAATTGACGTGTGCGTGTGTGTGTGTGTGTGTGTGTGTGTGTGTGTGTGTGTGTGTGTGTGTGTGTGTGTGTGGTGTTTGCTACATCTCATCCTTTAAAAGTAAGTGCCTTTTGTCCTGCATTGTCACTCTTATGAGTTTTCACTTTGCTTCCATGTCCCGTCACACTACGAAGGATATCTACTTGCTGTCAGACCTGTGATTTGACATTCAGCTACACAGTGACCTGTATAGGCCATGATTTGAAGGTCATATTACCATGACAGCATGCCAACGAAACTTGCCAGAGAATTCCAACAGCTGGGTGTGTGACACCCAGTTGGTAGTGAATGACTTTGGCCGACCACTTGTGAATACGGTCGAAATTCCTTTTGGACAAGAAAGGGGATCATATTTCCAAATATTAGTTGAACCGATGCTGTCCTCCTACCAAGTGCACTTCAGTGGATTCTAAATCCTCTCTGCGACAGCTGCAGTGCATGAAGGCCTCTTGGCATACATGCTGTCGAGATAGTTCTTATGACAGGCGTGTGTGACAGAGCATTTTCTCTGCCAGGCGCATGGATGTCAAGATAGATCCCTTGACAATTTTTTGTCGAAGCCCGCATTGCATCGGCGTCAAAAGCTTTTCTTATATCGGCTTCTCGTTATTTTGATTTTTTGTTTTGTTTGGTTCCCACAATACCATCACCCATATAAAATCAATCAGAGATGGCTTTATAGTGGATTGCAATGACGTGCGACATCACTCACCGTAAAACTATTACGACTCGTACTTTCTCAATATGGACAAGCAGATGCTTCTACCTATGGTAGTGGATGGAAAAGCAACTGCATTTCTATCTTAAATAGCTTCTCTCGATGCCAAGAGGTAGATATACTTTTGAGTCACCAGGCCTCAAGCTGGTGTGATGAGTGGTTCTTTAATATTTGGCTATCAAATATACTGTACTATACTATCGTATAATCATCACTGTTTATAATGTTTGTGTTTTTTTGTACGAATTTCCTGTCCACCGGCATCCGTGTACACATGTACATCGACTCTTATAAGGACATTTTATGCCCCTGAGAAAGCTTGAAGGTGGATTGTTTCATTTTGGTTATCATTCCATGTATGCGTGAATGTGTTTAATTGTGTAATAATTATTCAGGACACCTAATCTGTCCTTTTTATCCATGCGCATGAAGTGAAAGTAGAGTGAAGCAATTGGTTCACTTATGTCTGTCTGTCTGTCTGTCCTCTGTCTACAAATGTCAGTTTATGATCGAGGAACTTAATTTAATTTAAATTAATGTTATCTTTTGACATGAATAGGAAAACAAGCCTGTAGTTTTACAGTGCTGTCTGAATTTGTCCCAATCGTGCATGCATACGCAGAGAGGAGTGAGATTTTTTCTTCTTCTTCTTTCTGCTTGTCTGGCAGTCAACAAAATTTAAAATTACTCCAAACAGGAAACTTACTGTCTTTAATGACTTCATAAAGGACACAAACAAGGCACCAATTACTAGTGACATTTAAATAAGGTGGCGTAATAGACGCTGCATCAACGGCAGTAAACTTTCGGAATTTTTTCCCTACAACCTTTCCAATATATTTTATTTTAATTGAATTATATACTTGAGCACTGTAGAACACGAATCGCCTTTTGGCACTTTCAAACCCTTCCGTTTAGCAGTACTTGGACAAATATTACAGCATTTTACGTCATCACGACCAATGAA
>CM068959.1:18951216-18981029 GCA_035128595.1 Eptatretus atami | reverse complement strand
GCGGGTACGTTGAGCTGGCGGGGTGGCGGGACTCGTACCTGTAGCAGCCCAGGCGTCCACACGACCGGGCTCCCGGCGAACGGAGGCTGGCAGGGCGAATACTGGCAAGACGAAGACTGGCAAGACGAAGACTGGCTTTCAAAAGCAAAACCACCACATGCGAAAAATGGAGCCTGACCTTTTATCCTCCCCCCTCCGTCAGCCGAACCTCGGTGTCGTGGTGTATGTCTTTCCTCATTGGCTGGCTTTGGCGCGCAGAATCACTCTTCACCTTCCCCAATGGCCAAAACGAGCGGCAAGTCCGTCGATTGGCCCGGGGGCGTGGTGACGTCACGCGGACCGCCTTTCTCACCGTGGTGGGGTCTGATTGGCTGAGTGGCGGTCACCTCACTCACAGCACGCTGATTGGTCGAGGGCCGCCGTGAGGCTCCTCCTTGAACTCCGCCCACCACTGGCGCCATGGCGTCAGCCAGAGCGAGGTGAAGGTGAGGGTGATGCTGGTGTTGTTGTAGTTGTAGTTGATCTGGGCCAGAGCGAGGTGAAGGTGAGGGTGATGCTGTTGTTGTCGAAGAAGATTTATGGATGTAATTCAAATCCTAACTATCAAAATAACTTCGCAGCGCATGTATGTAATTCCCATTAGACACAGGTAGGGGGCCCTAACTAGAAACACACACTTATCAAAATAACTAAGCTACGGGGACGGCTGTCTGTCTGTGTGCACAAGGCTTCCAGATTCATAACAGTATGTCCTTCTCAAGGGTACGTTGAAGCTGGTTGTCAGATTTTTGAACATTTGCATCCTTAAAATACATCTGTACTAAATGTAACATACGTCATGTTCTTTACAAATAAATATACCAGTATATGTGAGTAAAGTGTGTATACCTTTTTCTGGAACACCTTGTATGTATAATCATTGCCGCAGACCTCAAGACCTGTCACTTCTCCAGCTCTCTGGGCTGTGATCTTCAGTTTTGCTGCAGTGCAGGTTATGCCTCCCTCAGCCATGCTGCTTCTGCAATATCAACAATTGATGGACCCAAGAGGTAAGAACACATCTTTCTCGACACCTCACATGGATTTAATCCTGTCTGGAACCATGCCCTGCTTTCCAAGTTATCAGCTCATGGTATCCAAGTTCCTCTCTGAGACTGGCTATCAGATTTCCTTCATGCTCACAAGCGGCGTGTTGCCTTGGAGAGCATTTTCTCCGATGCTGTTCCCTTAGAGGACAGTCCCCTTTATTGTAGTATTCTGGAACCGATGCTGTTGTTGGTCTACATCATTGACTTTTCTTCACCACTGGCAAATCCATTGTATCATTTTGCTTTGATCAAAAAACTTATCTTGCTATCTTCCCAAAGTCTAAACTTCAAGCTTCTACTCATTCATCCACTCCCCTCTTCACTCAAATGTGGAACTGTCTTCGCAATTGTGCTGCTTTCTTTTTTTCTTTTTTTCTTTTTACAGGAGTGAGGTTCATGAAAGAGCAAAGTAGTGGGACAAACGTGAAAAGGATGAACAAACAGGAAAAGAGAAGATGGAGTAGGGGAGGAAACACTGAAACGAGCAAGTAAGATGTTTCGACTAGGAAAGGGCAATGGGAATAATGAAGATAATGGGACAGAATTGGAGATGGGAAGAGATAGCAGTGCACTGCTTGCTTGATGTTGTGAAGGAAGAGTGAGGCAGAACTGCCTCTGGAAGGTAGTTCCATAGACGGGAGAAGTGAAGAATAAAAGAGTTGAAGTGTGCAGTCAGTCTGGATTTTGGAAGCCTTGTTACCATGGCCCACGAAACATCTGGTCGAAACCCTGCGTTCCTGGCCCGGTTCTTTCACTGTCCACGTATGATCACTGGTATTAGTTGAATGAAAAGATCATTTCCATTCATTGAAAGTTTTTTAAGGATGTGGGTGTTTATTTTTCTCAGCAAGCCCACCCAGGATCACTAGTAGTGTCCGTGGTCTGATGTGTGCTCATCCTCAAACCGACAGGAATGCTTTGTATGTGAGTGATTTCAGAGCTTGTGAGTGTATATCATCTCCGAGCAATACGTCCACATCTCATTTTCTTAATATTTTGGAACCTCTCTTTTCTGCCAAATGTGCCTAAAAATAATTAGGATTATCAGAAGCCAAAATACGTGGAACCTTTCCTTTCAGTTTGACTCAAAATGTTTACACCCACACGTCACCTGATTAACCAGCCTTCATCCCATCGCACATGAATACGCATTGGGAAAGGGTCAGAATACATTACAGGTAAGCTTGCTTTGGCAGGTAAAACTGGGAGGCGAAATCACATGTAAATGCAGTATCAGGGACAACACAGTTTTCAACTTGGGTTAGTTATGCATGGAAACAAGGTATTATAGGATTCACTCCAAACCTTCCAGCTCATGGTCTCTTCCATTTCTACAACTGAACTGTCCTCCACCCACTGGGTCCCTGTCAAACTGAAACTTATTTCCTCATGATGTTGCATCCATGCTTTCCTATCCTCCTGTTTCCTCTTCGCTCCACTTTCTGTCTGTTGACCCTTTCTGTTGTTCTGCTCTTCCCTCAGCCTCGATATCTGTCTTCAAGAAAAAAAAATCAAACTATCCAAAGAATACCACACCGGGGAATGAAAAAGACCATCTTAAAATGCCATTTCACTAAAGTGCATCTTAGAGCTCAAAGGATTAAGCAAATATGCAACTAAAACGAGAAGGGCACTCGGTAGAGCGCTTACCACCACCACGCAATGCTTGATCCAGTAGAACATATTGGGCCCAATAATATTTTGAGATATCATGCAACATATTGTTTTTGGCCCCATCTCTCAATGGTTCCCATCATGTGCTGCCTTTTTTGGCTGCTGGTTGCATCATTGGTTAGGGGCGCAGCTCTGCCGCTGAAGCAGTGCCCTTATTACCAGTATACTGGTGCTCATTTTTCTGACCTCGGAAGGATGACAGGCTGAGTCAACCTCCTGGTGTTAATTCAGTAGAAAACAGGACTTAAACTCAGGACCCAAGGATCCCAATCCAGCACCCAAACTACTAAGCCAACACCAGGCTCATCTCTCAATGGTGAAAAATCACTTAAAAAATTATAAAATTCTCACATCCAGATCTTCATCAAAATCAAATCAATATGTCCTTGTCACACACCCAACCTGTCCACCACGTTTCGTCTGAATCCGTCCACAACCTTTTGAGATATCGTTCTATACTGTATATGGTTTAGCCCTATCTCTCAATGGTGAACAAGCACATAAAAATGATCAGACCCGGATTCGGATCTTCACCAAACTCGAGTCAATTCTTTCTTGTCACACACTCAACGCGGTTTCTTCCAAATCCGTCCATAAGTTTTTGAGATATCCTGCTATATATTGTTTTTGGCCCCATCTCTCAATGATGAAAAATCATTTTATAAAATTCTCCGATCCAGATCCAGATTCGGATCTTCACCAAAATCTGAACATTTCGCCCTTATCACATACCCAAGCTCTCCACCAAGTTTCATTTGACCCCATCCACAACCTTTTGAGATATCCTGATCACAAACTGACAAACAAACAGACAGACAGGGGTGAAAACATAATCTCCATCGACCTTCGGTGCTGGAGGGAATTTATTTAAATCTGTATAAAACAGTGGGAAAGTATGTATGTTATATGATGTGTGTTTCACCTACTCCTCGAAGAGAATTTGACTGAAGAAGCTGTATCTTTCAGGGATTACTCAGGACACCGTGAAGGTGTGTTTCCTGAAGTTTCGTTTGATTCCATCAAGTTTGGAAAAAAATAATTTTTTTGCCCATCTTGACATTTTCTTCCTTTGGGGGGGGGGGGGGAGAGGGGGTGCAATTAGAATTATCTGACCTGTATAACCATGATGTGTTATATATGCACACAAGCAGTACGCATCTGTTTGCTTCATGTATGTAACCTGGGTTTTTATTTTTATTTTCGAGAGTGATCAAGACAGCGGTTCTTTTGCCTATACACCGCCCAAATAAAGGGATGCGTCAGAAGAATGTGTTGCATGCTTGGAACAAGATTGCCTTTGTAGGGCAGGTACTCTGTTAGTACAGATTAAGAGACCAAAAATTGTTTGGGAACTCTCAGAGACTGGCTTCAAAATGACCGAGCAAATGTTTAGACATGTCTGATATTCAAAATCCACAAATAAAAACTTCCTTTCCTGTCGTTGTTTTTAAGTCTGCACTATGTTTCTTCCTTATTCCTCCTTGTGCCCCACTTCAAACCTCAGACCTTCCCTTGCCCATCTGGCTAAGTTGATTTTGTCTGAGCCATCGTAGGTGTTCATCGAAGTAGAAAACAATCTGCTGTTGCTCATCATCTCTTTAATTGTAAACTTTCCTTCTGCTTTCTCACTTCCTACATTCCTTTTTGCACCCTTTCCCCAAAATGCCTGTTCAGTACAAAACACCAATAACTTCACTCCTTCCATTTGTCCTCATTTATACCAAGTGGTATTCTATTTAAAGCTAACAACGACAAAAAAAGAAGCTTCTATTTAAACGTTAATTTGCAAAAAAATAAAAAGTGCAAATAAATCAAGACAGATCTCAACACTCATCCAATCTCACTCAAATGCCTTGTATACAGGGTGCGGCAGAAAAACGAGAGATTTTAAAAACCGATCTCCTCTTTGCCAACATGTTCGCAACTTTTTTGACTGATCAACTAGCTACTAGGTTTCCTCAAGTTAATGAGGCCAGTTGGCTTTAACAAGATGGCGTGATGTCTCATACTGCCAGAGTGTCAATGGCCGCTGTATGACTACTTTTTCATAACCATATCATCTGCAGGAATAGTGATATAACTTCGCCTCCAACCTCCCCAGACATGTCAGCGTGTGACTTTTTTATGGGGGGCACTGAAAAAGTAAAGTGTACGCTCATCGCCCACACAATGGTGAAGAGCTGAAAGAAAGACTTCGTCGAAAAATTGCCGGAATTTCTTTGGAGATGCGACGCCGCGTCATGGGAAACATGCGTGGAAGACCAGAGGAATGCCTGTGCAGAGAAGGTAACCTCGAGGATGTGATCTTCAAGAAATATATGGCATGCTATGTACTTTAAGATGGCGTATTTGTAACTTGGAGAATACAAAATGTTTATTTAATTACCGAGTTTTTTAAAATCGCCCGTTTCTCAGCCCTCCCCCTCCCCCCACCCTGTAATATTCCACACTTTGTTTTTTCTCACCAAACACTTTTCCCTTCTTGATTTTATTTAATTTGATTATCGATACCTTCTCTTCATCCTCTGTTAATACGTGGTGCCACTGCTTCACTCACTCTACGCACGTGAAGAAAAACACACCAAACAGCACAAACCACTATTCCTTAGCTCCCGAACCACCATGACACATCCCTTTCTCACGGCTTCAAGCAATTCCACACTCGTGCTAAAAACGACAATACTTGCTTGCATCGTAAAGCCAGAAATTGGAAAAACAAAAAATATCTTCCCATAACTGTGTGACCTTTGTGTCAGCCTCCCATCTAGCCACTTTCACCATTGTTCCCTGAACCGCTGCTTTTACTACCCTTTTTACTCTTCCACTGATTACCCTCATTATTTCTTTTTTTTCTTCATCCACCATGTTTTGTTTGTTTGAATTCATTCCCACATCCTTTCAATCTCAATCTTAAAACCTTTTTCCTTCAACTTATATTTCCACTTATTCCATCCGACACCTGACCACATTTTCCCACCCTTCTCCCTCAACACTCAATACTTCTCACCATTTCCCCCATTCCTTTTCTTCTGACCTTTTCATCCTCTCGCCTTCAAACCTCTTCTCCACATCACTGAATTCAACTCTGACACACACAATATGGTCCTTTTATCACAAATCTGTGCTCCACCTTCACCAATTTGTCGTATTCCAAGAAATTCTGTCATTGTGAAATGTCTCATACTCCAAATATATTTATTCCCTTCATCTCCCTCTCTGGCATTTCTTTATAGCTCCTGGCACGACAACTCACTTTTCTTGCCACTAAGAAAATTGTTATGCTGTCTGTTTACAATACCCTTCTTTATTGTTTACAAGAAATCCTCAGCCTCCTCTCTATCCCACCTGGACCTCTCCAAATATATTTTGTCTTCTGTTGCATTTTATCACATCCAACTTTTATTTCACCCTTTACTGCCCTTTATTTTATTCTGACCAAAATCTCAGTGGCCACCTTCAAAGATTTGCCGAGTCATTGAAAAGTCTGGCAATTCAACAGATCCGATTAGTCTCACCTCAATCCTGCTCTCTTACTCGTGGTCTGTCAAGCCTTTATTCTTCTTACTCTGATATGGGTTGTGCTTGGTATTGCCTTCACAAACACTGACTTTTTCTTTTACATCGGTTCCTTCTTTCATTCCCTTTTACATTTTACACAGTGACATCACAAAAGGCAAATGCTGCAAAACATGTCTTCTCAAACTTAATGGATTGTGTAATACATGCCACTGCCTACGCAAGTTGTGGTGTATTCATATGCTCTTGGCAGGTCACCTTTATCCCACTGTCAGTTGAACCTCTGTAGTTCTGCTTGCTTCATTTAGCTCTTCCATGAGCCTCGACATCTGTGTTAAATGTAACTGATGTGATTTTAAATAATTTACACATGGCTCAAACCCAGTGTTTTTGTTAACAAAAGTTCAACCTCTGTCTCATCTGATTTCAGAACTCTCACCCACCTAGTGGCACCTGCCTAAGTCTCTCTCAGGTATTTGTTTCTCACTTGTTCCTTTCTTCATGGGGGATTTAGCTTTGATGGACACAGTTTGTGATAAGTTCAAAACTTTGCCTTCGCTTCAAAAGTTTAGGTCTCCACTTTGCCAAATCTCAGCCTGCAGTCTTGAACATGAGAGCTAGTGAGCTGAAAAAGAGGCAATGTTCTTGGGTGACTGATCTCTCTTCTGCAATTGAGCCTGATGGTATCAGTGCTTGGTACTCATAGTGAAAAAGTGAAATACAAAAGTGCAATAGCCTTCAAGTCATTCCTCTTCTTGAACTTTGAGGTCTGATCCCTCAGTCCTAAAGTTTTTCTCCTTCTCCAACTTTGTAGTCACGGACTACGAGTTTTGCTGTTTCCCTGATCACTCAATGCTGTACATACTCCTACCGTCAACTAAGGAATGGATGGAGACCCTGAACCTTAAGGAAGAGGTTATACATACATTTTACTGGACCTATCCTATATGTTTGAGATCCCAGAAAATGTATGCCAAACCTCTCTATACCTCGTCATGTGATTTCCTCAATAAATGTCAATAGCAAATTGTTCCTGGTGACATCATCTCTTTTCTGTCACCAACAGGAACGTAAATTCCTCGAAGTACCAATCCTGTGCTTCGAGCAATTTATGCTCCTATTGGTGGGAATTTTGCTGCCACCCCCCTTCCCCCCTCCCCCCACTTCCCCCAGCAATACAATGTTTCACCCGACACAGAAAATGACTTTATCCCGTGTGGAGTTCAGAACCATGGGCATTATCAGTTTCTCCCAACAGGAGTACATGATGTAAAACCTCGTGTTTTCTGTAAAAGTGATTGCCTTCAAAAACAGGATTTTCAACTCCAAGCCTCCGTAAAGCATAAAGTACAGCACCCCCTACTCAGCCAACCAGACTGTACCTCACCGGCAGGTGTAAGTATGTATTTGATTTTTGTTCAAAAAATACTTCGCTTCGTGGCATTTTTTTTCCCTTGTTATGGGAACGGGTTCAAAGGATTAAAAGTGTACCTTGAAAGCTTGCTTGATTGAGAAGAGGATTTTCTTCACTTGTTCCTAAAAAGCCAAACAAATAGGTATGATAAACAACTGATTGTGGTTAAAACAAATACATTGTAGAATCCATCCATCCATCGGGACCATACTCTGTACAGAGCTTGGTGCTGCCTCAGCAGTCTCCTTGGCTATTGGGCACAATCCTGGACAGGTCACCACTCCGACACAGGATACCAACCAGCTGGCACTCATTTTGCCGACCTCGAAGGATGACAGGCTGAGTCAACCCTACCTGGTATTAATTCAACATCTGAGCAGGATTTGAACTCAGGACCCGAGGATCCCAAGCCCACCACCCAAACCATGAAGCCAACACCAGGTATAACCTACCTTAATTTTAACAGTGCTGCATATGTTGATAGATATCACACAAAGTTCAATGCTGAAATCAAAGGACAGCTTTTTTTTATTATCTTGTCTCTATAGTTGTTTATTTATTTGTTTGTTTTTGTATATATATATATATATATATATATATATATATATATATATATATATATATATGCACGGTGTATCGGCACAGAACGCTGGCTTGACTGTTCGATGCCTCAAAAAAAAAACTTGAGCAATGTAATGAAGCCAAAACACAACCATTGCTTATGTGCATATTCTGCCATAAGTACATCATGCTTATATAGCTTGGATGGGTTCCATTTTCACTGAACCATGAAATAATTATCCTATAGGGTGGAAAGCTCGAAGCCTGGGAGCTCAGACACACCCTGTGCCTCACAATGCCTGTGATGCAGATGGGCTGCAACCTCTCGACATTTGATTGTTTTAATAGTCACTTTTGGTCTTTTTCGCACTGAAGGGAAAGTTTACAAGGAAATCATGGTGATTGTGAATATAACACTTCTATTCAGAGCCACTTTACCTCACGTCCTGTGGAGCCTGTTATTTAATTATATTGGGTGAGAAAAATAATATCGCTTTTTCAGAAAAAAAAATCCGATTTCACTCGACATTTCTAAACGATTATTTTAGTCCAGGAGCAATACCCAGGTCCAACATGATGACGTAGCCCATACAGTACTTATTTGTCTTGTCTTTTTTTTCAGATTGAAAAATACCTTAGCAACCTACCAGGCCTGTTGTAGTCATGAATTGTGTATAAGTAATTTGCAAAATGGGTTAAACATACTAAGTCGAGGTGACAATTGTATGCATTTTCGCTAAAGCCAATTTTAGGAGTTTTAATGTTTTTATACATGTGTTAGCTGATATAGTGTATCCATGTGTTAATATATCATAAAATAATAGCATGAACAAAAACCACATTTTCAATGATTTTCCAACCACAACCATATTCATCATGTGCACTTCAACCAGAAAACAAGTTTGTATGACAATATTTATGAGCGGTTAATTGTACTAAAGTTGGATTTATCCTCCTGAAATATAAATTCCAATGATTTTATATCCTCTTTTTATATTATGTTTATGATAATCTGTAAAATGTATTGCTAATACAGTGAAACCTATCGCTTTTTCCACATACTGTCTGTGGAAATTGATCAAGACAAAATTGATTGACCACATTATATACTAATGTTACAATAAAAATATTAATATATGAAACCTCTTTTGAGAAGTCATCCAAAATGTCACAAAAGACTGACTTTACAGAAGGGGTGATCTCTCATGAGCAGTCTGTTTTCATGTAAAAGTGCCAGTATAGCCAAAATTAGGTGGCCTTTCAGGAGAAGGTGGTGGCTCATGAGAGGACCTCTCGATAGGTTCACTGTATTAGCAATACATTTTACAGATTATCATAAACATAATATAAAAAGAGGATATAAAATCATTGGATTTATATTTCAGGAGGATAAATCCAACTTTAGTACAATTAACCGCTCATAAATATTGTCATACAAACTTGTTTCTGGTTGAAGTGCACATGATGAATATGGTTGTGGTTGGAAAATCATTGGAATGTGTGTTTTTGGTTCATGCTATTATTTATGATATATTAACCACCATGGATACACATATATCAGCTAACACATGTATAAAAACATTAAAACTCCTAAAATTGGCTTTAGGCGAAAATGCATACAATTGTCACCTCGACTTAGTATGTTTAACCCATTTTGCAAATTACTTATACCACAATTCATGACTACAAACAGGCCTGGTAGGTTGCTAAGGTATTTTTCAATCTGAAAAAAAAGACAAGACAAATAAGTACTGTATGGGCTATGTCATCATGTTGGACCTGGTATTGCTCCTGGACTAAAAAATCGTTTAGAAATGTCGAGTGAAATCGGATTTTTTTTCTGAAAAAGCGATATTATTTTTCTCACCCAATATAATAAAATAACAGGCTCCACAGGACGGAGGTAAAGTGGCTCTGAATAGAAGTGTTATATTCACAATCACCATGATTCCTTGTAAACTTTCCCTTCAGTGCGAAAAAGACCAAAAGTGTATTAAAACAATCAAATGTCGAGAGGTTGCAGCCCATCTGCATCACAGGCATTGTGAGCACAGGTGTGTCTGAGCTCCCAGGCTTCGAGCTTTCCACCCTATAGGAATAATTATTTCATGGTTCAGTGAAAATGGAACCCATCCAAGCTATATAAGCATGATGTAATGCAGAATATGCACATAAGCAATGGTGTGTTTGGCTTCATTACATGCTCAAGTTTTTTTTTGAGGCATCGAACAGTCAAGCCAGCGTTCTGTGCCGATACACCGTGCATATATATATATATATATATATATATATATATATTATATATATATATATACAAACAACAAACAATAAATAAACAACTATCAGAGACAAGATAATAAAAAAAGCTGTCCTTTGATTTCAGCATTGAACTTTGTGTGATATCTATCAACAATGCAGCACTGTTAAAATAAGGTAGGTTATACCTGGTGTGCTTCATGGTTTGGGTGGTGGCTTGGGATCCTCGGGTCCTGAGTTCAAATCCTGCTCAGATGTTGAATTAATACCAGGTAGGGTTGACTCAGCCTGTCATCCTCCGAGGTCGGCAAAATGAGTGCAGCTGGTTGGTATCCTGTGTCGGAGTGGTGACCTGTCAGGATTGTGCCCAATAGCCAAGGAGACTGCTGAGGCAGCACCAAGCTCTGTACAGAGTATGGTCCCGATGGATGGATGATTCTACAATGTATTTGTTTTAACCACAATCAGTTGTTTATCATACCTATTTGTTTGGCTTTTTAGGAACAAGTGAAGAAAATCCTCTTCTCAATCAAGCAAGCTTTCAAGGTACACTTTTAATCCTTTGAACCCGTTCCATAACAAGGAAAAAAAAAATGCCACGAAGCGAAGTATTTTTGAACAAAAATCAAATACATACTTACACCTGCCGGTGAGGTACAGTCTGGTTGGCTGAGTAGGGGGTGCTGTACTTTCTGCTTTACGGAGGCTTGAGTTTGAAAATCCTGTTTTTGAAGGCAATCACTTTTACAGAAAACACGAGGTTTTACATCATGTACTCCTGTTGGGAGAACTGATAATGCCCATGGTTCTGAACTCCACACGGGATAAAGTCATTTTCTGTGTCGGGTGAAACATTGTATTGCTGGGGGAAGTAGGGGGAGGGGAGAGGGGTGGCAAGCAAAATCCCACCAATAGGAGCATAAATTGCTCGAAGCACAGGATTGGTACTTCGAGGAATTTATTTCCTGTTGGTGACAGAAAAGAGATGATGTCACCAGGAACAATTTGCTATTGACATTTATTGAGGAAATCACATGAAGGTATAGAGAGGTTTGGCATACATTTTCTGGGATCTCAAACATATAGGATAGGTCAGTAAAATTGTTATGTATAACCTCTTCCTTAAGGTTCAGGGTCTCATCCATTCCTTAGTTGATGGTAGGAGTATGTACAGCATTGAGTGATCAGGGAAAACAGCAAAACTCGTAGTCCCGTGACTACAAAGTTAGAGAAGGAGAAAACTTTAGACTGAGGATCAGACCTCAAAGTTCAAGAAGAGAATGACTTGAAGTATTGCACTTTTGTATTTCACTTTGTCACTATGAGTACCAAGCACTGATACCATCAGGCTCAATTGCAGAAGAGAGATCAAGTCACCAAAAACATTGCCTCTTTTTCAGCTCACTAGCTCTCATGTTCAAGACTGCAGGCTGAGATTTGGCAAAGTGGAGACCTAAACTTTTGAAGCGAAGGCAAGTTTTGAACTTATCACAAACTGTGTCCATCAAGCTAAATCCCCCATTAAGAAAGAACAAGTGAGAAACAAATACCTGAGAGAGACTTAGCAGGTGCCACTAGGTGGGTGAGAGTTCTGAAATCAGATGAGACAGAGGTTGAACTTTTGTTAACAAAAACACTGGTTTGAGCCATGTGTAAATTATTTAAAATCACATCAGTTACATTTAACACAGATGTCGAGGCTCATGGAAGAGCTAAATGAAGCAAGCAGAACTGCAGAGGTTCAACTGACAGTGGGATAAAGGTGACCTGCCAAAGCATATGAATACACCACAACTTGCGTAGGCAGTGCATGTATTACACAATCCATTAAGTTTGAGAAGACATGTTTGCGCATTTGCCTTTTGTGATGTACTGTGTAAAATGTAAAAGGGAATGAAAGAAGGAACCGATGTAAAAGAAAAAGTCAGTGTTTGTGAAGGCAATACCAAGCACAACCATATCAGAGTAAGAAAGAATAAAGGCTTGACAGACCACGAGTAAGAGAGCAGATTGAGGTGAGACTAATCGATCTGTTGAATTGCCAGACTTTTCAATGACTCGCAAATCTTTGAAGTGGCACTGAGATTTGGTCAGAATAAAAAAAGGGCAGTAAAGGGTGAAATAAAAGTGGATGTGATAAAATGCAACAGAAGACAAAATATATTTGAGAGGTCCAGGTGGGATAGAGAGGAGGCTGAGGATTTCTTGTAAACAATAAAGAAGGGTATTGTAAACAGACAGCATAACAATTTTTCTTAGTGGCAAGAAAAGTGAGTTGTCGTGCCAGAGCTATAAAGAAATGCCAGAGAGGGAGATGAAGGGAATAAATATATTTGGAGTATGAGACATTTCACAATGACAGAATTTCTTGAATACGACAAATTGTGAAGGTGGAGCACAGATTTGTGATAAAAGGACCATATTGTGTGTGTCAGAGTTGAATTCAGTGATGTGGAGAAGAGGTTTGAAGGCGAGGGATGAAAAGGTCAGAAGAAAAGGAATGGGGGAAATGGTGAGAGTTGAGTGTTGAGGAGAAGGGTGGGAAAATGTGGTCAGGTGTCGGATGGAATAAAGTGAATAAGTTGAAGAAAAAGGTTGGAGATTGAGATAGAAGAATGTGGGAATGATTCAAAAACAAACAAAACATGGTGGATGAAGAAAAAAAAGAAATAATGAGGGTAATCAGTGAAGAGTAAAAAGGGTAGTAAAAGCAGCGGTTCAGGACAATGGTGAAAGTGGCTAGATGGGAGGCTGACACAAAGTCACACAGTTATGGAAGATATTTTTGTTTTTCCAATTTCTGGCTTTACGATGCAAGCAAGTATTGTCGTTTTAGACGAGTGTGGAATTGCTTGAAGCCGTGAGAAAGGGATGTGTCATGGTGGTTCGGGGCTAAGGAATAGTGGTTTGTGCTGTTTGGGTGTGTTTTTCTTCACGTGCGTAGAGTGAGTAAGCAGTGGCGCCACGTATTAACAGAGGATGAAGAGAAGGTATCGATAATCAAATTAAATAAAATAAAGAAGGGAAAAGTGTTTGGTGAGAAAAGACAAAGTGTGGAATATACAGGTGGGGAGGGGGGGGGCTGAGAAACGGCGATTTAAAAACTCGGTAATTAAATAAACATTTTGTATTCTCCAAGTTACAAATACCCATCTTAAAGTACATAGCATGCCATATATTTCTTGAAGATCACATCCTCGAGTTACCTTCTCTGCACAGGCATTCCTCTGGTCTTCCACGCATGTTTCCCATGACGCGGCGTAGCATCTCCAAAGAAATTCCGGCAATTTTTTGCGAAGTCTTTCTTTCAGCTCTTCACCATTGTGTGGGCGATGAGCGTACACTTTACTTTTCAGTGCCCCCTAAAAAAGTCACACGTTGACATGTCTGGGGAGGTTGGAGGCGAAGTTATATCATATTCCTGCAGATGATATGGTTATGAAAAAAGTAGTCATACAGCGGCCATTGACACTCTGGCAGTATGAGACGTCACGCCATCTTGTTAAAGCCAACTGGCTCATAACTTGGGGAACCTAGTAGCTAGTTGATCAGTCAAAAAAGTTGCGAACATGTTGGCAAAGAGGAGATCGGTTTTAAAATCTCTCGTTTTTCTGCCGCACCCTGTATATAAGCATTGAGTGAGATTGGATGAGTGTTGAGATCTGTCTTGATTTATTTGCACTTTTTATTTTTGCAAATTAACGTTTAAATAGAAGCTTCTTTTTTGTCGTTGTTAGCTTTAAATAGAATACCACTTGGATAAATGAGGAAAATGGAAGAGTGAAGTTATTGGTGTTTTGTACTGAACAGGCATTTTGGGGAAAGGGTGCAAAAAGGAATGTAGAAGTGAGAAGCAGAAGGAAATTTACAATTAAAGAGATGATGAGCAACAGCAGATTGTTTTCTACTTCGATGAACCTACGATGGCTCAGACAAAATCAATTAGCCAGATGGGCAAGGGAGGTCTGAGGTTTGGGTTTGAAGTGGGGCACAAGGAGGATAAGGAAGAAACATAGTGCAGACTTAAAAACAACGACAGGAAAGGAAGTTTTTATTTGTGGATTTTGAATATCAGACATGTCTAAACATTTGCTCGGTCATTTGAAGCCAGTCTTTTAGAGTTCCCAAACAATTTTGGTCTCTTAATCTGTACTAACAGAGTACCTGCCCTACACAGGCAATCTTGTTCCAAGCATGCAACACATTCTTCTGACGCATCCCTTTATTTGGGCGGTGTATAGCAAAAGAACCGCTGTCTGATCACTCTCGAAAATAAAAATAAAAACCCAGGTTACATACATGAAGCAAACAGATGCGTACTGCTTGTGTGCATATATAACACATCATGGTTATACAGGTCAGATAATTCTAATTGCACCCCTCTCCCCTCTCCCCCCCCCAAGGAAGAAAATGTCAAGATGGGCAAAAAAATTATTTTTTCCAAACTTGATGGAATCAAACGAAACTTCAGGAACACACCACTTCACGGTGTCCTGAAGTAATCCCTGAAAGATACAGCTTCTTCAGTCAAATTCTCTTCGAGGAGTAGGTGAAACACACATCATATAACATACATACTTTCCCACTGTTTTATACAGATTTCAATAAATTCCCTCCAGCACCGAAGGTCGATGGAGATTATGTTTTCACCCCTGTCTGTCTGTTTGTTTGTCAGTTTGTGAACAGGATATCTCAAAAGGTTGTGGATGGGGTCAAATGAAACTTGGTGGAGAGCTGGTATGTGATAAGGCGAAATGTTCAGATTTTGGTGAAGATCCGAATTCTGGATCTGGATCGGAGAATTTTATAAAATGATTTTTCATCATTGAGAGATGGGGCCAAAAACAATATATAGCAGATATCTCAAAAACTTATGGACGATTTGGAAGAAACCGCGTTGGGTGTGTGACAAGAAAGAATTGACTCGAGTTTGGTGAAGATCCGAATCCGGGTCTGATCATTTTATGTGATTGCTCACCATTGAGAGATAGGGCTAACCATATACAGTATAGAACGATATCTCAAAAGGTGTGGATGGATCAGACGAAACGTGGTGGACAGGTGGGTGTGTGACAAGGACATATTGATTTGATTTTGATGAAGATCTGGATGTGAGAATTTTATAATTTTTAAAGTGATTTTCACCATTGAGAGATGAGCCTGGTGTTGGCTTAGTAGTTGGGTCTGGATTGGGATCCTTGGGTCCTGAGTTTGAGTCCGTTTTCCACTGATTAACACCAGGAGGTTGATCAGCCTGTCACCTTCCGAGGTCAGAAAAATGAGCACCAGTACTGGTAATAAGGGCACTGCTTCAGCGGCAGAGCTGCGCCCCTAACCAATGATGCAACCAGCAGCCAAAAAAGCAGCACATGATGGAACCATTGAGAGATGGGCCAAAAACAATATGTTGCATGATATTCTCAAAATATGGGCCCAATATGTTCTACTGGATCAGCATTGCGTGGTGGTGGTAAGCGCTCTACCGAGTGCCTTCTGTTTTAGTTGCATATTTGCTTAATCCTTTGAGCTCTAAGAGCACTTTAGTGAAATGGCATTTTTAAGATGGTCTTTTCATTCCCGGTGTGGTATTCTTTGGATAGTTTGATTTTTTTTCTTGAGACAGATATCGAGGCTGAGGGAAGAGCAGAACAACAGAAAGGTCAACAGACAGAAAGTGGAGCGAAGAGGAACAGGAGGATAGGAAGCTGGATGCAACATCATGAGGAAAAGTTTCAGTTTGACAGGGACCCATGGGTGAGGACAGTTCAGTTGTAGAATGAAGAGACCATGAGCTGGAAGGTTGGAGTGAATCCTATAATACCTTGTTTCCATGCATAACACCCACAGTTGAAAACTGTGTTGTCCCTGATACTGCATTTACATGTGATTCGCCTCCCAGTTTTCCTGCCAAAGCAAGCTACTGTAATGTATTCTGACCCTTTCCAATGCGTATTCATGTGCGATGGGATGAAGGCTGGTTAATCAGGTGAGTGTGGTGAAACATTTTGAGTCAAACTGAAAGGAAAGGTTCCACGGTATTTTGCTTCTGATAATCCTAATTATTTTTAGGCACATTTGCAGAAAGAGAGGTTCAAAATATTAAGAAAAATGAGTGTGACGTATTGCTCGGAGATGATATACACTCACAGCTCTGAAATCACTCACATACAAAGCATTCCTGTCGTTTGAGATGAGCACACATCAGACCACGACACTACTGATGGATCCTGGGTGGGCTTGCTGAGAAAAATAAACACCCACATCCTTAAAAAACTTTCAATGAATGGAAATGATCTTTTCATTCAACTAATACCAGTGATCATACGTGGACAGTGAAAGAACCGGGCCAGGAACGCGGGTTTCGACCAGATGTTTTCGTGGGCCATGGTACAAGGCTTCCAAAATCCAGACTGACTGCACACTTCAACTCTTTTATCTTCACTTCTCCCGTCTATGGAATACCTTCCAGAGGCAGTTCTGCCTCACTCTTCTTACAACATCAAGCAGCAGTGCACTGCTATCTCTTCCATCTCCATTCTGTCCCATTATCTTCATTATTCTTGCCCTTTCCTAGTCGAAACATCTTACTTGCTCGTTTCAGTGTTTCCTCCCTACTCCCATCTCTCTTTTCCTGTTTGTTCATGCCTTTAGTTTGTCCACTACTTTGCTCTTTCATGACCTCACTCCTGTAAAAAGAAAAAAAGAAAAAAGAAAGCAGCACAATTGCGAAGACGTTCCACATTGAGTGAAGAGGGAGTGGATGAACTGAGTAGAAGCTTGAAGTTTAGACTTTTGGAAGATAGCAGATAAGTTTTTGATCAAAGAAAAATGATACAAGGATTGCCAGTGGTGAAGAAAGTCAATGAGTAGACCAACAACAGCATCGGTTCCAGAATACTACAATAAAGGGGACTGTCCTCTAAGGGAACAGCATCGGAGAAAATGCTCTCCAAGGCAACACGCCGCTTGTGAGCATGAAGGAAATCTGATAGCCAGCTCAGAAGAGGAACTTGGATACCATGAGCTGATAACTTGAAAGCAGGGCATGGTTCCAAGACAGGAATAATCCATGTGAGGTGTCGAGAAAGATGTGTTCTTACCTCTTGGTCCATCAATTGTTGATATTGCAGAAGCAGCATGGCTGAGGGCGGCATAACCTGCACTGCAGCAAAACTGAAGATCACAGCCCAGAGAGCTGGAGAAGTGACAGGTCTTGAGGTCTGCGGCAATGATTATACATACAAGTGTTCCAGAAAAAGAGTAACACACTTTACTCACATATACTGGTATATTTATTTGTAAAGAATGACGTATGTTTACATTTAGTACAGATGTATTTTAGGATGCAAATGTTCAAAAATCTGACAACCAGCTTCAACGTACCCTGAGAAGGACATACTGTTATGAATCTGGAAGCCTGTGCACACAGACAGACAGCCGTCCCGTAGCTTAGTTATTTGATAAGTGTGTGTTTTCTAGTTAGGGCCTACCTGTGTCTAATGGGAATTACATACATAGCGTGCGAAGTTATTTTGATAGTTAGGATTTGAATTCCATCCATAAATCTTCTTCGACAACAACAGCATCACCCTCCACCTTCCCTCGCTCTGGCCCAGATCAACTACAACACTCACAACACCAGCATCACCCTCACGCTTCACCTCGCTCTGGCTGACGCCATTGGGCCAGTGGTGGGCGGAGTTCAAGGAGGAGCCTCACGGCGGCCTCGACCAATCAGCGTGCTGTGAGTGAGGTGACCGCCACTCAGCCAATCAGACCCCACCACGGTGAGAAAGGCGGTCCGCGTGACGTCACACGCCCCCGGTGCCAATCGACGGACTTGCCGCTCGTTTGGCCATTGGGGAAGGTGAAGAGTGATTCTGCGCGCCAAAGCCAGCCAATGAGGAAAGACATACACCACACGACACGAGGTTCGGCTGACGGAGGGGGAGATAAAAGGTCAGGCTCCATTTTTCGCCTGTGGTGGTTTTGCTTTGAAAGCCAGTTCTCGTCTTGCCAGTCTCGTCTTGCCAGTATTCGCCCTGCCAGCCTCCGTTCGCCGGGAGCCCGCGTCGTGTGGACGCCTGGGGCTGCTACAGGTACGAGTCCCGCACCCCGCCAGCTCAACGTCCCGCTCGAGGCGGACAGGTCCGAGTGCAGGCTCTGGTCTTCAGCTGCTTTTCCCTCTGAGCTGGAGGGCCTCAATAAAGGCCGTGGCCACCCGTTTCTTTTTAGGTGTGTGTGGTATTTTTGGGCCCGTCTGTAAGTAGAAAATTGTTAAGTGCTTGCTCTTTGTACATTGCATGACTATATATTCAGGGTTAATTCTACTCTGTTTCCCTTTCCTATTGTAAATAAACTCCCTGTTAAAGTATCAGCTCGTTTCTGTGTTTTCTTTCACTTGGTTTAACACGGTGCGTCGTTGGGGAATTAAGAGCCGTTGTGCTGTCGTTGGTGTTGCATTTGGACGACGGACCATCGGTCCATCCGCCATTCGGTACGCACGGGTCGAGCACGGAAACGACTCGTCCGTGTCGAGTTCCGTCGGAGGGTTGTGAATATCGGTAGTTAGCCACTGGGGCCCTAGGTATTTGAAGTTTGGCAATAACCGTCCCACGTGGTTGAACTTTATTGACGATTCACGATCCTGAAAGGGACCGTACCTTCGGAAACACCGCGGCGTGTTCAGTTGAGTCGACCCTACTGCTTCCACCTAGCGTCATGCCTCACAACGATACCCGGCCCACAGCAATACTTCAGACCGGACGCACGTGTGCACGTTGCTCCATGCAAATAGCGGTGCAAATTAATTCAATCTCATCCATTTAACTCTGCCAGTGTTTGGGGCTTCCTCAGTTCATGCCTTCAGAGTACCTACAGTAAAACGTCTTCGGGTGTTGGATCAGGAGAATGGGAGGATACTCACATTTCCTAGTTCGTCTACCCATTTCCAGGTTCGTGACTTATCGAGATATACCTTTCACAGCTTGTGTGTAATTGCATGAGTGCTCATCTTGCTTGTTTCTGAAGCATGTTGTAAGTTGGCAAAGACTATGGACAGTCCCTTAAAAAAAAACGGTACCACTAGTCTGATTGAAGGCATCTCGCACCACCACTGTTACGCCTGGAATATTACTGCCTTTTCTTCTCTCAATGTTGGATAAACAGCAGGAACAAGTAAACAGGGGTTAGTGATTTGACAGTTACATTAGGTTTGAAATTGCATTATCAACCACAACCATTAAAGCTAGGAAATGATTCGATTGTCATCATGCACTGTAAAACCGTTCACAAAAATTCAAACCGACCATCTGATTGCCTTCACGCAAAGCCTCCACATCCGTGCGTTTGCTGCGGATTCCCACCTTGCGTAGCTTTCAGAGATGTTGTGTACCTGGTTTTTTGGGATTCAGGTCTCATGGGATATGGGCTTTAGCGAGTTTTTTTCGGCACATGTTAAAACTTGCAACACAATGCAGCAAATTGCTTTATCACGTTGATGTGGGAGGTCTACAGAACTGCCTTCAAACTTATTAGGTAACCTTGAAATGATTATTGTGTGGAGGTTAGTTCAAATCATGTCCCAACATCTTTGCACTCTTTAACATCTCCTTTTTCCAATAACACTTCAAAATCCACTTATGTTGCTACAACGTCAGACGTATTCTGCCATTTTGAAATTTGTACATTGGTTACTTATCACACATAGTGATCATATCACATTCTTATCCAACATTTTTAAATGTCTCTAACATTCAAAGTCGTCTCCATTTTTGGAACACCCTTCACTATTTGTTATAAACATAGCTGTTGCTGGAAAATGCCACCGGAGCAGTTTTTACATGTACACAAAGGGCCTGCTCTATCTGAATGTGCAGCGTCAGATTGTGAATACATACAGAATTATTAACACCATAAAAGGCTTTTTAGAAAGACTTGGTCTGCTGGAAAGCGCAATTTTCCCTTTTTCTGGACTGCTTTGAGATGTCCCAATAGCTTAATCACTCCAAGCAAATGCACCGACATTTAGCAGGCTCTTTATAGACTTCAGATGGAAAAGACAGCTGTAATATTTTCAGAAAAATGGAGGTCAACTTTTCTGCAGGAAATGCTTGGGTTTAGTGAACCAAGCAATACTGAAGCAATGTTTTGGAACAAATTGTATGGGCGTCCTGTCGAATGATTGTGTACTTAAGAATCCTGTCATGCCTATGACATGTGAAGCCTCTTGCCGCTTTCCATATGTCTTGGGGCCACCTGAACTAATCACCGTCCAGGTGTTCTAGCTCCCTCAGATCCTTTTCCACAACACGCCGCCAGGTCTCTCTAAAGGTCGTCCAACCTTCCTTCGACTCTTCAGGCTTCCAGTGTATTATCGCTTTTTTTATGATGTGTTTTCCATAACGTAGTGCATGCCCATCCATCTCCACCTACCTCATTTTAATTTCTTCTTCTTTTTCCTTCTATTTTTTTTCTTTATAGTTTTCTTCAAGTCCTTCATTTTTACCTGCCTGGCCACTTTAACCAGGTCAGAATATTTACAAATCTTCTGTGACAGCTTTAAACTAGAATGGCATTCAATAGTGGGGCATACCTCCGCCAGGACTGAACAGTTTGCGTTTTGTAGCCCAACGATAGCCGGATCTGCATCCGACCTTTTAAGGCCCAGTCACACTTGGACGTTTAGCCAAACGTATGCGATTTTTGTAAAAATTGTCAAAACGCGGTACCAACGTCGAATACGTTATGGTAAGTTTTGATAACATTGAGGAGCACGCTGAAAAACACAACTGCCATATCGTCGTTGGCACGCTTATATACGTGACTTTTCGGTTGTCCTCAAAGCTTCATGCTTGAATTTTACGACTTATGCCAGCGTAGACTCAACGTTCCACAGTAAGCTCGCCATAAGTTGTATGCACGTCACGCGAATCGTTACACACACGTTACTTGTAAGTTAACTCATAATCGATAACACTCGAGTAAGTTTGCGTACCCGAAACTTATTCTAAGCTACGAGGTTACGTGTTGTACTAACGTTACGCGATCGTTTGACAACACATCGACACACGTTACTTGAAAGTGCTCATCAGGTCGAAAACACGTCAAGGTAATTGGTTAGCGTCAGTGTTCCAGACTCCTGGTTTTATTTTTTTTAAATTTTTTTTTTCTCTCTTCCTTCGGTATGATGTGAATGTTGACACTTCGATTTCTAGTGCGGTTGTAATATAATAATTAATAGACTGCCGTCACGATTTAATCATAAACGCACTGTACACTGAAACACCTGTCATACCAAGAAAAAAAAAAAAAACCGAGAGTCTGGAACACTGACGCTAACCATTACCTTGACCGTTTGTTCGACTTAGTGAGCACTTTACAAGTAACGTGTGTCGATGTGTGGTCAACGATCGATAATTCGCGTACACCTTATTCCCATCACATACTGAACGGTGTCATACGGCAGTACGTCGAAAATTTCAACATGCTTAAATTACAAGGACGTACTCCACTTACTACGACGTATGATAGCGGTACTTTAGCGTTTTATTCACCGCATACCAAACTTACCCAACCGTATTCACTGCGCCAGCTTTTAGACGCAATTTTCAGAGGTCGGCATACGCTGGCAAATCGCAAGGGTGACTGCGATGTTGACACTCCTTCTGCGGCGTTAATGATTTGAATCGTTGTGCGGCAGCCTTTTTTCATAACCCTACGGACAACGTCATCGTCAGGCATGCGTGCAGCGTGCATGCATAAGTTAGACTATCGTTGGGATAGGTTGGAACGCCGACAAACAGTTCAGCATTCGTTGTATAAGTATCCTATAAACACAACAAGTTCTGTGTCCATTACTAATACGTTATGCATAAGACCAAGTCTTATGAATACGCCGAATCTTTAAAAAAAACATCAAAAGTTCAACGTAAGCCAGCCGTTTTTACATACATTCTAATACGTTGCCATCGCTGCTTAAAACGTCAAAAGTGTGACTGGGCCTTTAACCAAGATCTAATCGGCTGTTCTTGTCACTACCCAAATCATCCACCAAATTTTCTCATAACCTGCATAAGGTTTTGGAAATTTGTGGTAATCTATCATATTTGGCCCTATTCTCAAGTGGTTGAAGTCATTTTTAAAACATTCTCATGTCCAGAATCAGACCAGATCGCCAACAAAATCTCATCAATTCATCCTTGTTAACACCCCAACCTGCCACCAAGTTATATCTGAAATCCGTTCATAACTTTTTGAGATATTCTGCTCACAAGACAGACCAAAGAAACAGGGCGAAAACACGTCTGGTCACCTTGGTTCGGAGATAATAATTAATTCTAGTTTCTGTGTAATGACTTTGGGTGACTTTCAATGCTTCACAGCAAAATAGTAGAACTGATTTTAAAAAAAACAAAAGTCAAAAAATTTGAAACATTCGTTCTTTTGTCATTTTAAAATTTTATTTCCCAGATTCTCCATTCCTCATCAATGCTACTCTTTGCTGTCTGTTTATTGTGTAGAGCATCTGAAGAACCACCTCCCCCCCTGTATACAGTAACCATAGCAAGAATACGTATACTGTTGACAATCTCGTAAGGCCAATCATTGCAAATGCATAGCATGCTTTTGATGCATGTAGTCCCATCTCTCTGTTTGTGATGTTGATAATTCAGTCCGACTTGCAGGCCATACTCATGGAGTTTATTACTTTCTTTTGCAACTTTGCTTGCGTGTCCGAAAGCAAACAGATTCATCTGCAACTAGCTCTTCCAGATGGTCACCCCTGAGCCCATCTATCCATATCTGCCAAGTAATGTAGTCCTTATACCCAGCCAATACAAATAGAAAAAGGAGTAGACCATCAGCATCTGCATTTACTCCTGTTTGAACTTCAAATTCGGAAAACTGATTACAATTAGCAATAACACTGCATTAGTCTCCACCGTTATACTGATGCTTTATCATCTGATAGCTTTCCAGTATTCCAACCCTTCCATATATTCCACATCGCATGCCCCGTCACACCTGTCAAATGACATTTTTCTCAAAATCGAAAAATCATCACAAGCTTGATCCATTCATTCGAATTGTTTCTTGTTATTGCTGTTAGAGTGAAAATTTGATCTCGATCTTGTATCCTTATATTCCTTCTAAATACAGCCTGCTCTTCACTCAATACTCCTCCACACCTTTTGCATCCTGTGAGCATATCTTGCAAAACTATCTGAAGCACTGGAGGTGCAAATTGTGACTTTCACACAAAAGCATCCTTTTTAAAACTCCTTTCAGTCATAGCGTTGGGTTAACACATGAATTTCAGTTCTACCTTCATGTTGGTGCAAGAATGGCTCCAAAATCTCTGCATTCTCAGAACGTGAAATAAAAATAAAAGCTTCTCTGGACCTATATCAATGTCATCAAATCAATGATGACGATCATCAAATGACATCATCAATTAACTTATCAATCATCAACAATCATCAATGAGTCAAAATAATAATTTATCACCATCTGAATGTATGGTAATGTCCAAGTTTTGGGGGGAGTTTCGGCCACTCACCCAGCAGTGACATACGAGCTATTCGTCCATTCTGACACTGCACTGGCACGTGAACATTGTATATGAAAGACTGTTCCACAAAGACTGTGACTGTATTGAGAAACAAGGACATGGCAGGGTCTGCGAGCGGCAATTCATTGGTCGTGATGAACGTAAATGCTGTAATATTTTGTCCAAGTACTGCTAAACGAAGGGTTTTGAAAGTGCCAAAGGTGATTTGTGTTCTCAGTGCTCAACGTATATAATCAATTAAAATAAATAGATATTGGAAAGGTTTGTAGGGAAAAAAATATTCCGAAAGTTTTACTGCCGTTGATGCAGCGTCTATTACGCCACCTTATTTAAAATGTCACTAGTAATTGGTGCCTTTGTTTGTGTCCCTTATGAAGTTCATATAAAGACAGTAAGTTTCCTTTTGGAAGTAATTTTAAATTTTGTTTGAAGACTGCAGACAAGCAGAAAAAAAAGAAAACATCTCACTCTCTCTGCGTATGCATGCACGATGGGACAAATTCAGACAGCACTTGAGTAAACTACAAGGCTTGTTTTCCTATTCATGTTAAAAGATAACATTTAATTTAAATTAAATTAAGTTGTTCCGCTCGATCAAAACTGACATTTGTAGACAGGAAGGGACAGACAGACAGACAGACATAAGTGAACCAATTGCTTCACTCTGCTTTTTCACTTCATGCGCATGGGATAAAAAAGGACAGATTAAGGTGTCCTGAATAATTATTAACACAATTAAACACATTCACGCATACATGGAATGATAACCAAAGGAAACAATCCACCTTCAAGCTTTTCTCAGGGGCATAAATGTTCCTTAATAACGAGTGTCGATGTACATGTATCAGGATGCCGGTGGACAGGAAATTCGTTACAAAGAAAACACAAACATTATAAACAGTGATGATTATACGATAGTATAGTACAGTATATTTGATAGCCAAATATTAAAGAACCCCTCATCACACAGCTTGAGGCCTGGTGACTCAAAGTATATCTACCTCTTGGCAATCGAGGAGAAGCTATTTAAGATAGAAATGCAGTTGCTTTTCCACCACTACCATAGGTTAGAAGCATCTGCTTGTCCATATTGAAGAAGTACGAGTCGTAATAGTTTACGGTGAGTGCATGCGCACGTCCTTGCAATCCACTATAAAGGCCATCTCTGATTGATTTTATATGGGTGATTGGTATTGTGGGAACCAAAGCAAAACAAAAAAATCAAAATAACGAGAAGCCGATATAAGAAAAGCTTTTGACGCCGCTGCCAATGGGGGCTTCGACAAAAAAAATTTTTGTCAGGGATCTATCTTGACATCCATAGCGCCTGGCAGAGAAAATGCTCTGTCAAACACGCCTGTCATAAGAAGCTATCTCGACAGCATGTATGCCAGAGGCCTTTCATGCACTGCAGGCTGTCGCAGAGAGGTGATTATAAATCCACTGAAGTGGCACTTGGTAGGAGGACAGCATCGGTTCAACTAATATTTGGAAATATGATCCCCTTTCTTGTCCAAAAGGAATTCGACCGTATTCACAATGGTCGGCCAAAGTCCCTATTCACTACCAACTGGTGTCACACCCCAGCTGTTGGAATTCTCTGGCAAAGTTTCGTTTTGGCATGCTGTCAATGGTAATATACTTTCAAATCATGGCCTATTACGGTCACTGTGTAGCTGAAATGTCAATCAACAGGTCGGACAGCAAGTAGATAATCCTTCGTAGTGTGAACCGGGACATGGACAGCAAAAGTGGAAAACTCATAAGAGTGACAATGCAGGACAAAAGGCACTTACTTTTAAAGGATGAGATGTAACAACACACACACACAAACACACACACACACACACAACACACACACACGCACACGTCAATTTTGCACCTATTGATGAATTATGGAGAGAAACGTTGTTGCATTAGCAGCACAACTGGCTGACGAAAAATGTGTGCTGTCACCCAATGAATGGTGGTGGAATTTCCAGTGTAAGTGTTGCCTGAAATGTTGGCGCATATAAATGACCAAATAAATAAAGTTTTCCTCCGAGACCTTAAAGACGAAATGCCTTTTCACATCCAATGACAATTTGACGATAACGCCTTTGAACTCCTCATATTCACCACTTTTCTCGATCCCAATAGCTTTTCAATCCTCGCCGTTTTCTCTACCTTTTCCCATACATCAACTTTGTTGCTAATTTTGCTGTCTGCCAGTTCTGTCAGAGACAATGCTTCATGTTAGTAGAACCAGCACAAGGAAAGAGGGAGGCAGAAATGTAATCATTGTATTAGCAATTATGTTCCTGAATCAATTTGGGAGCAATGAATGATTTGTGTCAAAATAATAAAAATAGAAAATAATGCAGAAGAGATGGAGAAAATTATCGGAGTAAAGTGGGGGCAGATCCCCTTCCATGAAAGGTGGTGATACTCCATCCTTACCCTGATCCCTCCCCTCCAACCCTCATAGAACTTTTCAATCGTGGTTATATGTTCAGTATCCTCAATGTCTGCACCCAGAGGATGCTAACTGATAGCAATGTGGGAAATTTCAAGTGAAACATTGGGGGGGGAGTGGGGGCATGGGGTACCTTATGCTCTTTTTATTTTCTCTGCCTTCCTGTCTCAGTGTAAAAAAACAAGCCCGACAGACAAGCAGACAGACAGGGTGTAAACATAACTTCTGTCCAGGTAAAAAGTTTTAATTTTTTTTAACTTTGGTGGCATTTTGGATTTCGCTATCTCACAGCCTTTTTCCAAAATTGGCTTTTTAGCCCAGGATTCTATGTTGGAACCAACACCACCAATATTTGTGTTCTCCCAATAAAGTAAGTTACTGAAGCTCTTACCTTGATTTGATTACAGTTTCAATCGTCCCCAAATAGGTGGCTTGATTTCTGGCTCCATGGTATGTTGTGACAGCTGGATTAGGTCGGACTGTTGCCAGATTAGTTTACAGTAAAACACAACACAAAAAAATTATTAACCTTTTTGGAGATATCCTGCTCACCAGAACAGACGAGACATACAAACAAACAAACAGACAAACAGAATGAACAGAACAGACAGGGGTGAAAAAAACATGAGCTCATCTGAACAACAGTATACAGACCAGTTATTTTGGACTCTCAATGCTCAAATCAAAATGAAACTCCTGAAAACATTCCAAATGGATTAATTCCCTCTTATTTGCAATAATCAAAGAGGAATTTGATGAATATTATCGAGGTACAACTGTTTCCATGTAAAATACGGTACTTAAAGTCCCTGTGCTGTGTGGGTCGTGTGAACACAAATGGGATACGTACAAGATGACTCACCTTGAGTCTGCAGATATAGTACTTTGGTTAACATAATGGCCTTCAGGTGTAACACAATTGGATTAAAAAAAGATAATTTATATGGTTGCCATTTGATCAAACAAGAATGGATGAAATGAAACAGAATGACAAGGAATACTCACCCACCTTGAGCAAGAGGAAGCTGCTGGTTTACGGCATAAACACTTCATTGGAGCAAAGAGTGCTTGCTCGATGAGGGTTAACGCCTGAATTCAGCTTCCCCTCACTTCCACAACGGTTAGCATACCTCAACAAAAGTTCTGTTGATTCTCATCCTCGTTCTAGACCTTCCGCCTCTGCCGATCGACACCACTTCAGAGTAAGACAGTTCTTCATTCTGATCAAAGAAGAGTTTCACGTGATCTCCAGAGAACATACCATCGGGGTGATGAAACCGCGATCATACGAAACATACAAGGTCATCAAAAGCGAGGCATTTTGCTCAACACTCTTGGTGTTCTGCACATGAACTTAACTTAACCTAATCTACTGCATTACTTAATCTCCCAAGTTGAAATTAAACCATTATTAGCATCCACATTGCATTTACTACTCAACTTGCTCTAACATTCATATCCGTTTTGTTACGAAAAAAAAAACACATTTTAAAAGATGACGATTATTAGATATGCTCCATCCATCCATTCATCAGGACCAGACTCTGTGCAGAGCATTGGTGGCGCCTCAGCAGTCTCGCGAGGCTATTGGGCAACACTCCTGGATGGGTCGCAAACTCGCACAGAATTACAGCAAGCTGGCACTCATTTTGCCACTACTCTGAAGGATGACGGCTGCTCAACCCCACCTGGTATTAATTCACAGCGAGGTGGGATTTTACAACTCAGGACTCGAGGATCTCAAGCCCAAAACAAGCCTCGAGCCATTAAAAAAAAAGTTTTTAATTAATGAAATAAAAAGAAATTTTTTTTGTTTGTTTGTTTTTTTATGTTTTTTGGTCGTTTTTTTGAAATTTTTTAATTTTAATTTTTTTTTTCTTTTCTTCCCCTCGCGAGGGGCCATGGGCTTGGTTTAACACCCAATTAACCACACAACCCCCCTTGACAAGATCCCCCACCAACAGCACTCTACACAATCACCCATCAATACTCAAACTAACCGAAAAGTCTCATATCTCCCATTCCCCTCTTATCTCCATAACTTCCAGGAAGCGATCTAATTCTAATTTTAAACTTATCACGCTTTTTCCTGGCTGCCACTACTTTCCAGGGAGACCATTCCATGCGTTACTCCTCTCTTGAGTGAAAGTCCCCTCCTTACTACGCGTTCTTCACTCTCAGGCAATGGTCTGGTCCTATCACTGTCTACTCTGTTGAATAAATTATTGGCACATATTTTATCTCTACCTTCATTATCTTTAAAATTTCTATCATATCTCCTAGTAACCACTTCTTTATAGTGAGTTTTTTTTTGTATAACCCTTGTCGAGGGCATGTGAGAGCTAACACAACAACGCACAGCAATGGGGCAGGAGCAAGAGGGGCGGGAGTGGGAAGGACAAAAACAATGGGGGAACCAGAAGACATTAGGAGAATCTGTGGAAGGGAGAGGGGAACATGGGTTATACAAACATGGACAATTAAAACAGGGACGTTCAGGAAGGAAAGCGGGAATTTGTTCAGGAGGTGGGCTTGGGTGGATTATCGGGGTAGAAAACGATCGAGATCTGGATGGGGGATGATAAATGGTGGTGAACAGCTGTTTTGAGGCCTGGAGGGAAAAATGGGATTGAATAGAGGTGAGGGATGTTTATTCCAAAGGCGGGAAAAAAAGAAGGATTGAAAGAGTGAAGGTGGCAGTGTTCGTGATTTTGGTAGTTTTTTTACCAGAAGGGGGTTGTGGCGATCTTGAGCGCCCTGCGGAAATGTGGTGGGGACAAATCGCAGAGAGAGCAGGGGGGGGGGTCGAGGCTGGAGAGGAGATGGTAGACGACAGAAGACCCGACCAACCTGCGGTGATTGGAGTGAGAGGCCCAAGCTCAACCTCATTGGCGGCAGATGCCATGACCGAAATGCCTTGGTTTCCACAGCGTGAAGGCCGAGAAAGTGGGAGGCAGGAGCACCAGCCCAGAGGGGAGAGCAGTACTCCATCAGGCGTGCGGACAAAAGCTTTGTAAGTGGTTCAGGAGCTCAGGAGGGCCGAGGAACGGACTTTGCATGAGAGGACTCCCAGTCGGCGAGACTGGCTTTGGGAGGCGAGGTTTTGAAATGTGGCTTTCCAGGAAAGGTCCATGGAGATAGTGAGACCCAGAAGCCTTGAATGAAAGAAGAGTAAAATTCATCTGCACATATTTTTCTCTACTTTCATTATCTTACATTCTATCATAATCTCCTCATAACCACCTCTTTGGGGCTTCCGCAGTGGACGGCTGGGAT
>CM068959.1:18921201-18934625 GCA_035128595.1 Eptatretus atami | reverse complement strand
AAGCCGAGCTCTGCTGGAATTTTCCCCCGCGCGCCGGGAAGGGAGGGGCGAAGCTCCGTGGCGATAAAAATGGTGCGTTGAGACGCCGACGAGCGGTTGAGGTGGGGAGAGGAGACGCCGACGAGCGGTTGAGGTGGGGAGAGGAGCGCTCGTGTCGATCGGATTCTTGGCGGAGGGGGTGAGGACTCGTGGTGAGGTTGCGTGGACCGGAGAGTACGAGGGTGTATGCCGCTTATATGCACTGCGGCGCTCACGACTCGTCGTCTGTTTGACGTCGCGCGCACGAGGACTCGGATGTGGCGTTTGCGCATGCGCGACGGGCTGATAGTGCGTTTGCAGCTCGGCGCGACGCTCGTCGTGTCGTTCTGCGGGTGACGGCTGGTTGTGGTGGTTTGGGATGAGCGCGCCGCCGGTGTAGCTGCGTTTTGCCATGCGCGAACGACCCGAACTCGTCGTTCGTCCACTCTGGCACGTGCGCCGACGCCGACGGGATCGTGGTGCGTTTGCGCATGCGCGACGACCCCCGGCCTTCGTCGTTCGTTTCTGCGCGTGCGCGACGACCCACGGGTATCGTGGTGCGTTTGCGCATGCGCGAACGACCCCGGGAACTCGTGCTTGCGTTTTGGGCCATGCGGCGACGCCCCGAAACTCGTCGTTCGTTCTGCGCGTAGCGCGAACGAACCACGGGAACTCGTGTGCGTTTGCGGGCTATGCGCGAACGACCCCCGAAAAACTCGTCCTGCGTTTTGCACATGGGCGAACGACCTCGAAACTCGTCGTAGCGTTCTGTGCGCGTGCGCGACACGACGCACGGGAAGCTCGTGGTGCGTTTGCGCATGCGCGAACGACCCCCGGACTCGTGCTGCGTTTTGCACTGCGGCGAACCGACCCCGAAATCGTCGTTCGTTCTGGCGCGTGGCGCGAACGACCACGGGAACTGCGTGTGGCGTTTGCGGCATGCGCGAAACGACCCCGAAACTCGTCCTGCGTTTTGCAGCATGCGCGAACGACCCCCGAAACTCGTCGTTCGTTCTGGCGCGGCGCGAAACGCCACGGGACTCGTGGTGCGTTTGCGCTGCGGCGAACGACCCTCGAAAACTCGTCTGCGTTTTGCAGCTGCGCGAACGACCCCGAAACTCGTCGTTCGTTCTGTGGCCGTGCGCGACGACACGGGAATCGTGGTGCGTGTGGGCGCATGCGCGATACCGACCCCCGGAACTCGTCCTGCGTTTTGCAACATGCGCGAACGACCCCCGAAACTTCCTCCGTTCGTTTGGCGCGTGCGCGAACGACGTCACGGGAACTTCGTGGTGCGTTTGGCGCATGGCGCGACGACCCCGGAACTCGTGCTGCGTTTTGCACATGCGCGACGACCCCTGAAACTCGTCGTTCGTTCCTGCACGTGCGCGAAGACCACGGAACTCGTGGTGGGGCGTTTGCGGCATGGCGAACGACCCCGCGGAACTCGTCTGCGTTTTGCACATGCGGGCGAAGACCGCCCGAAACTCGTCGTTCGTTCTGGCGGTGCGCGAACGACCACGGGAACTCGTGGTGCGTTTGCCGCATGCGGGAACGACCCCGCGAAACTCGTCCTACTTTTGCCACATGGGCGGGCGAACGACCCCCGAAACTCGTGCGTTCGATCCTCTGCGGCGTGCGCGACGACCCACCGGAACTCGTGGTGCGTTGCGCATGCGCGACGACCACCGCAAGCTCGTCCTGCGTTTTGGCCATGGGCGCGAGAGCGACCCCGAAACGTCGTCGTTCCGTTCTGCGCGTGCGGCGAACGACGCACCGGGAAACTCGTGGTGGCGTTTGCGCATGCGCGAACGACCCCGGCGGAACTGTGTCCCGTTCGGCTGCTATTTGATACATGTCGCGAAGCGAGCCCGAAACTTCGTTGCGTTGCGTTAAATTATCATGAGGGCGCGTGCGTCGAGAGCGCACCCAACGGGAAGTCGTGGTGAGCTGTTTGGCGCATGGCGCGAACGACCCGGAAAACCCCTTGCGCGGACTCGTACCCTAGGCGTTTTGAACATGCGCGAACGACCCCCGAAACTCGTCGTTCGTTCTGCGCGTGTGCGAAACGACCACGGGAACTCGTGGTGGCGTTTGCGCATGCGCGAAGCGGACCACCCGGAAACTCGTTTCCTGCGTTTTGGGGCGCATGCGGCGAAGAACCCCCTGAAACTCGCGTTCGTCAACCTTCTGGCGTGTCCGGGCAGAACGGAATTTACCCAACATATGCGGACTACGTGGTGCGCGTTTGCGCATGCGCGAACCGACCACCACCGGAAAGTCGTCCTGGCGTTTTTGCACAAGATGACGGGCAGACGACCGCCGACTTCAACGTCCGTCGTTCTGCGGGCGTGCGCGAAACGTACCACGGAACTCGTCGGTGGCCGTTTGCGCTATCGCGCGAACGACCCCAGGAACTCGTGCTGGCGTTTTGCACATGCGGCGAACGACCCCCAAGAACTCGTCGTTCGTGTCTGCGAGTTGCGCGACACCGACCACGGGAACTCGTGGTGGCGTTTTGAACATCTGCGCGAACGACCCCGCGAAACTCGTCGTTCGTCATATCTTGCGCTATACGGCGAAGACCCGGGAACTCGTGTTGGCGTTTGGCGCATGCGGGCTGAAAGACGACCCCGAAAGCCCTCACGTCGTTCGAGTTTATTCAATCTGCGTGCATTAGAGCGCGAAAAGCGACCCCGGTAACCTCGTGCGTGAGCGGTTTGCGCATGGACGCAACGACCCGGGAACTCGTGTTGGGCGTTTGCGCATGCGGGAAAACGACCGCCCGGAAACTCGTGCTGCGTTTTGGCACATGCGGGCGAAACGACCACCCGAAAACTCGTCGTTACGCTCAAGTCGGCGGGCGAATTGCGGCCGATGACGAACCGTCCGGGGGCATCGTGTTGGGCAGATACTGCAGCATCGCGGGAAACGGAGCCCTCCCGGAAAACTCGTGCTAGCGTTTATGAGCCATGCGCGAAAAGGACCCCGACTCGTCGTTCGTTTCTGGGCGCATGCGCGCGACCCCGGACTCGTGGTGCGTTGCGCATGCGCGAAACGACACCCCGAACTCGTCCTAGCGTTTTGCACATCGCGAACGAACCCCGAACTTCGTCGTCGTTCTGGCGCGTGCGCGAAGACCACGGAACTGTGGTGGCGTTTGCGCATGCGCGACGACCCCCGGACCTCGTCCTGCGTTTTGCAGCATGCGCCGAACGACCCCCGAAACTCGTCGTTGTTCTGCGGGCGTGGCGCGAAGCGACACGGGAACTGTGGTGCGTTTGGCGCATGCGCGAACGAGCCCCGGAACTCGTGCCTGCGTTTTGCGCATGCGCGACGACCCCGCGAACTCGATCGTCGTAATCGGGCGTGCGCGATACGCCACAGGGAACTCGTGGTGAACGATATTTGCGCAGATAAAGAGCGCGAACACACCAGGAACTCGTCCTACGCCGTTCTTGGGCGTGTGCGCGAACGAACCCCCGAAACTCGTCGTTCGTTACTTCTGCGCATGAGAACGAACCCCCGGAAGCTCGTCCTGGCAGTTTTGGCAAGACATGCGGCGAACAAACGACCCCCGAAAACTCGTCGTTCGTTCTGGCGGCATGCGGCGAACGAACCCCGGGACTCGTGGTGGCGTTTGCGCATGCGGCGAAACGCTCCCGGCGGAACTCGTCTGGCGTTTTTGCCATGCGCGAACGACCCCGAAACACTCGTGTTCGTATCTGCGCGTGCGCGAAACGACCAAGCGGGTAACTCCGTGGTGAGCGTTTTGGCGTACATGCGGCGAAACGACCCCGAACTCGTCACTGCGTTTTGAAATGCGGCGAACGACCTCGAACTAACGTCCGTACATCAGTCACATCTGCGAGTGCGCGAACGACCACGGGAACTCGTGGTGGCGTTTTGCTCGGAGCTGCCGAACGACCGGACCCGAACTCGTATCTGCGTATATTTGAAACATGGGGACGTACCCGGAAAACTCGTCGTTCGTTTGGATTATTTTCTGGGCACGCGTAGGCACGGAACGACACGAGCCGGGAACTCGTGGTGCGTTTGCGGCAGTGCACGAACGACCCACCACTGGTAACTACCGTACCTGGCGTTTTGGCGCATAAGAGCGAACGACCCACAATCGAAACTCGTCGTTCGTTCATCTGGCGCGTGGCGTGGAACGACCAACGGAGACATCGTGCGTGCGTTTTGCGCTGGAGAACGACCTGTACCCGGAACTCGTCCTGAGCGTTTTGCAGCAATGCGCGACACCGACCCCGAAACTCGTCGTTCACTGCGCTGCGCGAACAGACCTACGGGGAACTTCGCGTGTGGTGTGTGGAGAGAGGATTTTGCGCATACGCTCGCAATCGACCCCGGCCTCGTGTGCGTTTTGCACATGCGGCGAACGACCCACGGCTATTCCTATGATATAGCGACAGATTTCTGGACCAGATATATGCGTGGGAAGGACATCGATCGAGGAGACAGACTCGCGGAGTAGACGCGTAAGCAATTACAAGCACACAGAACGGAGTTTACTTTCGTTGCTCAGAGTTTGGCAGCCTGTACGAAGGACCGAGCGGCCAGGCAGAGAAAGCCACCAACAACTAAAGCGTAGAGCTGCGTTTATGCACATGCGCAGACGACACGGGGCCACAGACTCATGCACGGAGTATCATGCAGAGTTCAATATGTATACACAGCACTGGGCAGAGAACGCGATGAGATCAATGGATGAGACGCAGCTTGGCGTGAGTGCCCGTGTAGCTGATCTCGCTGCTGAGCAGTGTCGCACAGAGAGCTCCACCTCATTCACACACAATGGTGACAGTACACATCATCACTACGTCACCGCGTTTTGCGCATGCGGCGAACGACCCTCCGAAATCCGGTCGGTTCGTCTTGCTGGCAGCGGCGTTGGCAGCTGGCGCGACTAGGCCGCACCATCGGCGGGACAGTCTTGCGTTTGCCGCTGCCGCGGTTGCGCGGCTACGAGCACTCGTGCCCAGAATGCCCGACGCTTGATGCTGCACTCCTGGTTGCTATCTATGCTCGTGCACATGCACTGCGAGCTATCCACCACCAGTTTCGCAGGAGCTACTCTCGTCCGTTCTGACGGGGACGCTTGCGGCAGCAGATCTTCGACGAGCTACCAGGGCTTTACCAACACGGTTCTGGTAGCCGAGCTCTGTCGCTACGAGCGTACGCCGACGACAGCTATTCACTAGTTTTCCGCAGCTAGCTTTCCACAAGTATTGCGGTCAACAACTGGCTGCCGTTGGCGAGCTTATCAGGCGAGCTGATCGTGGGAGCTTCCATGAACTGCCGCAAGTCTCGCGAGCTTCGTCGCAGTCTCGAACCGACCCATTCCTTCTGCTGATCGGCTCGCCCAACGTTAGCCCTGAAATGTTTGGCAATTCACTTGCGAACCGACCTGATCTGCGCTTGTGAGCACGATCAAAACAGTCGTAACTGCTTGCTGCTCTCCAAGTGCTTCCTCCTTTGTTTATTTTTAATGTCGACAGCGTCTCGCTCTTCTCTTCAGACTCTTTTTACATCAGCAGCACTTCGCTCTTCGCTCTCAGGCTCTTTCTTCCTCCATACTCGCTGTTTTCCTACTGCTCTTTTCTCCTCAGCGTTCGTTCCCCTTTTCCTCTGCAGCTTTTTGTTTAGCGTGCTCTCATGAGGAATCATTTCCCCTCTCATATGGCCAATGCCCCCTGATTGGCCCACAATCCGCATCACGCAACCTATGTCATCCAGCAGGGTGGCGCACATTCGCAGGGGGACTAACCATGCATGTGTTTGCAGGCCGAGCCAGAACCGACAACGCCTTCGCCATGGTGGTGTGGGTGACTTACAAAAAGAAATTTACTCCTAGGCACACACGAGAAGCTCTCCCACCCTTCCCCTCCAATTCATTGAATCACCCACACCCACGATGCAAAAGGGTGGGTGCTGCTCTCATCTTCACTATGGAAATAACTATGAATATTACTCTTAGGGACCTTTATGTTGGGTGCCATTACCTTGGGGCTGATTTCTCAAAACCACAACAACTATATTTAGGCTGAGGCCCTGCCGGATTGGAGGTGACGCTTTGGTGTAGAGAGCGATGTCCAATGGGGATCGGGGAAGTGTTCGTCACACTACAGGAATGTTTCGATTTTTACCTGCCGATTGCAATCACATGCCTTCTAGTTGAATGGTTTGCATTAGTGGAACAATCATCGAGTGGCAGACCAGAATGGGTTGTTCTTATGCGGATTATGCGGTTTTACCATGTGAGGACAATAATCGTGGTGATGCTCACCCATAGCAGTCAGAGGTGTGTCCGGATGTATAAACGATAACTATATTTATCGCTATGTTGTCCTGATGAGGGCAAAAAAGGCTTGAAATACCAGATAGGTGGGCTCCATTTAATGTTTTAGCTGAATGTTTGACCAATGTAATCGTTGTCTTAGTTTGACAGAGTTGCTGGGCTGAGGCCTTTGTGTTGGAAGGTGATGCATTGGTGTAAGACTATGTCCAATGGAGAACCAAGGGGAGGTGCTTCTCACACTCCACAGTTTCCGATTTATGTATGTATGTATATATATAATATATATATATATAATATGATATATATATATATATATATATATATATATATATATAGTAGACTTATAGGCGTAAGTTTCCGGCAGCGTGTAACTCGTCACTTCGCCTAAGTCCCGGCAGCGTCAAAAGTCCCGAATTTATCTCTGTAATCCTTTGATAAAGGGTCATCCCTCCTGTAAGTCGGTCATCTCTAAGTCGTCACTTCGTCTAAGTCCCGTCAGATGTTGTTCGCGTTCCCGGCGTAACTTGGAAACTTAAGTAAATTACCACGTCTAACTCGTCGCCGGAACTTTCTACCTCGGGAGAGCCTTGATTTTCATCGGAAATCGTGGATGCGCACTCCATTGGTTTACACACCGCAGTGATAGGCTATTTATAACTGTGGCTCGCATTCAGCTCAGTCACGCGCCGTCCCACATGCATCTAAAAGAGGCAGGCAGGCTGGCGTAATGAGTCTCTGGCGAGAGGAGTAAAGGATCGATCGAGCTTCGTGTTGAAGTCCGATCTGGTTTTATAATTGCTTGTTTTTGTACATCACCGCACACACTTACACATAGGCATTGAGTGGTAGTCCATCACGATGACTGTGTGTCATGTAATTTGTCGGATGTATATGAAGTTTTCATTCCATAATGAAAACTATTCTACATTCATTCCAATGAATGAATTTCCTTAACAGCCATTCATTCCACATTTGTCGATAGGTATATGAGTTTTCCATTTCCATATGAAAAACTCCATCTACAAATTCATTCCAATTGAATGAATTCTACAGGCCATTCAATTCCACATTTTGTCGATGGTATATGAGTTTTCATTCCATATGAAAACTCATTCTACATTCATTCCAATGAATGAATCTAACAGCCATTCATATCCAAACATTTGTCGATGTCATATACCATCACCGATGGTATATAAGTTGTCTTACACTGTTGTTCATTATCTTTTACTTTTGATTAAATGATTCATAATCCATCTTTGCTTGAATCACTTTCAACTAACCAGATGAATCCCCTTACCTATGCCCCGAGGATTGTGTTCTCCTTTTGGTACAATAGACCGGCTTAGAGATTGTTGCGCGCTCTCACACGTACGTGTCCAGGCCACGGCGCGACTTCATCCTTCACCCACAGTCATCATGGAATTGTTCGCATACACGTAAGTCGTCACATGTCTCTAAGTCGTCACTTTTGCTCGGTCCCGAATGGTGACGACTTACGCCTAGTCTACTGTATATATATATATATAATTATTATTATATATATATATATATATATATATATAGTATATATATATTATACAGGGGGCTGCAAAAGTAGGTATAACAGTAAGGAGTATACCAGTATATCATTACTGTATACGCTACTTTTGCAAGCCCCATATATATATATATATATATATTATATATATATATATATATATATTAATATACATTATACATGTATACACATGTGAAGACCACAAGGGGAAAACCAGAGATGTCAGGATAAGTCAAATTTTGAAAAACTGAAAAACAAAGTTTCAAGACTTTGTGCGGACTGTTGTAATAACTGTCATAATTAGATTTCCTTTTCACAGTAAAAGGAAGAGTGGAATCATGTGGCTCGATCAAATAAGCATGTAGCATTTGCCAAGCTTCTGTGTTATTTAATTTAAGAGCAAAGAAGCGAATCATGTCAAAACTGACATCACTGGTTATCCTTGTTTAATAATTGGCCATGCAATTTTAACCACGGAATGTTGTAGCAAATTCATGCTTGTTGGTATTAGCATACATATACATGCTTGGTGATGCACAGATTATTTTTTTCAACATTAAACGCGTCATTGTTTTTTTGTTTGATTGGTGTTCAACGCGCATAACTCAAGGGTATTTCCGCTGTATATTGACGACAGATTCTCCATTTCTTACTCGTACTACTTAATAGAGGAAAACGGAGGAAGAACCAAGATAAACCACCCCTCGCGATAGCCGAAGTCAACCTCATGTGACTCCTCATTATACCTAAGCAAGGGTGATTGGCCGGTGGGTACATCGATGAAGAGGATGGGTAACTCAGAAGCGCTAACCATTAAGCCACGCGTGGTCCCAATAAAAGTCCAATACAGGTTTGACCAGGCTTGAACCACGATATCACCAACTACGGAGCCCAGAATATAACCAAATAGGAATTGTAGTGCTCAGCAGTTTATGCTGTGAAAGTTTTACAACCTTTCATTTTTAGTTTCTCAACTCTGATATTTATGGTGGAACAGTTAACGATGAGATGAAAGGGAGATAACCAGGAGTAAAGTACTGACAACTTGGGTTTCCTACTTGTTCAAGCTTTTGACAAACACTTGTTTTTTTCATTGCACGGCTAAATCTTTGATACCAGTATAAATTATGATGACACCCCTAGTTATTTGTTAAAGTAATATTGTGAGAGGAAAACCTTAGTGGCAAACTTTGGCAGGTCAATAACCCTGAAATTTATAAAAAGTGAATCTCTGGTTTTCCCTTGTGGTCTTCATATATATACACACAACATATATATATATATATATATCATATATATCATATATATATATATATATATATCCAATATATATATATATACACTATACACATATATATATATATATACATATATATACATATATCATATACATATATTAACACAATAAATATATATATACATGCATAATATATATACATAATATATATATCATAATATGTATATGTAAATTCCTTTGTTGCAAACCAATAATTAAGTCAGTGTTTGATCCTTGGTTTACTTTTTTTGCCTGTATAACACTGGTGTACAGCTTTGAATTGGAAATAATATTAACAACGTTGGTCAGACTACGACCATTGTAAAATTGGATGAAAAAACCCCGTGTTAGAAATTTACAGTGCACAGTTTGCCCCTGGATTATCACTCAAGCCAATCATCCTTCCAGAACAGGGGAACAGGCTGGCAGGAAACAGATCTCGGTTGGAGTTTCTGTATGTCAGACACCAATTAAAGATGGCTTTCCCGACGGAACGGTTTTCGCCACCCGAGGACCATCCGCCACTTAAATTGACCATACTGGTGGAGATTTACCTCGTATCACCAAGTCGACTGCAACAATATTATAACGATTTATTTTGTTACACATCTAATTTTATAAATTTGCTGCTGGACTCTGAACTTTTGTACCCACTGTGTGTGTATGTATGGACACTATATGAACACGTAATACATGTATGCACTGTTAGCCAATATTTCCCTAAATCGCAAACTACAAAATGTGCACACCCCAGCAAAACCTGCTTCTACATGGCAGGATTGCAAGGGGAGTGTAGGCATAATGCCACGGGAACCCTCAAAATAAACGGCATGCGTCTGAAATCTGCACTGCTGTGTCTAGCATTGAAGGCGAGTCTGTAAACCCAAATCCAAATTGCTATCACATACACACTTTAATCTAGGTCCTTCAGTAGCCATACAAACATAACGCACTCATATGCTTAGCAACATTCAGAAATTAAAAAAGAACAAATGAAAAGCTTTATTTAATGGGCCTAACAGATTCTCGTGAAAGCATCCCAAAAACAAGTAAGTTCCATTGTACATCCCCTGATTGTAATGTTATTAGACTGTGCCCTCTCAGCCTGTCTTTCCTCAATCACAAATGCACGATATTCCAGATAAAAGGCCATGAGTTTTACACCATATAATTATTAGCAAGCTATTGATGACACAAACCTAAAACTGCTACACACATAGAGACGATAGAGGAAGGTTAGAGCTTTCTTTTCATTTTAGGATATGTCAATATGACCACCATTCCAATATAGTGTCACATATAATCCGTATGCACAGTTGCGATAGACTTATCCCAAAGTTGTCTCATCTAATAGAGCTTTTAATGAGCAATCACGGATGATTTTTTCAGGTTATCGAACATCCTGGGGACCACTGTTGAATTACCCTGAAACTCTTCAAAATAAGTCAAACAGCGTGAAGTCTGGGCTTGTTGTTGGTCATGGGGAGGTCCTTGTCAAAACATGCGCAGGAGAACGGTTTGAGAGTACGCCTCCCATTAAGTCGGAATGGCAGGTAATCCAAAACTGTCTGTGGTGTGTGGGTGTGCCCCCATACTGTTTAAACATTGGTGTACATTATAAACATCGAAGTTGCAAGTTCTAACAAAGAAGATGTTCTGTTGCATTTACAGGTAACCATTTCATTTAATGTAACAGATCACAAGAGAAGGCCCGAGATCACTCCCGCAGACCAACACCTGGGGATGAAGCACCCGTTATGCACATCTCTTGCCAGTTTTAAAGTGCCCACAATCTCCCCTTCTGTTAGTGACATCACCAATCAAATTAAAGCCAGCACCTTCATCAAAATACCCATAAACAAGACGACTCAGACTCAATTCAACTTCAAAATCTCTCACCTAAAAGGTTTCTGTAATTTTCTGTTACTAATGGCTTTTCGTCTGTGAATTTGTAACAATCAGTATGAAACCATAAAACTTTGGACGTTTCTTGATATTGGCACCGGTTTAAGTTCATTTTGTGAAGAGTTAGATTGTCAGTAAAAGTGTATAATATCGCATGCATTTTATCTGGGAATCCACCTGTACATGTCCGCAGAAGATAATTTAAAATGTCACAGCTGCAGAGTGCAGCATTCTTGGAGGGAGAAAAAAAATAAGCTTAAGATTTTAAAGATGATACTATGTTAAAAAAAACAATTTAAAAAAAATAGTAACTCCTTGCTTTATATAAATAGACTCAATCACTCTCGAGCGTATTTAAAAGCTTTATGAAACATTTTGTTTCTTACTTGTTTGATTAAATTTTTCAAAACTATTATCGACAAAAAATATACAAAAGACTGTTTTTATAGAAAACTTTTGCATTTCCCAAATTCATAACTCCCTCGATAACCGTTTTAAATGCCTGGAGATTGATTATCGTTTGAGTATGTTTTGCCTTCTTAATTTCAAAACCTGCGAATGGAAACAAGGAAGAAGAATTGTTCACGTACGACAATGCAATTTGTCTCAGTCGTTAAATAATTCAAGCATAACCCACTTGAAAGCATTGCGAAACCCCATTTTTGCTTTTGAATCAAGTCCTGTACGATGTAGCTTGAGTTCCACGATTTTGAAAGATCTTCTTCAATGTGTCCATTGCAGTCTCAAAAAATACTCGGCTGAGCGCACGATTATTTGGTCGATTCCTGACCCTGACTGAATATTTGTCACTCCAGTATTTCGCAGGAAGGGTGTTGGCAAAGAGTGGCACAGTCCTTCATGGTGAAAGATAACTGGGGACCGCATCTGCTTAGTTTTGATCTGGTGGCCGTTAAAGATCCTATGTGTCAATTCCAAGACGTGGCGAAGTTATCACCACCACCCTAACAAATTACATATTTCTGCCCTAATGCTGAGGACAGCAAATGCATGAATGGCATCACCAAACCGCTGTAATCAATACAACATGACAAGTGGGGCCAAATTTGTATTGGAATGCCCATTCCAAAATATATGATAAGTAATATATTATATATATAATAATATAATTATATATATATATATACTATATATATATATTATATACTTATATAATGAGGGCAACCGCCCGAGGAGGGTGATGTAAGGGACACATCGGCGCATTTTTGGGAGTTAATGACCACTACAACTATTTTACCCTTCCCCGTATCATCCGAGCCTAATCATCAGGTAATCATTAAAATGTCACAATACATCACTCCTCCTCGCGGGGCCGCATATATGTCTATATGGTATTGTTGTGTTTCCACCCCGCTCGCGTGCGAGCGACCGCTTTTAGCTAATCGCGGCCCGCGCCCCACCGGAACGGGCAAATCCTAGTCGCAGCTTTTCGATCAACGCCGAAATCCAGCTACGGGTGTGTTTTTAACCACAACCGTAAATCAGCCAACTACTTCTGTCCACGCCAGCGAACAGGGTCCGATCGCCGAATTGTCGATTTACCTAAGTATGCGCGCAGACAGAAATGCCGGGGATTTACACCTCACGGGACCCGCTACGGATACGAGCCGCTTACACGGCTCGGCCGTTTGCGATTGGCCGAGCGTTTGATTATCGCCAAGCCCCGTCGGACTCGATTATCTTATCAGGCTATTTAAAAGCCAGCTATTATTGCGACGCAACGTTCGCCAATGGAGGAGGGGACGCAACGAGCAGGGACATTCAAAGAGGACATTTATTTGTCACACGTATGCAGTCAATGAAGCAATGCAGATATCATGCACGTATCAATGAATGGGGTAGGGACAAGACACGAGGCAAACAAAGACCAACAGCCGTGTCTATTTATTATGTACAATCACTTACATAACATTCTACTTAGCGGACATGGCGCCACAACGCTTTCATACAAAGAAAACCCCAGGAAAGAAAGGGCAGAACAGGACCATAGGCCTTTTATGTCGCGGAGCTTTTGGAGACCCAAGGAGCTCCGTGAGACCGTGCTGGTTACTGCCCCCTCGTGGTGACCGCTGGGCGACCTCGATGTTTCGTCACACCCGAGCCTGGACTCACCCAGCTCCTGACTCCACTCTCGACTCCACGCGCCTCTGTCGACCAAGGAGAGAAAGAAGACAAGGAGAGAGACTCTCGGCACTCAACTTCGCTCTAACACCCAGCTTGCAACCCCCTCTCTCCACTGCTTCTCCATCTTCCGATCCAGACCATTCGACTCCAGACCCACGTGCGGCGACTCCTCTCCTGCACTGGCCGGTCGGGTCTCCTCTCCGCACTGCCGGTCGCATCTC
>CM068959.1:18899242-18910341 GCA_035128595.1 Eptatretus atami | reverse complement strand
CGTAATGGGGAACGCGGCTGAGGTTCTCCTCCCCATCGCCACGCCCACGCAGCAACGTGTCCTTCATTGGTTGGTAAATAAATGGCCATAACTTGCGAAGCACTTGTCCGATTAATATCAAACCTTGAAAGGCACATCCTCAGGTCCCAGCAATATCTTTCTCGATTTCTGTACTTTCTCGATTTTCTTAAACACAATGCCCCAATCCAGTCGTCGTTTACGGCAGTGAAGGAACGGCCTGTGTGGTTGTTTGAAAGTTTTTTTTTTGCACAAACGGCCACGCACGTACGGGCACGTGAGAGCGATGGAACGGCCTGTGTGGTTGCTGTTTCTGGCACGCGGTTTGAAAGTTTTTTTTTGTTTTGTTTGCACGTACGGCCACGCACGTATGGGCACGCACCTACGGGCATGCACTAGTAAAGATAAAAGCAGCACAATCGCCGTGGGCGCAATTCCCCAATAAGGCGACTGCGTGTTCCCAGTTAAACGGTAGTCAGAAGGAGGACACTGGGTCACGTGGTTAAATTGTTGGCGTTTGTCGTCAATAAGCAAAAGAAGAAGATGAGGAAGAAGCAAAAGGAGTGGTCCCAGACCGTAACACCAGGTCCCAACACCATTGGGGAAAAGAGGATTTATTAACGAATGAAGGGAAGGGAAGAACAAGAAGCAAATGCACTGATCAATTATAACTCTCTAAAAATCATTTTCCCCACACCCACGAGACTTGACAGTTCATGCGATGTATGTTAGGGCTCAGTCACTCACAAGCACGAAAGACAGGAAGACATCATGAAATAGTAAATGACATTCTCCCCACACGGTGCTTGCGCTGGGTGGCGATGGGCTGATGGCAGTGGTCTCGGCCGGAGGGAGATTGCAGGCAGGGTCACGTCCGAAGACAAAGCATCGTCTGAACAGCTTCAGCCCAATGCACACTCGTGCTGTGAACACCACCGGACTATCAGACCATCGTCCTCAACGTTTTGCTGTCCACTACTCTCTCACGCACCGCTCGCACTTTGCTCCAACTCATACTCGCTGGATTTCGCGGCACTCAACCCCACAGTACTGTCCATCGACCCCCCCCCCCACCACCACCACCAATCCCCACCCCCTGCCAATATCAACCTCACAACATGTGTCAGCCACCGCCTTATTGGTTGCGTCCAATTATCCAGCTTATAGTGGGACTCTGTTTGAACAATTCGCGTGGACCATGACGGGACTGCCATTTTGGTGTCGCTTACTTAACCTTACACATATCGCAAGGCCTTGTTCGCTTCTGGGTGGGGTTTGGGGGGGGATTGTTATAAAGCTAACACATCAACAGATTACAAAGTACAAAAGGGAAATGATTTCAAGGATTATAGGAGGAATGTGCAGGGATTATACATATGGAAGGAAGGAGCCATGTGTATTTGACTTATGACTACACTTTGACACTTGTCCTATCATTTTACACAGACACTACACACTTATGCTTGATGTTTATTAATGGCATAACAAGTCTATCTGACTCCCGTTCTTCCTTTGGCCAGCCGTTCCCGCAACAACATGAAACCAAAAGCACTTTCTAGAGATTTCCATGAATTTTTAAGGATGAAGAAACACTTATTATAATCGGAAAAATCAAATGTGTCTTTGCATGTATTCAATAATCAGTGCAACCCTCTTTTGCTATGAGGACTGCCTCAACTCTCTTTGGCATTGATTCAATTCGTTTATGGATTATGGTTGACTCAATAATTTTTCCCAAAAGTTTTGTAATGCACTCCAGAGCATAATCAGACTGTTCACATAAATTTTAACTCTCTCTCAAAGGTATTGACCCTTCATTTATTCTGTTAAGAGAAAGTTTCAGACAATAACTATAATAAACTAGTAGGGCACTCGGTAGAGTGCATACCTCCGCAACGCAATGCCTGATCCAGGAGAACATATCGGTCCCAATACATTTTTGAAATACCATGCTATACAGTACGATATCGTTTTTGGCCCTATCTCTCAATGGTGAAGAATCACTTGAAGAATTAAATAATTATCGTATCCAGATCCGGATTCGGATCTTCATCAACATCGAACCAATTCTTCCTTGCCACACACCGAACCTGTCCACCAAGTTTCATCCGAATCCGACCACAACTTTTTTGAGATATCGTGCTATATATTAGTTTCGCCCGATCTCTCAATGGTGAAGAATCACTTTAAAAATTCTAGAAGAAAGAGAGAGTATTTCAACAGATCATCAGTTTCTTCATTGGCAAAATGAAAAACACACGACAGACGATATCTGGCCGGTTCTGATGCTGGTTTGTTTCAGTTGGAAGATTTCTGTATTCCTGACCAGTTTGGTAGTAGTAGAGGTTATGAACAGATCATGGTCTGCCATACTCCGACGTATGCGATGGCATTCTTGGGATTGCTTCGTGCATATTGCAGCGAACATGCCCGGTGATGAATGATAGAATGTAACACTGATTCCTTGCTTCCACCCATTCCGGGATCCACATACGTTATCAAATTATAGCGTCTCTGAAGTTTGTGGAGCTGTCGCTCTCGAGCTTTCTTTCCAGTCTTGAGAAGCAGGAAGGAAATGTTAATCGTTCTGTTTAGTCTTACCAGTACATTGTCCAACTAAAACAATTCTGAAGCAGATCTGCGGCACGAGTAACAAATGATTAGTCGTCAACACAGATACTGATTATGCTTAAGACTGCATTTGCGTTATTTTGCGTGCCAGTGCTGACTGCAAAATATCGCTCCATCCGTCTGTGCCATAAGGGAACCAGGATTGGGTAATGCATGAGTGTCGTAGCATGGTGTAGTTTCTGATATATGCTGTTAATGCTCATCATTGGCTGTTAACAAATACTCTGGCGACAGTTGGTTCGTTCGGCATTAGTATGCCTAATTCATGCACGCCGGATGGTGCGTTGTAACGGCGAGATGTTTGTGGCCGGCTGCTTGTTTTCGTGGATGACAACTCAAAGATCTTCTTCTTCCGTCTTGGTTCATCGCTTCAACAAGCAGTTTTCAGTTTCTGACATATTTGTTTTCTCATGCAATAACTCTGTGAAGCTTCGTTATGATGCGTGGTTTCAATATCCAGTACCGATGCGTAACGTGCCTTCATGTTCGGCTCGTCTGCTGTCAATAAATAAATTTGCAAGAAACTGTCGAGGCGTATTGTCTTTATGGAGAGAGACTTCCAATTTTTGTGACACACTTGACCTGGACAGTAAAATTGAAGGATCTCCATCACATGAAATCTGTCGTCTAGTGCAGCCAAAGCTCGTCATCTTGAAATGCGCTATTATACAAGACGTCAACGTTCTGAGGAAAATGGTGCGAATCATTATTTGTTCCGTTGAGCAGTGACAGCAGATATTAGTGTGGCGTTGGGAATAGATCCAATTGGATTTTTCCATACTTGCACCACAAAATCCTGGTGACGTCGCCAGCGAATTTTCTTTGCCTCACAATAAGTTACATGCCTATTTCATTTCTCACAAAATCTGTTGTCAAGGAAGAAACATTTCATCACTCTGTAGGCGCGTGGGACCAGCTGGCAACTGCAGCGTCGTCCTTGCGTTCCTTTGTGCACTGATTCTGGTAATCGCTGGGGAAATTCTTCTTCATTTCGGTGTTCTTGCCTGTTAACCTGGAAACATATAAAAGTGATTAGTATTGTGCGTTTTCTATCAACGGATTTTAGTTTATGGAATATATAGCCCCCAGATTTCTTTGGGTGCTGGCCTTTTTCATGCACACGTGTTTGGATGGATGATGGAGAATTCCAGTGCCCTGCAGTGGGCTCCCAGTTCAAAGTAATGCGTGGAATTCCCAAGTACTGCAAGGAGTACAAAGTGTTTGCAGTGGAATTTTTCCCAGTGCTGCAGTGGATTCCCATGCTGCAGTGGAATTTCCAAGTACTTACTTGCAGTGGAATTCAAGTACTGAAGTGGGGTTTCCACAAGTACATAAAAGTGAATTACCAAAATGGTAGTAAGAATTTGCACTCAAGCTCAACAACTGATTTTCAGGTACTCTCACTTTTCTGGTCAGCTAAAAGGAAGTGAATAACTTTACTTTATATTTTAACTTTAATTTGAGCATGGAAGACTCAAAAACAGGGTGGGTTAGCTGTACAGATTTTGTGCTCAGCTATAGAGACTGATGACTGAGTTGTTGAGTCAGTGGATAAATATAAAAAATCTTAGCTTGACAATTGAGGATGGTATATGATAATTTGAGTACAATTAGCAATTGAAGTTGATTAACAGGCCGAACGAGTGATTGGATAAGAAAATATGTTGGTGAAACTAACCACCTGCATCTTTCATTTCTACTTTTTCAACATGCAAGACTGCAATACTAACGAATACAACGACTGTGTCTTTTTGCACTATTGACTGTTCAAATCAGAAGCAAACCTAAACCTGCATTTCTTTTTCACTGTTCAACATGTTTGCACAAATCTGCATATTTGTTTCACTGTTTAAATGTTTTGCATTGTTGAACAGTAGACTTGCTGGCTTTTAAAGGATAAGCGCTTAAAGGACAGGCAAGCTAAGATTAGCAATGCTTTTTTAGTTTTGGCTTTTTAACCACTCCGCCTCTTCGAAGACTGGATTGGAGTTACGCTTATTCACCCCATTTCTGTTTGTTGTCTTGTTTGTTTTGTTTGTGAACAAGTATTACGGAAAACCTCCTCGAAGATTTACGACGAAATTGGTGGGGGGGTTAGTATGGTCCAAGGATCATGCATCAATATTCTGGACCTTGGTCCCCCCCCCCAAAAAAAAAAATTAGAAATGTTTTTTTTTTTTTTTGCATTTCTAGCAGTTTAGTGTTTCCAACGTCTTGATCTCACCCCCACCCCTTCCCTTACCCCTCCCTAAAACCCAAAAATGTTACCCCAAAAAAAAAGAAATTTTTCTTTTGGATTTTCTACATGTTTTTAATGATTTCAAACCCCCACCCCCCACACCCAAAAAAAATGTGAGAAACATGAGTTTTTTTGTTTTTGTTTGGATTTCTACAGTTTTAAGTGATTTCCACTAACACCACCCCCCAAAAAAAATTGTTACCCCCCCAAAAAAAAATTGTTAGAGAAGATGTTTTTTTTTTTTATTATTTTTGAATTTCTACATGTATTTAAAGTGAATTTCCAACCCCCGCCCCAAAAAAAATTGAGAAATTTTTTTTCTTTGCATTTCGTACTGTTTTAAGTGATTCCAAACCACCCCCCCCAAAAAACAAAATTGTTAGAGAAAAAAAAATTTTTTTGCACTTTTTTTCCAACAAAATTTCGATTTCTTTTTTTGCATTTCTACATGTTTTAAGTGAATTTCCAACCCCCCCCAAAAAATTGTACCCCCCAAAAAAAATTTTTTTTTTTTTGCATTTCTACATGTTTAAGTGATTTCCAACCCCCGCAAAAAATTGAGAGATTTTTTTTTTTTTGCATTTCTACTGTTTTAGTGATTCAACCCCCCCCCAAAAACATTTGTTAGGAAAAAAAAATTTTGCAACTTTTTTCAACAAAATTTCGATTCTTTTTTTGCTTTCTACATGTTAAGTGATTTCCAACCCCCCCCCCCCCCCCCAAAAAAATTGTTGGAGAAGAGAACTATAACTGTCAGACTGTTGAATCACTATTTAATGAATAAGAAAAAGGTTCACTTGAGTGACCCAGCAGTATTGTGGCGGGGTTTTGCACTCTCCGAGTGCTCCCCCCTCTAGTTTCTCTGTTGTCTACAAAAAAAGGTGTGTAGGGATGGTTATGAAGTGCAAGTAGGAAGGAAGAAAAAATTACTCACCTGAATGAATGCGAGGAACCTCATTGCTCATTCCATCGATAAAGAAACATTTTTCCGTCGATAATCACAATTTCAATGAACGTGGTAGGGTTTTACTTTCTTATTCAATGAAAGTGGTAACGGTTTACTTCCTTCTTAAGAGCATTGGGTGTGTCCTGCCATTTTCACCCCCAAAATTCACAATAGATAACAGTTAGTTATAACGAAAAGTACATCTAGCCACCTTCCTGATAGTAAGTTAAATACCTGCCAATGTTCAGCGAGGATATGATTTGATTTGACGTTGCAAAACGGGAACAAAATTCGGCTTTCTCTCTTATTGTATAGAGATTTATTTATATCTATTTTCTATAAATGAATGCATGTTGTAAAGCAATGCCCTCCTATTCTTTTCTTCAAAACAGTGAAGTATCTGAAGTGAAATAAAGACAGATACTACCATCAATCTTTATTCTACCATGATGCATAGTTATTTCTCAACATATTACCATTGTGGTCCACACATTTTGCCAACGTTCAAGTAGTTTTGTGATGCAGTCACGATAGAACGCACGTCCTTACTGACTTAACCAACACTTCACAGCAGCCTTGACATACCATAAGAAGATCAATGTTCTCCGAAGGCGCTCCTTAAGTTTGGGGAACAGATGAAAATCTGACTGAGTGAAGTCAGGGCTGGTGCTCCTTTGTGTGGTACTCCATTGACCATCTCTTACTCTCAGGATTGTCATGATGCACACACTCATCTCCGTCAACTCCAGTCTAGTCTTCCATCTCAATCTCAAACACTTCATGCTTCACAGCACTCACAATGCATGCTGTTCTGCCATCTTGATTGACATAGCCTGAGACATATAGTGTCAGAATCAGGAAACTTTCCACCCACTTGGAGGGAAGAACTAATCATGGACTGTGCTTCATTTCATTCAATATCTTTATCTGATTTGGAGCAAAAGAAATAGGGCTGACTTTTCAACACGCCTCAATATAGTTACAAAAATGACTTTGGGGTCAATGAGAGTTTATTATGTGATAGTAATATCCTAATGAGTGTCCAGCATAAGCATTTATAAACCCCAATTGGCAGACCCGAATCATGTGTATAAGTTAGATTCCCGTCACCCTTTATCCTCATGTATTGTCTTTCTGTCATTTCCCATTCGTGTTTAATCTTTAAATCACCTAAGATTGTACTTTTATACACAATACAACTCACTAATGCTGTTCCACATGTGTAACTGCAGAGCTTGACATGGGTTTTACCAACCATGGCTGTGCCACGTGTCCTATCTTGTATAGCTGGGACATCGACTGCACCTTCGCAAGACCTGCACAGCAAGGTGAGGGGAGGGAGGGGGGCAGAGAGCTGACTATATAAGGCCATGATTGGCACCTCACATGAGCATATTGAAAAGAAATATGGAGGGATCAAAAGAGACAACGGAGCTGATCAGATTGAAGGAGATACAGCTGAGATGCCGCATAGCGACATGGACCTCTCGTCCGTCTCTCTCTTAATCTTCCTCTCTCTCTCTCTCTCTCTTTCTCTCTCTCTCTCTCTCTCTCTCTCTCTCTCTCTCTCTCTCTCTCTCTCTCTCCCGCTCTCAAGACACAGTCAGGATCATTATTCTTCCAGCCGGGAACAATCAAAGCTCTCTTCTCCTTCGAGATTTACAGCCTAAGACTCACACAGCCAGAGCACCCAGCCATCAGCCAGACCTCTCCAGAGAGAATTAGCACACACCATTGGCACAGCCATGGAGAGCAAGAGTTGAGACCAGATCGGGAGAGGCGCCTGAGAGTGTGCTGCATCAAGCTCTGAGCGCTTCAGGGAAAAGCACACACCACACTGCGCACCTGTAATTGTGTTCCCGACGGGTCTACCTGGATAAAAATTAGTGCAAGGATAACTGAGATACTGTTGCAGCATTTAAGTGTACTGGCCGCTTATCTCTGTCTTGTGATTGCATTTTACTTCCGTGTCCCTTCCCAGTTTAAAACTGTTTTGCTTCAAACGAGTTTCTTTGTATCTTGAGCCTGGTTCCATCCTCTAATGCAAGTAAATCCCCCAGCCCCTGTTAAGCCCAACCATTTGCATTGAAATGGCCGATGGTGAAATTAGTGAAACAGCTGCATTGTGGTGGAATATGTGCGTGTGCACCCTTTCACCTCCGCAAGCGTTTGGGAGTAATTCTCCAACAGTCTCATGTCCGCCCGTTAAAATATTTATTCATATTCTTTCATTTTTTAATTTTTTATAATACAGTAAGGTCCTCGCTAACGGGAAGTCTCGCATATCGTAGTTTCGATTATTCGTAATTTATTTTAATGACCAATTTTTCAAATTATGCAAACATTTTATGCCTATCGTAATGTCATTGCAGGAAAAAACGCAAAAAAAAGTTTCAAACTGCCTGAAAAAACAACAATCACACAGGATGCGCATAAACACACTACCTTTGCGCATGTACTGTACGCTGTACTGTACTGTATTCTCTTCACGCTCGCCTGCATACTTCCAGTATGAATCCCAAGCGATCCCGCAAGTCTTTTGCGCGAGCACACCTCGTTTCAAGAGACAACGAAAGGCTGTCACATTGAAGGTGAAATTGGATATAATTAAAAGACATGAACGAGGTGAAGGGACAACGGAATGCGCGCGCATGCAATCGCTGCATCGACTGTACATTCGATCGTTCAAAGTTCGGCAAAGATAAGAAATAATCAACAGATTGCGACCAGTTCGAGTGCAACGACACTAACGAGATGAGAGATGGTGCCATGCACAACATGGAGCGTTTATGATGTGTGTGGATAGAAGATCAAACGAAACGTCGCATGCTTTATCTCTTGCTGTGATAAAGAAAAAAGCGTAGTTTGTGGAACGATTTAAAGAAGAAACAGGAAGCTGAAGGAAGGGTGAAGGTGCAGAGACCTTCCACAGCTAGCCGAGGCTGGTTCATGAGTTTTGTCATCGTGCCAACTCCACAACCTGAAGTGTAGCGGTGAGGCAGCAAGTGCGGACCATGCTGCCGCATAGAGTTTCCAGCAAAGTTGAAGATGATTGAGAGGGGGGTTACTCACGAAGCAAGTCTACAATATTGACGAAACGGATTGTTTTGGAAAGAATGCCCTCCGTAACATACATCGCACGAGAAGAAAGACGCTCCAGGGTTAAAGCAGCAAAGGACAGGCTGATCTTATTACTCGGTGGACAATGCAGAGGGGATGTAAAACTCAAGCCGCTTCTTGTTTACGTTTCTGAAAACCCACGAGGCTAAAGGGTTGCCTCAACCACAACTTCCTGTATATGGCGGTCAATAAAAAGGCTTGGATGACTGGGGCATTGACCCACGATTACATGATCAATTACTTCTCAATCATGTTGAGAAGTACTCCAAGGAGAACAAACATTGACAACAAATCTTTGCTGCTTGTAGACAATGCTCCTGCCCATCCTCAGCAAATGGAAGACTGGTGTGAAAATTTGCGGTAGTATTTTTACCACAAATACTGCCTCATTTTACAGCCTATGGATCAGGAGTTATTGCTGCTTTTAAAGCCTATTTATGTTAAGCATACCATGCTGCAGCTTATCAAAAAAACTGATAAGGACAAGCTATCAATCAAGGAGTTTTGGCGAACATACAACATAAATGGCTTTGGAAAACATTAAGGATCATGGGCGGAGGTGAGTGCCTCCACAATGAACGTCTGTGGAAGAAAGTGTGGCCTTAGTGTGTCCACAATTCACGGGTTTGCTGATGTTTCGTGATTACAAGTCAAATTGTAGACCTGGCGCAGGAGGCTGGTTTTGAAGAGGTTGACGAAGAGGACGTGAAATGACTTACTGGAGTCTCATGCAGAATCCTTAAGCAATGAAGATCTTACGGAGTTGGAGCAGCAGTGGGCTCTTGTAGGAAGAAGAAGACGCTGTGACACTTCATCCAAGCATCTCACCATGAAAAACCTCAGCCAATCCTCAGCTCGTTTGAAAATGCCATAGAATTGTTATCGAGCAAGATCCAATCTTGAAAGGAGCACTGATTTTAGCCGTGTTGTTAATGATGCCCTTGTTTGCACAAGGATTTATCAGCAAAGAAAAAGAAAGCCATCCAGCCCACTCTCACGCATTTTTCAAGCCAAAAGTGCAGCACCAACTCCATCCACCATCCAGGATGCTCCTCAACCAGCTGCCAAGAGAACGCTTCCACTGGTGAAGAAAGTGAACAGCACAGTGTCAAGTGAAGAGGGGACGATTCTGCACTCTGCAAGTGTGACTTTGTCCACCGCAATCAACTCCGTTCCTCAGCCTTTGGGTAGTCGCCACGACTCGAGGAGTGTGTTTTGTTTATTTTGTGTTTATGTCCAAAAAATTGTTTATGTCAAAAAATTCCGAGCCAAAACGCATCCCCCTTAACAATTGGTTTCCTATGGGAAAATAATGTTTTGTTTAACACAGTTTCGCTTATCATTAAGGTTTTCCAGGAACGCAACCCTTTGCGAAAAGCAGGACTTACTGTACATGTCAAGGCTCATGTCAGAGCTAACAGACAGAACGTTTAACAAGGGAGAGCAGGAGACAAGAGGTGCGGGAGAGGGAAGCACAAAACAGTGGGGAATAGAACCATGAGGAGATCTGTGAAGCGGAGAGGGAAGGGGTGGAATACACGAAAACAAGATGTATCGACAGTGGACTTTCTCTAACATAATGTTACCTCTGCCAATGAAGGTAAGGAGGTTATGTTTTCACCCCTTTCTGTTGGGTGTTCGCTCGACTGCCGTTATTCTCAGTTTTTCCATCTGTTGTATGATATGTAATGGACAAGCTCTGGAGATAGAGGAGTCAACCGATTTGATTGAAACTTGACGGGTAGGTTCATACAGGATCTAGTTGTATGCTTTTGAGCACCGTTGCTGTGGCGCTACTGTTGCTAGCAAGGGACTTTGAAAAATTTGAAAAAATCTGAAAAATATTAATATTATATATTTTTTCGAAAATCAAAAATCGGCTTTCCACCGCTGTTATGCGCACTATAATCAACCTCTTTGTCAAAAATCTTCAGCCCGATCCGTCAAAAACTGTATGACTAGTAATGCAATTATATAACGACCACCCATGTCGCCTACCGGCTTGTCTGTTTGTCTGTTTGCCTGTGTGCAGGATATCTGAAAAGTTGTGGACGGATTGGATGAAATTTGTGGACAGGTTTGGCGTGTGACGAGGACGAACGTTTTAGATTTTGGTGAAGATCGGATCCGGATCCGACAACTAGA
>CM068959.1:18860288-18888571 GCA_035128595.1 Eptatretus atami | reverse complement strand
TGTCATTGCGACCAAGCAGTCTGCACTCGATATATGCTGCAGTGCTCAATGTATGCTGAAGTTATTTTTTTAACCTCTGCACAACTTATGGATACCATCCAACTCAAGTTTATTGTGAGGGAAGAACATATCAAAATAGGCACCACTGGTTCCATTTTACAGATCTCTCTCCATTGAAATGTTCTTGACTCCTGCACAACCTTCCATCATGTACAGACTCCCTGGTGCACTTGTGCCACTGCAGTCACAAACCTTCCTTCATCCTCTTTTCATCTCAACTTCCTCATTGCAATCATTTTTCTCACCAACTGAAAGGTCAAGACTTGAGACGAGGTCTGTCTTTTCCAATTTTGTCAAAATCAGTATAAACCTTGGTATTTTGTTGTCGGCTATACCTTTTTCTGCAACAACAAAAAAATACAACATGTATATATATATATATATATACATATATATATATATATACACACATACATATAAATGTGTGTATATATATACAGTGTATATATATATATATATATATATATATATATATATATATATATATATATATATATATATATATATATATTGTTACGGTTGTGGAAATTCACAGAACACCAGTCAGGTTCCCCAGAGGTCAGTAATTTCGGTAAGTGTGTGTTCCAGGTTAGAATTCCGCACCGATGTATAACGGATTTGTTCGTGTGCCGGGCTGTGAATCTTTGAGGTAGTGTTATTCTTTTCTGTCTTTTATTTTAAACAAACACCTCCTCACCATCTATTCCACAACCGCCATCATCTCCTCACCATCTTCTCCACAAACTGCCCTCATCTCCTCACCATCTTCACCACCGTCCGCGTGAAGCGTGATTTCCACCACGTCCACGTGAAGACGGTGATTTCCACCACGTCCGCGTGAAGCCGTGATTTCCAGCACGTCCGCGTGAAGCCGGTGATTTCCACCACGTCCGTGTGAAGACGGTGATTCCACCACGTCCATGTGAAAGCCAGTGATTTCCAACACTCCGCGTGAAGCCGGTGATTTCCAACACGTCCACGTGAAGCCGGTGATTTCCAACACGTCCACGTGAAGCCGGTGATTTCCAACACGTCCGCGTGAAGCCTGTGATTTCCACCACGTCCACGTGAAGACGGTGATTTCACCACGTCCGCGTGAAGACGGTGATTTCCACCACGTCCGCATGAAGACGGTGATTTCCACCACGTCCACGTGAAGCCGTGATTTCCAACACGTCCGCGTGAAGCCGGTGATTTCAACACGTCCGCGTGAAGCCGGTGATTTCCAACACGTCGCGTGAAGACGGTGTTCCCAACACGGCCGCGTTTGACGGCAAGAACGGATCAGGAGACGAACAGGGCGGAGCCAGCCGGGGGTGAAGGGTTGAAGGTGAAGGAGCGAAAGCCCCTGGGGCTATAAAGGGCCACGTTCGCTCGCCGTTAACGAGAGAGAGGAGTTGGTGTGGGGTGCTTGAAGGCAGTGGAGAGCTGTTCTGAGTTGCTGTTCTGAGTTCTGAGTTGGAGTCAGAGCTGTTCTCAGTTGGACACCAGTTGGAGTTGGAGACAAGGGGAGTTGAGTGGAGTCGGGGAGAGCGCTTGAGAGAGCACTTGGAGAGACGCTTCGAGTTCACGCTGCGCTGTGTGGTGGAGTTGCAGTTGGTGTGGGAGCTGGAGAGTTCGGAGGTTGGATGCGGACAGAGACACCGAGGGTTGCCGAACCAGGACCCAGCCAGCGAGTCACCACGAGGGTGGCAGGTAGCCCGCCCGGTCTCTCGGAGCCCCTTCAGTCATCCCGGCTCCGAGCAACTATAAAGACTCACGAGCCCTGTTCTTTCGTTCTGGGTTTTGGATGAAAGTCTGTGGGCCTTGTCCTTTAAGTAGAATTGTTGTAAGTGCATGTACATCGCATAATAGATATCGGCTGTAGGTTTTTGCTCGTGTCTTTTTCCCCATCCCCCCCCCCCCCATTCATTGCATTGCTTGTGTTCAAATAAATGTTCCCCATTGTTGAATGTCACCTGCTCGTTGTGTCACTTTCTGCCATTGACTGCCATAATTGCGTTCGGATATTAGCTGGCTGATTATAAGCCGATAAAACGTACATCTGGCCCGACGGGACTTGGCGATAAAAAACGCTCGGCAATCGCATACGGAACGAGCTGCTTAAGCGGCTTAAGCGTTTTAGTGCAGAGTCCCGTTGAGGTATAAACTCCCGCATTTCTGTCCGCGCGAATAATTAGGTACATCGACAATTCGGCGATCGACCCTGTAGCGCGTGGACAGAAGAGTGGCTGATTTATGGTGTGTTAAAAACACCCGGAGCTGGGTTTCGGCAATGTCCGGAAGCTACGAATAGATTGCTCGTTCGGTGGGCGCGCGCGCCGCAATTGGGCTAAAGGCGGTCGCCCGCACGCTGAACGGGGGAAATCTACAACAAATATATACATAAACATATACAGACATGCGCCGCATAACGACGTTTCAGGCAACGACGGATCGCATATACGACGTGGTCCCATAATCACATTTACAACGGTGATCGCATATACGACGGATCTGCCAGCTCTATTATAATGGAAATCGGCTTTCAAACTGAATGTTTGCACGTTTACCTTCTAGCAAGTAAATTACCTTTGAGTTGAAGAATTCCGCGAATAAATCGTTGTTGTTACAGTCAAAATTTAAACACAAATTTATTTTTGGTGAAGCTTTTTATGTTGTTAAAACAATCGCACTGTTCCGAAAATATATCATCATTGACAGGTGCTCGTTTCTTCATTTTAAATTATAACATCGATGCAATGATTACGTATTTATAAAAATCAAACGCTATTTATTCACCTTTCTATAATCGATGCGAGAGGAGATTGTAAGCTACTGCTAACAACACCGATGGCCGTCATGAACAGCACAAAGGAAACTAACGTGTCTTCCGTCTCTCTTGGATGTGTGTTACAATTGCCGACAGTATTCAGTAGAGTAACATGCTGCACAGGTTTGTATCCGAGGAGCAATAGGCTACACCATATAGCCTAGGTGTCTAGTTTTGTGTAAGTACGATGTTCGAAAATGAAAACGAAAAAATATATATATATATGATGTTCGCACAACGACGACGTCGGTTAACGACGCATTTCTCAGAACGTAACCCCGTCGTTAAGTGCGCATGACTGTAACATTATATATATATATATATATACATATTACATATATAAAACAATACATATAATACATATACATATTATACATTATACATATATATATACACTATACATATACACATATATATATATACATATACATATACAGATATATACATATATATCTATACATATATATACATATACATATATATATATACATATTGTTGCGAATTGCGCCCGCGGCGTGCGAAAGGCCACGTAACTCGAATCGCGGCACGTCGCCCACCGACGGACAATTCAGTCGTGACCCTCTCGGAACAACGCCGGGAGCTAGTCACGGGTGGGGTTTAACCTCCACCACGATTGTGCCAATTGCCCACCCGCGCAGGATAGGGTTGCTCGCCAAATTCGATCTACCTAAGTACCTGCGCGAATGGTCGACCGGGCGATCGTACCAGCCACAGGCCGACTCCAGACACCAACCGCTTAAGCGGTCCGTTCCGTGCTACAGTGATAACCGAGCGGTGTTATCGTCGGCCTTGACGGTTCCGATTAACTACCGGATGTTGCACCCACTACGAACCCCTTACGTGAAGCAGGATGGAGAGTCAAACAAAGGAAAGGACGCAGCGAAACGGGAACAAGTTCACACAAGCACGTTTAATTCACACAGACCAGCACGGAAGGCACGTATTTACAGTCACAATAATCAAAATGCACATATAAAGCGAAAGCAAGAGTTAAACCGAATACGCGTACACACGGCAACACTTAAAAGTTCTACTTGTCGGACAGGCACCACCCACATCATTTACACAAACCCAAAGAAAAGAAAGGACTTCCCTTGGTGTGGCCGTCGAGTCCTCCTCTCACGACCTCCACTCCGAGCTCCGTCTCCTTCGCCGTCCTCCACTGCCGACTCGACCAGACTCGACGACGACACAGCTCGACTTCAACGAGCTCCTCGGGCTCCGCGAGCTCCACGAGCTCCACACCGACGCAAGGACACTCGACCACGACGACACATCTCGGCGATGACCCAAACACGACTTCAGACGGAGGCGAGTTTTACAGTCAGGGAGAGAGCGAGGAAGAGGAGGGCGCAGGAAGAGGGAGAGAATGCAGGAAGAGGGAGAGAACGCGCCCCGCCCGTGTCCGACTTTATAGCGCGGGGCTCCGCCCTTCACTCCGCCCCGTTTTCGGCTCCACCCTCCTTCGAGAGGGTTCTCGAAAAGGGGCGTTCCTCACCCCGACCGCCTCACGCTGTCCATCCACCAATCGCGGCGAGCCGCCCTTCCCCCCTTCCCTCACACCAAGCGCGGGGAGAATGGCGGGGAAAAGCCCACCAGCATCCTTGGCAGTTTTGTTCGTTTGAAATCAAAGATAGGGAAAGAAAAAACGACTAACTGGAGGATCGCAGCCCGAATGGATCACATAAATTCCCTCTATACAACGGGTTTGGGCTAACTACACATGTACCTATGGAGATATCTCACCTGAGGCCCTTTATGGTGTAATGCGAATTTCCACAGCCGTAACAATATACATATATATATTGTTGCGAATTCGCGCCCGTCGGCGTGCGATCGGCCACGTGACTCGAATCGCGACCGCGTCGCCCACCGGACGGACAATTCAGTCGTGACCCTCCCGGCTAACGCCGGATCCAGTCACGGGTGGACCTTTCGGCCTCACCACAACCCAGTCCGCATTCTACCCGCGCGAATAGGGTGAATCGCCGAAAGTCGATATACCTAAGTACCCGCACGGGTAACCTACCGAGGGGGTTGTACCTCGCCACAGGCCGACTTCGGACACGATCCGCTTAAGCGGCTCGTTCCGGGCTAACGGATAACCGAGCGGTGTTATCGTCGGCCTTGACGGTTCAGATTAATGTATCGGGCGCCCGCGCCCACGACGAACCCTTTACGTGAAACAAGATGGAGACCCAACGAAGGAAGGACGCAGCGACACGGGGGAAGAATTCAACAGACAAGCATTTTATTTACAACACGACACATAGAGCACACGTATAGCAACAATAATAATTAAAGAAATGCACATATATCAAATAAAAGAAGGAACGACAAAAGCAACGAGGACGCAGAGCTACAACCGAATACGCGACACACGGACCACTTAAAACAATACTACTTTACAAGACATGGCGCCGACACACACGTTCACACAGAACCCAAAGAAATGAAGAAAAAAGTGCGACTTCCCTTGTCTGGCTGGTGAGTCCCTCTCCCGCGGAACCGTCAGCGTGCCGCGCCTGGCCCCGACCTCTCTCTCGCGGCCGGCGAACCCTCTCCGGCACTTCTCGTCCGGACGCGCAGGTCCACCCCACAACCGACGCCGCCGCGTCTCCGGTCGTGCCTCCGTTTGCAGGGTCGCTCGCCAAGCCGCGAGCGGCAGGACCTCTTCCCCCGACCAGACAGCAGACAGGGAACCTCGACAAACAACTTTCTTGCGAACCAACTGAAGAGGAAGAGAAGCCGCCCGCGCCCGCCGTGTTCGTCTTTTTATCGCTCCAGGAACCCAACATATGCAAATTCTCGGATCCAAACGACCTCAGGGCGGAGCCACGCTCGCCGATTTGATGGAGAAAAAGGGGCGTGAATCTTTCCTGATCCTCACAAATTTGCATATCCCGATTCCCCTCAGGCGCGTCTGGAGGCGGGGCCAAGACGCCCCGCCGCTTCCTAATTGATGGATCAGATGTGGGCGTTTGTAGCATTCCTGATCCGAATTCTCCTCGGAAAAACCGCCATCTGCACTCGCGGCTCGCGTGTATCGCTGAAGATAGCCCGCGCTCGGTGCCCACAGGTGGTGCGGGAATGCCGTAGGAGAAGGTGGTGGAGGGTTTTCGGCATGTCCGATGGCCATGGTGCCGTTTGGAATGGCGGTGATGTGAGGTTTGCGTGTAGCGAGTGGTGAAGGTAGGTTGTGGCTGCTGGCGTTGTTGTTGTTGTTGCGTGGTTGGCTCAAAACAAAGGTAGAACAGAAAAACGCCTAACTCAAAGGATCGCAGCCCGAATGAATCACATTAATTCCTCTATACAACGGGTTTGGAGCTACTACACATGTACTTCAGAAATACCTCACCTAGGACCTGGATGTGTTCGCGAATTTCCACAGCCGTAACAATATATATATATATATATATATATATATATATATATATATATATACATAACATACACATATACATAATATATGAAGACCACAAGGGGAAAACCAGAGATGTCACTTTTATAAATTTCAGGGTTATTGCACCTGCAATAGTTGGCAACATAAGGTTTCCTCTCACAATATTACTTTAACAAATAACCAGGGGGTCACATAATTTATATGGTATAAAGTTTAGCCGTGCAATGAAAAAAACAAGTGTTGTCAAAGCTGAACAAGTAGAAACCCAGAGTTGTCAGTACTTTACTCCTGGTTATCTCCCTTTCATTCATGTTAACTGTTCCACCATATATTCAGAGTTGAGAAACTAAAAATAAAGGTTGTAAAACTTCACAGCATAAACTCTGAGCACTACAATGCCTATTTGGTTATATCATGGGCTCCGTAGTTGGTGCATATCGTGGTTCAAGCCTGGGCAAACCTTTATTGTGACTTTTATGGGACCCACGCCGTGCTTAATTGTTGCCGTCTGAGTACCCATCCTCATTCGATGTACCACCGCCCAATCAACCTGCTTAGGTATATGAGGGAGTCACATGAGGTGACTTCGCTATCGCGGGGGTGGTTTATCCTTGGTTCCTCCCGGTTTTCCATCATATTAAGTAGTACGAGTAAGAAAGGAGAATCCGTCGTCATATAAGCGAAATACCTTGATATGCGTTGAACACCAATCAAACAAAAAAAACAATGACCGTTTAATGTTGAAAAATAATCTGTGATCACCAAAGTCATGTAATGTATGCTAATAACCAACAAGCATGAATTTGCTACACATCCTGGGTTAAAATTGCATGGCAATTATTAAACAAGGGAATAACCAGTGATGTCAGTTTGCAACATTGATTCGTTCTTTGCTCTTAAATTAAATAACACAGAAGCTTGGCAAATGCTACATGCTTAATTTGATCGGCCAATGATCACTCTTCCTTTTACTGGAAAAGAAATCTATATGACAGTTATTAAACAGTCCACCAAAGTCTTGGAACTTTGTTTTTCAGTTTCTTCAAAATTGCTTATCCTGACATCTCTGGTTTTCCCCTTTGTGTCTTCATATATATACATATACAAATACACACACACACACCACACACACCACACAACACACACACACACACCACCACACATATTCTGTCTGTGTGCTGTATGTATGTCTGTTCGGTCCAATGCTCCGTTAATACAATGGTATTTCGATTAAACTGGTTGGTAGGTTCATACCATGACCTAGTTGTGTGCAAATGAGAACCGTTGCTATGGACCCATCCGTTCGCTAGCAACGGGACTTTAAATATCTGAAAAATCCCCAAAAAAATCAATTTTTCGAAAATCAAAAAATCGGGCCACGAGGACTGTGGCGAGTACATTCAGCCATATTGTCAAAAATTTCCAGCCGGATCCTATGAAAACTGTCGGAGAAGATAGACTTTGAATGAACCCTGGTCGAAAACAATAAAAAAACGAAGTTCGTTTATTATCTAGAGACTATGAGTCAGACCAAGCCGGTAGGCGACATGGCTGCTCGCTCGAGATGAAAGCTGGCCGACGCGACTAGCCGATATTCATGTACATGCTATCAATCAATTTAGCACAATAAATATGATTATCACAGCCCTCTTAGTTTGCGCCCAGAAACCCGCCTTGTGAAATTTCAGGCATGTTTCCAAAGAGACTCTAACAAATGCAGCCCTGGTAATTCCATTTATCTATCGCTAAAGATTTTATTTTTTTTATATGATGCTGTTAGACATTCTCCTTGGGCACAAAAAAAAGCAGGTCCTCGGAGGTCCAGTTTCGGAGGTATTGATTTTTTTTGTACAGTCCACAATAAAGTGTACGATGTACGATAAATATTTTTAGCTGTTGCTAAGGCCTAAGTCACATTTGGCACGGCGCCGTAGGGTCTACAAAATCTAAGCACTAGCATTATTCGGGGGCCGCAGTATTCCACGTCACACAATGTAGCAGTCACATATGTTTTTATTTTTCGGGGAGCCGCCACGGCGTATTTTGAAATTGTGGAGACCGAAAATGTGGGGTGCCGTACGGTCTTTGATTTGATGTCGCACGGTGACCTTAGGGTGTTCCTCCGCGGCGCCATATTCTCTCTGCGGGGAGGGAAGGTGGTACCATTATCAGTTTTGTTTTGTTTGTGGTGATGGAGATGGTACTGTATAAAGGTTATCGCATGAATGGGATGGAAAGAGAGAGGAAGGGGAAATTGTTTGGCAAAGATTTGTTGGGGATAGCAAGTCTGGAAAAAGTGAGGCAAAGATGAGGGAGGAGGTTTTTTGTGGCTGCCAGGGAGTAGGAGGTGGTGACAGATCAAGAATGACAGCTGATCATCCAGAGAAGATCTGCTGTAACGCATTTGCAACCTGATGTCATCTACTCTGGTTCAACAAAGCAAGTGACATTAGGAGATTGTCAGGACCTTGGGAGGACAATGCAGAGGAGGCATGTAAGAAGAAGATGGAAAGGTATAACAAGTGAGAGGCTGAGTGCAGGGAGAAAGGATGTCATGTTCAATCCATGCTATGTGAGGTGCAGAAGGTATGTTGACAAATCATCTGACACCTTTCTCTTTAAACTCGAGGGTTTGTGGTAGGGTGAGGGTCAAGTTGTATGACAAAGTCGCTCAACTTAAGATCAGAGGATCAGGATTGATTTGGAGAATGTCTGTGGAAGCAGGCCAAGTGGTATATTAAGGAATGCCATGACGTTTCTGGTTCAATGGTTATTGTGGGAGAATATTGGCATGTGTACATGGTCAATTCATGTATGGGATGATGGTCCATGAAATTGAAGTGTGTACATGTTTGAGGATGAATAGGATTTGACAAGGTTTGGCATGCAGATTGCTGGTGGGCTGGCTAGGAGTCCTCAACCACTCATTCTCTGCCCACTCAACCCAAATACTCCTGGACTCTATGACTTTTGCACCTGAGAAGGTGGAGACATTTCTGGCAACCTCAACTTTGATTCTGCAACTGGCCCAGATGGCATCAGCGCACATCTCATAAAAACCTGCTCTGCTGCTTTTGCACATCCGCTTTCTGTTCTGTTCACGCTATAATTTGCCTTTGGTCATCTTCATCTCCTTGGAAATCTGCCAACATCCATGCATTAAATAAACAAGGTGCAAAAACTGATCCCCTCAATGACAGACCTATCAGCTTACTTTGAATCATCAGCAAGGTCATGAAATCCATCATCACAGTTGACATAAAATCCTTAATTTTGTCCAATGGCTTCATCTCAGCTAATCAGTTCAGATTCAGAAAAGGTCACTCTACCTTGAACATGCTGCTTCTACTTTCCCAACAATGGATGCATTTCCATAAATGCAAAGGGCTTACCATGTGTAGCTTCTCCTTTTTTACTTCTCTTTTTTTTTTGCATACAGAGTCAAGGCTCGTGGAAGAGCTAGAACACAGAACAGCTGGAACGCAACATAACAAAAGGAACAGTATAAAGAGAAGGGGGGAAATACCAACAGCAGGGCCGACAGAGAAAAATTGATGTAGACAGACATATAAGGGATGCGGGCAATGGTGAGGCATATGAGAGCGAACGTAAGGGGTGGACAAGATGTATACAGAAGCAACCTGTTGTTTTGGGGTGAGGAAGGGTGGGGGTGGTTTGATGTGTGCAGAAAATATCATGATTATGGATGGGGAATGATCTGAGATGGTGGTGAACAGCTGTCTTGAAATACCTTGAGGGAAGAAAGATTGAAGAGAATGTGGAAGTTGGCTTTGCGGATGGGGGAAAAAAGAGGAACAAATGAGTAGAGGTGAGCAGTAACTCTGGATTTTGGGAGTTTTACTAGAAGGGGGTTGCTGGTGGACCGCATGTGCCCTCCAAATAAAAGCACGGTGAGGGCAGATGGTGCAATACCAGAAAGGAGGCGGAAGAAGACAAAGAGACCACTGACCTGTCGGCGATGGTGAAGTGATAGGCCCACAGACTCATCTTCATCATGAGAGATTACAATAATCTTGAAGGCTTTGGTTTTCACGACCTCAAAGTTAACAAGGTGTGAAGCAGGGGCACTAGCCCAGAGGGGAGTGCAGTACTCCACCAAGCTGCGGATGAAAGTCTTATATGTGGAGAGGAGCTCAGGTGTGCCATGAAAGGACTTGCACAATGGAGGATGCCCAGACAGCAACTGGCTTTGGAGGCCAACCTTGACATGTGGTTTGCTGAAGAGAGATCATGGCTGAGAGTGAGACCCAGAGTTTGAGTGACTAGCCTTTTTATATCATATTATAATATATAATATTATAAATAATATCAAGGCTCGTATAAGAGCTAACACAGAATGAATAACAAGGGGAGCAGGAGACAAGAGGGATGGGAGAGGGAAACACAAAACAGTGAGGAATAGACACATGAGGAGATCTGGTGGAAGGGAGAGGGATGGGGCAGGGTACACAGGATAACAAGATGGACACTACTTCTTCGAGAGGGTTGTTGAGAAAGTAAATGGGGAGTTTGTTGGACAGCCCTTTCAGAGAGAGTGGGTGGATTTCTCAGGATTACAATATTGTTAGGCTGTGGAAATTCGCAACACATTAGGTCCGTACGTGAGGTATTTCTGAAGTACATGTATAGTTAGCCCAAACCCGTTGTTTAAGAGGAATTTCCGGTTGTCACAGGGCTGTGATCCTTTGAGTTAGCCCTTTTTTCTTTTCTCTATTCGTTATTTTGGACAATAATCCCCAACAACTCAAACACCGCCACCTTCGCTCTTTACCTCCACAACTCCATCCCGCAACATGCTTCACCGCCATTCTCAAACGACGCCCGCCAACACTCAAACACCACACTTCGCCTCTTTACCTCCACAACTCCACCCACAAACATCGCTTCACCGCCATCCTCAAACGACGCCCGCCACAACCAAACTCCACCACTCCGCCTTTCTACCACACGTCGTGGCATGGGCTGTGAATGTGTTCCTTTCGCTCAAGAATCAGAATCAGGAATGCTTAGCCCCTTTTTCATCCATGCAATGACCGAGCATCGGGTAATGTAGCCCCGCCTCCGAACCCGCTGTGAATGCGTTCCTTTTCCCCGAAAAGCGGATCAGGAATGCTTCGCCCCCTTTTATCCATCCAATGAGACGGCATCGGGTAGTGTATCCGCTGCCGAACCCGCTGTGAATGCGTTCTTTCTCCCCGAAAGCGGATCAGGAAGGCTTCACGCCCCTTTTCATCCATCAATGACCGAGCATCAGGTAGTATAGGCCCCGCTCCGAACGCTTGATGACAGATTTAATATACGCCTCCCCGCGGTATATAGGCGCGAGCTCGGGCGGGAAAGAAGAGGCTGTTCACGAGCGCTAACTTCCTGTGCCGGTGGGGCGCACGAACTGCGTCTACACGCCGGGTGCAAAAGCTGATGTGGGAGCGTTTACTGGCCGATAATAAAGAAGCTGACCTATGATGAAGACTTAACCGTTGAGAATGAAGCTTCCTGATGTTCCTGATCTGCAAAAAGCTCTCGTCTTTTTCCCTTGTTCATGGAGCTGGTGGAGCGGAGCTGTGAGGAGTCGTCGAGTCGGCAGTAAGGACGGCGAAGGAGACGGACTCGGAGTTGAGGTCGTGGGAGGAGGACCGACGGCCGACAAAAGGGAAGTCACTTTTCTTTTGGGGTTTATTTTGTGTGGAACTCTGCTGTTGGGCCGTCTGTGAAGTAAGAACTGTTAAGTGTTGCCGTGTGTCGGTCTTAGTCGGTGTTCTCTGCGTCGTGTTGCTTTTGTTTTATTTTAATATATGTGGCATTTCTGACTGTTTGGCTGTAAATACGTGCTGTATATGTGTGCTATCTGTGTCGTGAATTAAATGTGCTTACTTGTTGAACTGTGCCGTTTCGCTTCGGTCTTTTCGTTAATTGGGTTTCCATCTTGCTTCACGTAAAGTGGTTCGGTGGGTGATACGCCCGATAATTAATTGAACCGTCGAGGCCGACGATAACACGCTCGTTATCCCGATGCCAGGAACGGACCGCTTAAGCGGTTCGTGTCCGAAGTCGACCTGCGGCGGGTGCATGGCCGGTTCAATCCGCGTGGTACTTTAGGTAGTCGAGTTTGGCGAACAACCCTATCACGCGCGTTGGCAGATTGGCACGAATCGTGGTGAGGCCTAAAGGCCCACCGTGACTGGCTCCGGCGTTAGTCCGAGGGGTCACGACTGATTGTCCGTCCGGTGGCGCGACGTGCGCGATTCGAGTCACGTGGCCGTTGCGACGCCGGCGGGCGCGAATTCGCAACAATTATATTCCAAGTGTTTGACCAGTTTTTGATTTTATCAAAGTCTGAAAGGGGGGAAGAAGCTATTTCGCTATCGATCAGAGGATGAGGAAATGCCATGGCAGTTGATTGAGTCATCAACAAAGAGATAAGGATGATTTTCCAGAGAGTCTTAGAGATCATTGATGAAAACTAGGAATAGGACGGGGCCTAGAACACTGCTTTGGGGTACTCCAGCATGATGGATCATCCAGCTGTTAATTACCCTTGGAGGACTGGACCAGTTGGACATGGGAAGAAGGCTTTGGAGGTGGTGACTGCAATAAGTAAGCAACAGATATGAGTTGGAGGGTCGGGCCTGCTCTGGGCCGAATAAGGGCGATAGTGCTTCCCGCTCTAACTGGGACATTGGTGTTTGGTAGATTGTGCACTTATCGCGATTATCTGCCAGAGGCTGAGGCAGTGGTTGTTCATCCCCATCAATGGTTGATGATGCTGTGAATGCAAAAACGTTTTGGAGGTTGACTTCAGGTAGGAATGGATAAAAATGTTAATTCATTATGTTGAAATTGATTCCCGGCGGTGAAATGCAAAGGACTTGGACTTGCTTGAGTTTGTGTCGTTGGCCCTACTCCAGGCTTGGATTGGAAGTTTGCTGTCTTCAGTAATTAATCTGTTTGACTAATCTTTTGACTGTTTGACAAATTAATTATAGTTGTTAGCTGTTTAATTTGAGATCTGGAGATGAGATTTATTTTGAACAAAGAAAATTCAAAGTGATGTTCAAGAAGTTAGACAAAGAAAGTTTAAGAGATTCCTCGAGGGATGAGAATGCACTCTGAGGTGGGGATAATCACGACCTGAGAGGTCATGGATTTGTCATACTGGTGATGTTATTACCTCCACCACCGAAGGTGATGGAGGTTATGTTTTCACTTCTCTCTGTCTGTATGTTTGTTTGTCTCTTTGTCTGTCTGTCTGTCTGTCTGTCTCTGTGTGCAGGATATCTCAAAAAGTTGTGGATGGATTTGGATGAAATTTGGTTTGCAGGTTCAGTGTGTGACAATAACGAAGTGATTAGGTTTTGGTAAAGATTTGGATCCGGATCCGACTAGTAGAATTTTTAAAGTGATTTTTTAGCTCGCCTGTTCAAAGAACAGAGAGCTATAGCGATACCCCCGGCGTGAGCGTCAGCGTCAGAATGAGCGTGAGCGTGAAAATGTTAAAGTTTTTGGCGCAACTTATTTAGAAGCTTGCCATTCATTTAATATGTGTACTAGGATGCTGATATTTGGCATGGAGGTTCCTTTGGGGTATATTAATTATTGATGTAGTGAAGTTGAAATTAAAAAATAATTTCAAATGTTTTAAATTTTTGACCTGTTTTGAACTTAACTTTTTTGTAGCATATCAACGTTAAAGTTTTTGGTGCAAGTTATTTAGAAGCTTGCCATTCATTTAATATGTGTACTAGGATGCTGATATTTGGCACGGAGGTTCCTTTGGGGTATACTATTGGTGTAGTGAAGTTGAAATTAACAAATGATTTTTAAAAAAAATTAAATTTCAACCTAAGATGGTGTCAAAGCCACCCAATGCTCGCCTGTTTATACTAGACGCTTGCCATTCATTTAATATGTGTACTAGTTTACTGATTACAATATACAAATACATATATTGCTTTAAAATTATTTGGATCAGACTTCACTGCAATGCTTTATAAAAAATATTATTAGACTCGTCTTTTAAAAACGATAAATGTATAAACAGGCGAGCATTGGGTGGCTTTGACACCAACTCTCTGGTCACCATTGAGATAGGGCCAAAAATGATATATAGCATGATATCTCAAAAAGTTGTGGACGGATTCGGACAAAACTTAGTGGAGACGTTGGGTGTGTGACAAGGACGAATTGATTCAATTTTGGTGAAGATCCAAATCCAGATCCAGATTCGATAATTATTTAATTTTAAAGTGATTCTTCACCATTGAGAGTTTGGGCCAAAAACGATATATAGCACAATATCTCAAAAGGTTATGGAAGGATTCACATGAAACTCGGTGGATAGGTTGGGAGTGCCTCTAGGAAAAACTGATTCAGTTTTGGTGAAGATCCGAATGCAGATCTGGATACGATAATTATTTAATTTTAACTGATTCTTCACCATTGAGAGATGGGGCTAACAACAATATTGCATGGTATCTCAAAAAGTTGCAGACGGATAAAGATGAAACTTGGTGGACAGGTTTTCGTGTGTGTGACAAGGACTAATTGATTCGATTTTGGTGAGGACCTGGATCCAGATCCAGATTAGAAAATTTTTCAAGTGATTCTTCACCATTGAGTAATGGGGCCAAAAACGATACATAGCACAATATCTCAAAAGGTTATGGATGGATTCCACAGAAACTTGGTGGACCGGTTGAGTGTGCGAAAAGGATTAGTTCATTCAGTTTCGGTGAAGATCCGGATCCGGATACGAGAATTTTTAAAGTGATTCTTCACCATTGAGAAATGGGGCCAAAAACTATGTATGGCATGACATCTCTAAAAGTTGTGGACGACTTGTGACAAAACGAGGTGGAAGCGTTGATTAGGTGACAAGAACAAGCCGACTCGATTTTGGTTAAGGTCCGGAATCAGATCCGACGTATCAGTGGTATACAAAATGTAAACTGTTCAGCCTGGTTGAGGTATGTTCTCTACGGTGTTTCGCCAAGTGTCGCTCTGTGAGTGATTTTTCATTTGGCTGTTGGCAGAATGCATGTAAAGTGTGCCCTTAAAACAGTCAACGGTGACTGGACTTTATAGATTAGAAAGGAAGCAATATTACAAATAATTCCTATACCTATGTCTCTGATCTATGATGTACTTCAAGTATTGTCTTTTTTTTTTTTAATTGCTAATTCCTGAATAATCGTCGTAATAAGCAATTTGATAATTACTAAGTAATCATAGTTTTGAGAGCATACTTTAAATATTGCATGTTTTATATTGCATTTTGGATCACATACTTGCCATTTTTTTGGTAATTGATTGATTACGTTAATTATAATTATCACTGGGCTGCATTTGAAATATTTTTTTCAGAGGTCTAGGTTTTCTCAACGGTTCTTTACATGTTTTTTGCATGCTGAATTCAGAAATGTATCTAATTTCGCTCGATCAGGTCAAGTTTTTCTCTATCTCAATTTTAAGGAAAAAAATAATCAAAATTTTTGTTTTTTTAATTAGCATTTTTAAATTCAAAATCGAACTTACATTGACAGAAAATGTACAAACTATACATATAATGACACACAAGTACACTTAATGTGGAAGAAAGTGCCTTCTCAATTACTTTCATTTCAATTTCAGAAAAATATAGATAAATCTTTGTTTCTGGCAACACCCAACTTCAGTCGCTCCAGCAGTCGCTGTTTTCCTTCGTCTTTTTAATTTGATTTCACATTCGGTACTTGTGCGTATTTTATATATAGTTGTACATTTTCTGTCAATGTAAGTCTGATTTTGAATTTTAACAAATGGCTAATTAAAAAAACAAAAATGTTAATTATTTTTTTCCTTAAAATTGAGATAGCATAAAAACTTGGCCTGATTGAGCGAAATGAGATACATTTCTAAATTCAGCATGCAAAAAAGCATATAGGAACCGTTGAGAAAACCTAGTCCTCTGAAATTAGGCAGACCAGTGTTATGGATATGCAAATTATTTAGTTGCCTGTTGGTTTGCATATCATTGTAACCTAATGCTCTTGAATATGAATCTATCTCACAATCCACATCATCAAATATGTAAATCTATTATGTCGGCACGTAGTATCAGGGTGCGATTTGATGGGTGGGGGGGGTGATGGGGAGGAGGAGATTTCCCTCCTGGGGGATAAATTTATCCCCCCCCCCTCCTCGTCAAAATATTTTACATGAACGGTGATTGAATGAGTGACAATTTAACGTCTGACATTTTAAAATGATAATTGTACGCCGCATCCTTTTTGAGCATGGACTGGTTTTAAAACGCTTGTTCTAACCACACAAACAGTGTAAGATCAGCAGGAGGACATCGTGGTAAACATTATTTTTTTAAAATGTAATCGAGTTTCCTTTCACTGGATCTGGAACATGCTGTTCAGCTATAGAAAGAGGATCGGATGGGATTCCGCTTCCCATCAGGACCATACTCTGTGCAGAGCAGTCTGCTAAGCTATTGGACACAATCTTGAACGGGTCACCCCTCCAACACAGGATACCAGCAAGCTGGCACTCATTTTGCCGACCTCGGAAGGATGACAGGTTGAGTCAACCCCACCTGGTATTAATTCAATAGCCAAGCGGGATTTGAACTCAGGACCCTGGGAACCCAAGCCCACCACTCTACCCATGAAGCCAACACCAGGTAATATGGATTCCCTTTATCTGGTATTATCACCTGACAATACTGCACCTGACGAAGCACAGCAAATTAACCAATGAAAATCGACCACGTCGTCGTCATTATGTTGCTGTGTTTCGATCCGACATTAAAAATATATCCGTATCCGTTATCTGTCAAACATTGATGTCAGTGGTAATAACTTTTGAATCTGTACATGTGGAGCTTAAACAGTTCCAAGATTATTTTTTCATGACTTTTTTATTTTAGTGTGAGAAATGAATTCGCGATATCAGCTTTTAGATTTCGGTTATTTCTCTGAAATAAGCTCATAAGAGTGGATCCGTGTCCGGCCGTCTGTCCTATGTACCGTACGTACGTCCGTTAACATTTGAATAAAGCGTCTTCTCCTCACAAACTACCTGACCGATATGGACCAAAGTTGGGACAATTCATCAAGACAACAAGGTCTCATGGGTTGTGCTCCCCATCCAAATGTGCTCCCAAAAAGGGTGTTAAAGGAGGGTTTTGCCCCAAATATTGGTATTTTATTCAAAAATCATTTTCTCAGAAATCACCAGACAGATCCAGACCAAACTCGCCATGAGGCATCAGGACCATCCCCTAACCTTAAATTGTGCTCCTCATGGTCATATCTCCCCCAGAAAGGGGGCCACTGCTCCCTCCCTGAATCCCTCGTGTCCACTAAAACATCTTCTCCATAACTACCTGAGCGATATGGCCAACATTTGTTATAATGCATCAGGACAATAAGGTCTCATGGGGTTGTGTTCCCCATCCACATGTGCCGCTATAAAGGGGGTTAAATGGGGGGTTTGCCCCAAATATTGGTATGTCTTTCAAAAATCTTCTCAGAAACAGACAACAGGATTCAGACCAAAATGGCCATGCCGCAACCTGAAATCACGAAAAACATATATTTTCCTCACAAACTCCAAGACCGATCTGGACCAAATTTGGTACTATAAATCAGAACAGTAAGGTCTTATGAGGTTGTGCTCCCCATCCGAATCTGCCTCCTTCAAGAGGCTGAAAAAAAAAGTGGGGTTTGCCTCAAATTCAGATAATTTATTTTTTAAATCTTCTCAGAAACCGATGGCCAGATGCAGACAATGCCATTAACTTTTACAGTGCCTTCAGAAAGTATTCACACCCCTCGGCTTTTGTCACATTTTGTCGTGTTACAGCCTGAATTAAAAATTGTTTGAATTTTTTGTCATCGATCGACACAAAATACCCCATAATGACAAAGTGAAAACATGTTTTTCAAAATTTTTACAAATTAATCGAAAATAAAAAGCTGAAAATGTCTTGCATCATCAATAAGTATTCAACCCCCTGAGTCAATACCTTGTAGAAGCGCCTTTGGCAGTGATTACAGCTTCGAGTCTTCTTGGGCACGTCTGTATCAGCTTTGCACATCTGGATTTGGGGATTTTCTCCCATTCTTCCTTGCAGATTTGCTCAAGCTCTGTCAAGTTGGATGGGGAGCGTCAGTGAACAGCAATCATCAAGTCTTTCCACAGATTCTCAATGGGTTTCAAGTCTGGGCTTTGGCTGGGCCACTCAAGGACTTTCCCATTCTTGTTCTGAAGCCATTACAGTGTTGCTTTGGCTGTATGCTTGGGGTCATTGTTCAATTGGAACATAAATCTTTGCCGCAGTCCAAGGCCTTCTGCACTCTGAAGCAGGTTCTCCTCAAGGATTTGACTGGATTTGGCTCCATTAATTGTTCCCTCTGTCCTTGCAAGTCTCTCAGTCCCTGCTGCTGAAAAGCATATCCATAGTATGATGCTGCCACCACCATGCTTCACGGTAGGGATGGTATTAGATGGGTGATGAGTTGTGATCATTTTCCGCCAGACGAACCATTTTGCATTCAGGCCAAAGAGTTCAATTTTTGTCTCATGAGATCACATCTTTTGCCTCATGCTTTCAGTCTTTCATGTGCCGTTTTGTAAACTCCAGGCATGCTGTCATCTGCCTTTTTCTCATGAGTGGCATCCATCTGGCCACTCTCCTAAAGAGCCTATATTTGTGAAGTCCTTCAGAGACTGTTGTCCTTCTGGTAGGTTCTCCCATCTCAGCCAAGGAACTCTGTTGTTCTGTCAGAGTGGTCATTGGGTTCTTGGTCCCCTCCATGACCAAGATCCTTCTTGCCTAGTTGCTCAGTTTGGTCGGACGGCCTGTGCTAGGAAGAGTTTGGCTAGTTCTATATTCCTTATATTTCTTAATTATGGAGCTCACTCTGCTCTTGGGAATGTTCAACACTCTAGAAATTGTTTGATATCCTTCCCAGATCCTCCTCACAATTCTATCTCGGAGTTCTATGGACTGTTCCTTGGAGTTCATTGTCGAGTTTCTGCTCTGGCATGTACTGTCAACTGTGGGACCTCATATAGAAAGGTGTGTTTCTTTCTAAATCATGTCCAATCAATTGAATTGGCCACAGGTGGACTCCAATCAAGCTGTAGAGACATCTCAAGGATGATCAAAGGAAATTGGATGCACCTGAGCTCAATTTGGAGAGCCTTAGCAAAGGGGATGAATACTTATCGACGCAAGACATTTCACCTTTTCATTTTTCATTAATCTCTAAGAATTTCTAAAAACATGTTTTCACTTTGACATTATGGGGTATTTTGTATAGATCGGTGACAAATTTTTTTAATTAAATTCATTTTAAATTCAGGCTATAACAACAAAATGTGACAAAAGTCAAGGGGTGTGAATACTTTCTGAAGGCACTGTAAGTTTTGCTCCCCATGACGGTACCACTCCAGGAAGGGGGGGCATGGCCCCTTCTACTAACCCCCCATTTTCACCCCTCCTGTTGGGAAAATAACTGTCAGTCCCTCATGGGGTACTTTCTTTTTTTTATGTAATGTGACTTTTCAGCTTTATGTCACCATTGTTATGTATAGCTTGTAAGTCCCTGTTGTTCATTGCACGGCCCGCGAGCCACTGGCGGCCCCTGGTAGCCTAAAATGCGGCCCCTGACGTGCGGCCGACAATACACAAATGTGAAAACACTCCATCATAATCCACCATAAATGCTATCAAATTGGCCCAATGGTTTAAAATGAGTGTTCCAACATGAGACATAAAAGTAACATCACTACATCAGTTCCAGTATACAGACAATTACACTTGCAGCCCAGTTAACCGCAACGAAGAGGAGTACGTGGAGGTGGGGCCTAATGGCAGCCATTATTTAGTCCTGTAGGTGGTGTGGCAGCTCTCACATTGATGTCTTGTCAGCAAAAGTGGACCCCTATAAATAATAGTGAAGATCACTGTTGTAAGTTGTAAAAGTCAGAAATAATAATTAAAAAAAAATTTTGAACAATGATGTCTGCCAGTTTTATCCCCCCCCCCCCCCCCCCCCCACCCTGGAAATTTTACAAATCGCACCCTGTGTAGATTCACCCGAGTCGATGCTTGCAGTGTGCAAGCATACTACATACCCCCACGAGTATATCCCAAATTTTCTTTTCACTTCCGTGAGTGAGAGTTTATACCTGACATTCTGTATCCATCTTGTTCATCACCCACTGTGTCCTCCCTATTGTCATTCTTCTCCACATTTCTCCAAGCCTCCCTTTATTCCATCCCTCAACCTGATGTTGGTGTGTGCCCCCTCTCTTCACTGTTCTTTCTGTCTGTTACTACTGACCATTCGTGTTTTAGCTCCCCCATGAGTCTTCACGATGTATAAAATAATGAGATAGTACGGTTAGCAGTGTAGTGGCTCGCACGCTTTGATAAATGGACGTTCTGTGTCTTTCACAGATTAACTCTGCTGGAGGTGTGTGTGTGTGTGTGTGTGTGTGTGTGTGTGTGTGTGTGTGTGTGTGTGTGTGTGTGTGGTGTGTGTGTGTGTGTTGTGTGTGTCCACATTCCTTGTCATTTTGGAGCCGAGTTAATCCACATAGTCCTGTGTGTCATCTTCAAAGTAAAAACAGTTTTACCTCCAACACCTAAGGTGGACCGAGGTCATGTTTTCACCCCCGTTTGTCTGTCTGTCTATCTGTCTGTGAGCACGATATCTCAAAAAGTTATGGACGGATTCGGACGAAACTTGGTGGACAGTTTGTGTGTGTTGACAAGGAAGAATTTATTCAATTTTGGTGAACATCTGGATCCAGATCCAGCCTATTGGTGGGATACAAAACGTAAACTGTTCAACCTGGCGGAGGTATACGTATGCTCGCTCTTCCGAGAGCCGTTCTAGTTTGTACATAAATGAAGGTTGAACTGTTTTCCTTGTATTTGCGAATACCCTGGCGGGTTTTTTGTGTCAATGTTTTATTTTGAGAATACATATACACGCCATGCGGACCCTCGGACCTCAGGCATTCTGCACTGGAGGGTCGGGCTGCTTGCCAATGGTAAACGTGAATTTCTTCGTCACTTTTGCACTTCGTTTATCAAGTACGTACGTAATCATGTGACGTCATCACTGATGCTGCTCAGATTTAAGTAAAATAAATTTTAATAGTCAATGTCAAGTTTATCTGCGAGTTGGTTCACGAAGATAAGGTACACCATTCGTTGCTTGAAAAAGTTCTTCGAAATTAAGAATATTCAGAATATTGGTATCTGGCCAACAGGAGATCGTTCTGTGCTGTTAATAATTCAGACAATGGTTTACAACCAAACATAACAATAACATTGATCCTCATAGTTGGCATGGAGATGACAAAGGACATTGGTAATAGAACTACTTGCATATACATCATCAGCTTGAACATCAGCAATTTTCCTCGTCCGACAAAAAATGGAAATCGAAAGAACATCTGAAATTGAGAATTTGTTGACCAAGCGCCGGTTTCGTGATTGCGACATCGACTTGTAGCAAAGAAGACGGAGAAGAGTTTTTGACTCTGGTGGAAGGGGAGTGGGATGGGGGAGTGTTCTTTGTCTCGATAAGAAGAGCCATAAATGATAGCCACGTGACTTTTATTTCACCTTTGACCATATATCCATACGAGTTAAGGTGTATATCTCTGAAAGGCGTTTGCAGGAAACGATTGCACGGGGAGTGGTGAGACTCGACCGCAGACTTACACACACCTGTCGTTTTCAAAGGAACAATTGAACGGTGAAAGAGGGATTCATTTAAACAAGCCGGTAGGCGACATTGGGTGGTTGCTATATATTGCATACTAGTCATACAGTTTTTGACGATCGGGCTGAAAATTTTTGACAAAGAGGTTGATTATAGTGCGCATAAAAGCGCGGAAGCCGATTTTTTGATTTTCGAAAAATATATATGTATAAATATTTTTCGGATTTTTTTCAAAAATTTCAAAGTCCCGTTGCTAGGCAACAGTGGCATCCGTAGCAACGGTGCTCAAAAGCATACAACTACATCTTGGTCTGAACCTACCAGTCAAGTTTCATCAAAATCGGTTGACTCCTCTGGCCTCCAGAGCTGTCCATTACATACATACAGACAGACGGAAAACCTGAGAACAAGCCGGTAGGCGACATGGGTGGTCGCTATATAATTGCATACTAGTCATACAGTTTTTGACGGATCGGGCTGAAAATTTTTGACAAAGAGGTTGCTTATAGTGCGCATAAAAGCGTGGAAGCCGATTTTTGATTTTCGAAAAAAATATTGAAAAAATATTTTTCGGATTTTTTCCAAAATTTCAAAGTCCCGTTGCTAGGCAACGGTGGCGTCCGTAGCAACGGTGCTCAAAAGCACACAAGTAGATCCTGGTATGAACCTACCAGTCAAGTTTCATCAAAATCGGTTGACTCCTCTGGCCTCCAGAGCTGTCCATTACAAACATACAGACAGACGGAAAACCTGAGAATAACGGTAGTCAAGCAACCACCCAATATCTGGACGAAGTTGAAGCCAAAACTCTCGTGAAATAACCAGAGTCGAGCGTACGGTGCAGACGTGCAGTGTCGATGGGTGCAACCGAGTTTGTAAAACAATTTGAAGGGAGTCGGTGATCGCACAAGGTGAAAACAAAGAGCGGCAGGTAAAGAGACATGCAGGAGACAGTCATTCATGAAGAGCCCAAGCATCACAAGTATGACATCGGAATAATGAATATGGAATTATTTTCGCTCTTGAGCGCGTCCAAGGACGTGTGGTTTATAATATGGGGTTTAGGGTTCTCACGTACATGTATTAATGTACATCTCGCGTGTGTACACCGTCATGTGCCCGACTGACGATGAAAGACGATAGATCGCTGGAGTGCTTCAAGAAGAATAAACCTCAGATCACAGGGGAGAAAAGCGCGGGAAATGAAATCGTGTGTGCAAAACGAACGTCGAGGGCCGCCTTTAAACCATCGCGCCACGAACAAAGGTGTTCGAGATGTAAAAGCATCGGGAAATAAAGGAACCGTGGACGAGAATGGACAGGCGAAGGCTACCGGGCCACGGATGAAAGCGACCGAAAGAGAGAGGAGACGCGAATGAGGATTCAAAAGCGAGGTACGAAGAAAGTGTGCCAAAACGCCCCGTTTTCCCGCCATTCGGAATAATCTTCAATGCAATGAGGGTGGAGAGTGCGAGGGATTTGGCGTGGTGGGGTGAGGGAGGGGAGCGAAGCTTTCACCATGGCAACCTGGAGCAGAGTGGCTGCTGGAAGCGCTTGTTGCCATGGGCACACAGGGAGAAGACGAGGGAGGGGTTGAGGAGCGGCAGCTGTTACCATAGTTACCCTGATAGAAGGGATGCCATGTGGTTTTGAAAGGTTCTCACTGCCTCGCGCATGCGGCCCACGTTGGCATTCACCGTGCAAAGTCCGCGTGCCGTGCACGGCTCGCCCTCACCTGAGGCATTCACACCTTGTGCAATTGCAAATGTCTGTCTCTCTCTCTCTGTCCTCTCTGCTCGTCTCTGTTCTGTCTCCTGTCTCTGTCCTCTCTGTCTCTGTCTCTCTCTCTCTCTCTCTCTCTCTCTCTCTCTCTCTCTCTCTCTCTCTCTCTCTCTCTCTGTGTCTCTGTCTCTGTCTCTGTCTCTGTCTCTGTCTTCTGTCTCTGTCTCTGTCTCTGTCTCTGTCTCTGTCTCTGTCTCGTCTCTCTCTCTCTCTCTGTCTCTCTCTGTCTCTCTCTTCTCTGTCTCTGCTCTTCTCTGTCTCTGTCTTGTCCTCTGTCTGTCTCTCTCTCTCTCTCTCTCTCCTCTCTCTCTCTCTCTCTCTCTCTCTCTCTCTCCTCTCTGTGTCTCTCTCTCTCTCTCTCTCTTCCTCTCTCTGTCTCTCTCTCTCTCTCTTCTCTTCTCTCTCTCTCTCCTCCTCTCTCTCTTCTCTCTCTTCCTCTCTCTGTGTCCTCTCTCTCCTTCTCTCCTCTCTCTCTCTCTCTCTCTCTCTCTCTCTCTCTCTCTCTCTCCTCTCTCTTCTCTCTCTCTCTCTCACACACACTCAACACTCTCACCTCTCACACTCTCACACTCTCACCTCCACACTCTCACTCTCTCACACTCTCACTCTCTCACCCTCACCTCTCCACACCACTCTCACACTCTATCACACTCCAACTCTCAACACTCTCACACTCTTCACTCTCACACTCTCACACTCTCACACTCTCACACTCCTCACACTCTCTCAACTCTCTCTCTCTCTCACACTCTCCACTCTCACACTCTCCACTCTCACACTCTCACTCTCACACTCTCTCATCTCTCTCTACACTCTCACACTCACACTCCTCACACTCTCAACTCTCACTCCACTCTCTCACTCTCCACTCTCACATCTCAACTCTCTCTCTTCCCTCTATCTTTTCTCCATTTGATCTCCATCTGCGCAAAATCTTGTCTTTCCCTCCATAAAATTGAATGTCAAACAAATATCTGAAAATAATGTATTTGCTATCATTCTCAAAGATACACAGCTCTCTCGGTATACAGCTTGTTTTATTTATCCTCCTCTATCGATATCTTGCCAGAAAATCGCCTTTTGTACCCCCCGCCCCCTTTCCCCATTACCCTGTCCTTCCCCCCCAACTCGCTTTTCATTCTCCTCTTGCTCCGAATTCTCAAACAAATTTACTGGTCCCGTGTCTTTTCCGTCTGCAAAGAGCAGGAAAAGGGCAAGAGGCTGTGACATCGGCCATTCCATCGGATCCAAACCTTTTCTTTTGATAATTAATCAACTTTCTCTTTGAGCACAGCACGCTTGAGGGCTCTTCTCTCTCTCTCTTCTCGTTCCTCTCTCCTCCCCCACTCCCTCCCTCTCCTCCTCTCTCCTCTCGCCTCTCTCTCTCTCTCTCTCTCTCTCGGTGGTCGTATGGCAGCTTAGCTGCCGGGAGCTATCATTCTTGAGCGTGATGCGCTGATGCAATTCCTCTTATCTTGAAGCGTGACTGTGTCGCTGATGCAATGCCCCTCTCCAGTACACACACTGGAACTGGTACTCATTTCGCCGACCTCGGAGGGATGACGTGCTGAGTCAACCCATGGTGTATTAATTCAGCGGCCGACGGGGCTTGAACTCAGGACCCGAGGATCCCAAGCCGCCACCCTACACCTGAGCAACACCAGCCTTCTGTCTCTGTCTCTCTTCTCTCTGTCTCTCCTCTTCACTCTCGTTCTCTCTCTCTCGCTCTCACGCTCCTGTGACGTCACAAAAGGACTTTTGACCACACACATACTCACAAATCTCAACCCCACCCCACGCCCTTTCATTTTAAACTTTTATTCACTGCAAGATATAATAAATATATATATATATATATATATATATATATATATATATATATAATATATATATATTGTACAGTATATGATGATTAGGATTACACACACCTGTCGTTTTCAAAGGAACACATTGAAGCGGCGAAAAAGGGATTCATTAAATATTCTGGATTAAGTTGAAGCCAAAATTCTGGAAGAGGTTATGCATCCCCCTGAAAGAACTCTAAAAGACTGTTTTGAGATATAAATAAATCACTCCTCCGTGATAAAAGAAATCCTTCTCCTGTGTCTCAGGCTAAAGCCTTCATTGCCAAAGAAGCTGCATAAAGCAACCATGAAAGGCTACCAAGGTAAGCCCTTTGCTGTTTCAAACCCTTCCCACAATTTATCAACACAATATTAAAAGAAGAAAATGCAAAATGTGTTTTTTTATATTATTTAAAAATAAAGTGTTTTGTGGGTTTTTTGTAGTTTTTGTAATTTTTGTATTCCCCCCCCCCGGGATCATGGGCTTGGGTAAAAACACACAACATCAACCACACAATACCCCTGACAAGACCCCCACAACAGCACACACGTGCACACGATCACCCATCAATGCTCAAGCTACCTAAAAGTCCTGTCAACATCCCGATACCCCTCCATCTCCATAACTTCCAAGCCCCTATCGAATTCCAATTTAAACTTATCCACTGTTTCTGCTGCCACTACCTTTCCAGGGAGACCATTCCATGCATTAACTAGTCTCTGAGTGAAAGTCCCCTGCCTTACTACCGTCTTAGCTCTCCTCTTCTTTACTCTCAGGCTATGGCTCCTGGTTCTATCACTGTCTACTCTGTTGAATAATTATTCATCTGCACTTATTTTATCTAAACCTTTCATTATCTTAAACATCTCTATCATATCTCCACATAATCACCTTCTTTCTAGTGAATAAAGCCCTGTCTCCTTCAGCCGCTCCTCATCGCTGAGTCTAGCTCGGCCCGGAATCAATGTAGTAGCCCGACGCTGAACCCTCTCTCTGGCATTGATGTCCTTCCGGAACTGTGGTGACCAAAACTGCACACAATATTCTACATGAGGCCCTCACTAAATTCCTGTACAATGTCAACACCACCTCTTTTTATTTATAAATGAACCCACTCCGAATGCAACCTAAAACCCTATTTGCTCTACCTATAGCTACCTGGCACTGTGCTGCCTGATTACCTCTTGTACCTATTACCACCACCAGATCCTTCTCCTGTGTGACACGCTCAAAAATTATCCCGTGCATCCTGTAATCTCGATTTTCATTGTTCTTTCCCATCCCCAACACCTTACACTTGCTCAGGTTCAATTACATCTGCCAATCTTTTGCCCAATCTATGCAACATCAATACTTTCCTGTATCTGATCACCACCCCCTCTGCAATCCACCTCACCTCCAAGCTTTGGCGCATCTGCAAATTTGGAAAGCTTACTCTTCACCCCACTATCCAAATAGTTGATGTAAAGAATGAATAATAATGGTCTGAGTACTGATCCCTGAGGTACCCCACGACTTACATCCTCCCAGAACGACATCCTCCCACTCACAGCCACTCTTTGCTTCCAATCACGAAGCGAATTTGCAATCTAATTAGCCACCTGACCAGTCACTCCACAAACCCTCACTTTGGCTAACAATCTCCGATGTGGTGCCTTATCAAATGCCTTATCAAATTAGTTTGTATTTATTTAAATGGTTCCTTCATCTGGTCCCTAATTAATGTCTCCAACACCTTCCCCACAACTGAAGTCAAACTAACAGGTCTATAGTTTCTCAATTCTTCTCTGGATCCTTTCTTAAATAATGGTGTTACATTTGCTACTCTCCAATCCTCCGGTACCTGTCCTGACTTCAGTGAGCTGTTGAAAATATCCGTTAACATCTCGCTTACCTGCTCAGCCACCTACCTCAATACTCTCGGGTGCATATTATCTGGACCCGGAGCCTTATCTACTCTTTGATTTCCTCGCTGTTCCTTTACTTCCTCCACTCTAACCTGGATCTTCTGTAAAAGCGCTTCCTCACCTCCTCGATAGATACTCTCAGCTACTGGCAATTCTCCTGACTGTTCTTGTGTAAAAGTTGAAGAAAAATACCTGTTTAATAAACCTGACATCTCACTTTCATCACGAACCACTCTCCCGGTGCTATTCCTCAATGGGCCCACACTGGTCCTAACCTGTTCTTTTACCCTGATTTTCTTAAAGAAAGCCTTGATATTATGTTTAATAGTCTTGGCCATGTCCTTCTCATACTCTCTTTTGGCTTGCCGAGTTATTTTCTTCACTTGCGGTCTGTTTACTCCGATAATGATATAAATCTAACTCCGTTCCATATTTTATACCATACATAAATGCCTTTTTGTTCTCCTTAATAGCCGATTCCTATACTCACTGTTCACGCCACCCTGCTCTCTTTCTGTTTCTAGTTTACACCTCATTTTTAAATGTACTTATTCTGCACTCTACACATTTGGTCCTTTAAGGTTTCCCATTTCTCTGATGCTGATTGTCCTGTTGTTTGAGTCTCCCAATCCACATCACCCAAATCTCTCCTTATACCCTCAAAGTTTGCCTTCCTGAAATCTAATAGCCTTACCCTA
>CM068959.1:18799258-18828715 GCA_035128595.1 Eptatretus atami | reverse complement strand
TGCCAAAGTTCATGCTTGTATCATCAAAGGCACAATTCCCCCAAATATTTCACTTATCTGCCGGACTAGTAGGTGGATGAGTTGGTTCGGTGACAAGAACAAGTGGATTCGATTTTGGTTCATATCGAGCCCATCACTGGGATACAAATGTAAACTGTTAAGCCTGATGGAGGTATGCACTCTACCGAGTGCCATTCCACTTTGTTCTGTTTTGCTACATGTTGCTCTATGAGTGATTTTTAGCTCAGCTGGACGTACGTAAGTAACTCCGGGGAGCTTATGGGATGACTGGTCATCTGTTCATCCATCCGTCTACAAATACTTGCAACTTCTTCTCTGAAACTACACAAATGATTTTGATGAACCTTTACCACAACGTTCATCACCATGTCTGCACCAAAGTTTTGTCATGGCATTAAAAAAAAAAATCGGGCTTTCAGGGGGTTGATCCCTAAAAATAGGTATTTGTTTTCTTCTCAGAAACTACACTTGCAATTCAGATGAAACTCAACCACAACCTTCATCACCAGTGATGTACCAAGGTTTGTTCCCAACTTTCTTTTCCGTTACATATTTTGTGGGTCATTCATGCCTGCAAGTGGTTCCCTGGTTATCTAATGCAACCGCTACCAGATGAGCACCCAGCGGTATTGCCCCTATGTTTATTCATTTTTTAATTTTTTTGTGCAGGATATCTCACAAAGTTGTGGACGGATTCGTATGAAATTGGGTGGGCAAATTGGATGTGTGACAAGGACGAATTGATTCGATTTTGGTGAAGAATCAAATTCAGGTCCATTTGCAATAATTTTTTGAAGTGATTCTTCACCTTTGAGAGATAGGGGTAAAACGATGTGTCGCACGATATCTCAAGAAGTTGTGAAAGGATTTGGACGAATCTTGGTGGACGCATTTGGTGTGGGATGAGAAAGAAGTGATTACATTTTGGTGAAGATCCGAATCCAGATGCGGATACGTGAATTTTTAAAAGTGATTCTTCCCCATTGAGAGATGGAGGTAAAATGATGTGTCGCACGATATCTCAAAACGTTGTGAACAGATTCGGACAAAACATGATGGACACTTTGGGTGTGGGATGAGAAAGAAGTGATTCAATTTTGCTGAAATTCCGAATCCAGATCCGGATATGAGAAATTTTAATTTTTAAAGTGATTCGTCACCATTGAGAGATGGGGCCAAAAAATGATATATAACATGATTTTTTCAAAAATTTATTGGGCCCAATATGTTCTACTGGATCAGGCATTGTGTAGCAGAGGTATGCGCTCCACTGAGTGCCCTTCTGGTTCGTGTTGTTATGATCTCTGCCACCAAAGGCGGAAGGAGGTGATGTTTTTACCCGTCTTTCTGTTTCTTTGTTATGACGAAAATTGAAAATTTTCATCGTATGTCAGTCTGTCTCGTTTGTTGATCTGTGAGTGTGATAACTCACGAGTGCTTTCAGCTATCTTCGAAGGACAAAAGTACGGCTGTGGATGTTTTTTGACGATATATGTCAAAGGTCAAGGTGACAGTGACATCTTAATTGCATTATATAGATACGATCAAATGTGTTTGCGCTACGTGACGTCAAACTTGACACAAATGATTTGGAAAACTTCACCTATAAATTCCGAGCAGATTTGATAAACCAATCGTGATTAAAACACAATATTTCTGGAGGGGCTTGAGGTCAGATGACGCATTTTCAAAATTGCTGCAATCTGTTGACGTATAACATCGTTTCCATGGCAATTAAGTTGCCCATGTTAAAATACAGGGGGGGGGGGGGTTAGGGACAAAAAAAGACGATAACTCGGAAATGCTTCAAGATACAGGTATCAAATTGCAACCATATTCTAAGGTCAAGGTGACAGTCATGTCATTTGCATGATTTTCGTCATACCTGTCAGGCTTACCACCTGGCGCCTTCTTGTTTGTCTGTGAGGGCAATAACCTGCGAACGCTTTCAGCTATCTTTATCATACTTTGCCAGAGGATTCCGAAGATCAAAAGTGAGGCTGTCAATGTTTTTTGAGAATATGTCAAAGGTCAAGGTGACATTGACGTCATTTGCATGATTTTCGTCATACCTATAAGGCTACCACCGGATGCCTTCTCGTCTGTTTGTCTATTTGCTTGTGTGTAGGATATCTCAAAAAGTTGCGAACGGATTCGGATGAAATTTGGTGGGCAAGTAGGGTGTGTGGCAAGACGAAGTGATATTAGACTTCGGTGAAGATCTGGATCCAGATCCGGCGACCAGAATTTTTGAGTGATTCTTCACCATTGAAAGATGGGGCCAAAAACGATATATAGCCTGATATCTCATAAACTTGCAGACTTGCAGACTCGGACATGGTTATTTGACAAGGACAAATTGATTCGATTTTGGTGAAGATCCGGATCCAGATACGCCAATTTTTATAATTTCTAAAGTGATTCTTCACTATTGAGAGATGTGTCCAAAAAAGGATATATGGTATGTTATTTCAAAAATTTATATATGTTCTCCTTGATCAAGCATTGCATGGTGGAGGTATGCGCTCCACCAAGTGCTCTTCTTGTTACTTCTGTTATTAGATGCGCTCTTGGAAAACGCCAATATTAGCTATCTTAACAGATATATACACCTCAACACGGATTTCTCCCAAAGCAGAAAATCCCCTTGGAGAAGGGAGCAAATTAAGTCGCTACAACTTCCATCGTGTGACCCTTAGCCATCCTGTCAAGTTTGCTTGAGATTGGGTAAGTTACGATCCAAATGTATTGCGGTCAAAAATTCACACAGACAGACATATGTATATGTATGTATATTGCACCACACTTCGATGTATGTATGTAACTATCTAACTTCACATTCTCTACGTTTATGTTGGAGTATTTGAGGTAGGTTGTTTAAATTTGTTCAAGTGTTTCCTGTTTTCATGCATGTGCTGAAAATCACGAGAGTAGCAATTTTACTGAGGTCACAACGATGGTGGAGCAACAAGTAATTCAAACATATCAGGGGTGTATTGAGCTTCCAAGCAGCTTAGCTCGCTTGCGTTTGCCAAGCCAGCCGTTCCTTATCAACCATTTTGAATGGAGTGCTTGCATGAGTTGTTAAGCGACTTAGCAAACGCTCTACAAGAAATTTCGTCACTGAACACACCCATGGTCACCAAAATGTCAAGCACATTGAGATTTGCAGTAAAGAATTGGTTGCAAGTTATATGTAATTCTAATGGTTAACTCAAGTTGATGATCAAGGGGGCTTGAGGAGGTGGGAGGAGGGAGGGGAAGGGGTTGGGTGGAAGGAGGGGAAGGGGTAGGGTGGGAGTCCAGAGGGAGGGGAGGAGGGAGGAGAAGTGTTTGGGTGGGAAGAGTATGGAGGGAGAAGTGACACAGCATTGCCGGCAATGCCACGGGTACCTTTGCTAGTAAACAATACGTGTTCCTGTCAAATTTGAACCACCCATGTCCGTTACACCTGTTTCATCTTAGCATCTCCGAAGCTTAGATAAACATCAATATCTGGCTGATGTCGATGCTGTATGTACAATACAGTATTGGCTGTATATACCATACCGCATTGTGATTACCCTGCACATCAAGATCATTAAGATATTGGGGGGCCTTGCAGATATTACCTAAGCTCTTTTCTGTGATTGTTGGTGCCCCCCACTCTCCGACCCAACACTTCTCTCATCTTTGTCTGGCACTCCTTCTTTGATTCGTCCCCATCATCCATATCGCATCCATTTTCAATTCACATGTTGATTCAATTTGAGGACCTACTGACTAGGCCTTAATAAAGCCTGTCACTCGAAGATCCCTGCTTTGTATAGAATCTGGGGTCCTTTGGCAAAGAGACGTGATGCCGGCTGAAGGAGCTCGTACATGACGGACAATGGCATTATGATGCAACAGGCAAATTATCGTATGACGGGCCGTCGAAATTAAAACCGTTCAAAGCACGAGGCTATGCACGAATCTAAAGCACGAGGCTTCCAATTAACTCGTGGAAAAAAGAAGAAAAAAAACAGAAAAAATATTTCATGGGACAATGTACCTATCACACTGCTACACCCTGCCTAAAATCCATTGCTAATTGCACCACGATTGTTAAAGGCCATGTGAGATGGCTTTCTGGGTATCCGTTGCGATCTCATTTGTCGATGACTCCTACACGTCTCCCTTTGAATTTGCTATAGAATTTACGATACACAAATAGATGTTTCTATTCCATTCTTATTTGTCGTTATTCACGCTTTTCCTTAAATGTCAATATGCACACTCATGTAATATGAATTACATCGTTGTATCTTTGTTCAGAATTTCCTTTTACTCTCAGTTTGCCAGACTGATTATTAACGACAAACACAGATGACTAATTCATATCAAACGAGAAGGGCACTCGGTAGCGCACATACCTCCACCACGTAATGCCTGATCCATGAGAACATATCGGGCCCATTACATATTTGAAATATCATGCTATGCAGTACTGGTCTCGTTGTTGGGCTCTAATCTCTCAATGGTGAAGATCACTTTACAATCAATAATTCTCATATCCGGATCCGGATTCGGATCTTCACGAAAATTGAACCGATTCGTCCTTGTCGGAGACCCAACATGTCCACCAAGTTTCATCCGAATCTGGCCACAACTTTTTGAGATATCAGGCTATATATAATTTTTGGCCCCATCTTTCAATGGTGAAGAATCACTTTAAAAATTCGAGTCATCAGATGCGAATCCGTCCACAACTTTTTGAGATATCGTGATATATATATATATATATATATATATATTATATATATATATATATATATATATATATCGTTTTTGACCCAATGTCTCAATGGGAACAATCACTTTAAAAATTATAGTAGTCACATCTGGATCTGGATCTTCACCAACATCTAATCAGTTCATCCTTGTCACACACTGAACCTGTCCACACAATTTCATCCGGATCCGTCCACAACTTTTTGAGATATCCTGCACGCAAACAAAGAACAGCCAGAAAGGGGTGAAAACGTAACCTCCTTCACCTTCGGTGGCGGAGGTAATAACATTTTTAACTAGAGGGGAGCACTCGGGAGAGTGCAAAACCTCCGCCACCAATACTGCTGGGTCACTCAAGTGAACCTTTTTCTTATTCATTAAATTGATGTCAACAGTGCTGACAGTTATAGTTCTTTTCTCCAACATTTTTTTTGGGGAGGGGGGGTTGGAAATCACTTAAAACATGTAGAAATGCAAAAAAAAGAAATCGAAATTTTGTTGAAAAAAAAGTTGCAAAAAATTTTTTTTTCTCTAACAATTTTTTTTGGGGGGGGGTTGGAAATCACTTAAAACATGTAGAAATGCAAAAAAAAAATTTTTTTCTCATTTTTTTTTTGGGGGGTAACAATTTTTTGGGGGGGGGGTTGGAAATCACTTAAAACATGTAGAAATGCAAAAAAAAAATCTTTTTTTGGGGGGGGTGACAATTTTTTTTGGGGGGGGGGTTGGAAATCACTTAAAACATGTGAAATGCAAAAAAAAAAAAAATTTCTCTAACAATTTTTTTTGGGGGGGGGGTAACAATTTTTTGGGGGGGTTGGAAATCACTTAAACATGTAGAAATGCAAAAAAAAAAATCTTTTTTTGGGGGGGGTGACAATTTTTTGGGGGGGTGGGTTGGAAATCACTTAAAACATGTAGAAATGCAAAAAAAAAATAAATTCTCAATTTTTTTTGGGGGGGGGTAACAATTTTTTTGGGGGTCAGGTCAGGTCAGGTATGGGAGCATGTGCCAGAACAGCGCGTCGCTGCGTCCACTTTCCGCCGGTACTCCAGGGGCCTCCGTCTGCCTTCCCCAGGCAGATGCCAGGCCCATCCCCATCTCCTTGAGATGCGGTCAACCTGCTGCAACCACGAGGCACGTGGTCGGCCCATTGGCCTCCTCCACTCACGGGACTCCCTCGCTGAGAGAATCTGGTGACCAGGATCAGCGTCAGGAAAACGAGCCACATGTCCATACAGCCGCAACTGACGCTCACGGACCATGCAGGTAACAAATCTCATCCGAGTCTCTCTCAGCAACCGCTCGTTGGACACAAAATCTGACCAGCGATAGCCAAGGATCTCCGCAGAGACCTGGTACCAAAGGAATTAAGTCTCCGTCTCAGATCCTTGGTCAGAGTCCAAGTCTCGCATCCATAGAGCAAGACTGGAGCACCAAGGACCTGAAGACTCGGACTTTCGTCCTCCGCACAGGTACGGCAGCGCCACACCCCATGGTCCAGTGAATCCATGACTCCCCAGGCCCGACCCAGACGTCTATTGACCTCTGACCCACAGCCAGCAGAGACATGAATATCACTGCCAAGGTAAGTGAATCTCTCCACGACCTCAACTCCTCACCACAAACAGACACAGACAGGACAGCAGCATCCAAGATGTCATTGAAAGCCTGGATCTTAGTTTTGACCCAAGAAACCCGTAATCCAGCGCTCCGACTCCTCATTCAGCACCTCGAGGGCCCCAAAGGATATCTAAAGTCTCCGCAAAGATGACTGCATCATCTGCGAAATCAAGGTCCGAGATCTTGACATTCCCAAATGATGCACCGCAGCTTGATCTTTCCGACATCCTCCCTAAAATCCAGTCCATACAAGTGCTGAAAAGTGTGGGGGCCAGTACACACCCCTGACGAACTCCAGTAACAACTGGAAATAAGTCAGAGATGGTACCACCACACTTCACAGCACTCTCAGTGCCAGAGTAGAGTTCAGACATCAGATCGATCAGTTTTGGTGGCACCCCACGAAGACCAGAATCCTCCAGAGGGCATCCGATTCACAGAATCAAACGCTTTACAGAGATCAACATAGGCTGCAAGCAGCCCCTGCCGAAACTCTCGTCTGCGTTCGGTGAGGACACGAAGAGCAAGGATACGGTCAATCGTTGACCTCTTTGGTGTAAAGCCTGACTGCTCTGGACGCTGGTGTCAAGCAGATGGTGGCGAACCCTATCAAGAATTATCCGAGCAAAGACCTTGCCCGGCACTGAGAGCAGCGTCACCCCTCGGTAGTTGTTGCAGTCTTGGCGATCACCCTTCCCTTTCCAGAGAGGGACAACAAGGCCCCTCTTCCAATCAGTTGGGATGATGCCTGTGTTCCAGGCAGAGCACAAAACTGCATGCAACGACACGAGTGCAGCATTTCCACCAGCCTTGAGAAGTTCAGCATGGATGCCACAGATCCCTGGAGCTTTACCCCATTTCAAGCGGTTCACCGCAGCCCGTGTTTCCACAAGCGAAGGTGGACCACAATTGATTGGAGGGTCAGCAACAGGGATTGTAACACCATTGACGTCAACTCGACAGCTGGTGGATCAGCCTGGTACAACCGCTCAAAGTAACCGGCCCAGCGGGCCTTCACTTCAGACTCCTCTGTTAAGAGCCTACCACTCTCTGCTCTAACTGCAGTGCTCGAGGGATGGGCTTGGATGAACGCAATGCGCGAATTCCCTGTAAGCGGGACGAGAATCACCTGTCCCAGGTGATGCTCTACCCCCTCACAGATTCTCGCACATAGGCCTCCTTGTCCACCCTTAGTGCATGTACAGTTTTACGCCTCAGCTCCCTGAACAGCTCAGCTCTGCCATTCAGCCTGGCCCTGCGACTCTGGTCAATGGTATCCAGTGTCCCTTGAGAGACAAAATTCTTCTTTGTCCTGCGGTGAGTTCCAAGACATCCACGGCAACTCAAGGACGGTGGTCTTGAAGGTAATCCATAACTCTTCAGGACCCCCCAAAGCACCCAGACACCCCAAATGTCCACTCAGCCTGTTCGCAAACTCTCAGCTACTCTCTCATCCTTGAGCTTGCCAACATCCAGCCTAGGCTGGGATGGTACATTCTCCAGGATTTAAGGTGCAGCTTTAGAGTTGCTACAACAGCCGGTGGTCAGTATTGAGGAACTGAGCACTACGGTAGACCCTGCAGTTCTGGATCATCCTCCAGCGACCGTCAACGAGACATGGTCAATCTCCTTTGCCACACCGCCAGCGTTGGAATACCAAGTCCAGCGATGAGCTTGTGGGCGCTGAAACCATGAACCAGCCACCCTAAGTCCATGACTTCTTGCAAAGTCAAGAACTTAGTGCTATTCTGATTCATAGTTCCTGACCCATGGGGACCAACACACGTCTCATATCATCCCTATCAGTTCCAGTCGATGCATTGAAATCCCCAAGACTAGAAGTGTATCTCGTCTGGGGCACTGATCAACCACAGACTCGAGCGTGGCGTAGAAAGTGTCCTTCCACGGTGAGGTCACTCGCCTCAGTCGAGCATAGACAAGAGACCAGGGAAATGACACCTAAAGAGTGACGAAACCTTAGTCTCATAATACGCTCGTTGACTGGTGTTACCTCAATTATCATTGGGGTCAGCTTATTAGACGCAGCTACAGCAACTCCTTGAGTATGGTAACCATCAGAGCGACCAGACCAATAGTAGGTGTAACCACCCACCATTATCTCGCCGCAATCCGGTCTCCGAACCTCAGAGAGTGCTGCAATACCGATGTCCAAACGCTTGAGCTCAGATGATAACAGAGACAGGTGATCATCCTCTCTTAGGGATAGGGACATTCCAGGCACCCACCCGAAGGGATCGCCTCAGGTTAACCCAAGGAGACCGCCGTCTGGTGGACGACACCTCAGCACACTCCGACACACTCTCCCGCAATCTGACCCAGGGAGGTTACCCCGTGGTTTCCCTCTTTCATCAAAGATTGGGGTCCAAGGCTTTGCCCCAATCCGTCATCCGGTGAGCTGCCCTGCGAAGGGAAGCTGCACAGGAGTACTCCACGGAGTGGGTTTTCAGATTTTTTTGCGTTTGTGTGTTTTGCGGAATGAAGGGTTTTACGGTGGCCGGAGTGCAAATCCTGCCACCAACCTCCTAATAAAAAAGTAACCCAACTGCAGGAGGACGTCCGCAGACACAGTTGGGCACTAGATATGGATGGCCGTTGGCTCACAAGGAGCTCCTCCGCCCTTTGACAGGTTTTGTTTTTAATCCTGCTGGGTTCCATATCCAAACACCCTCCTCACCAGAAGCCTGGTGGGGGAGACGGTTTAGTCGCCGACAACCCGACACAGGAACAGGTTAGTACAGGTTTACATGGTACCTGTACAGGTCACAGATCTGACCTGACCTGAAATTGGGGGGGGGTTGGAAATCACTTAAAACATGTAGAAATGCAAAAAAAATCTTTTTTTGGGGGGGTGACAATTTTTTGCGGGGGGGTTGGAAATCACTTAAAACATGTAGAAATGCAAAAAAAAAATTTTTTCTAACAATTTTTTTTTGGGGGGGGGGGGGGGTTGGAAATCACTTAAAACATGTAGAAATCCAAAAAAAAAATATTTTTTTGGGGGGGGGTAAATTTTTTGGGGGGGGGGTTGGAAATCACTTAAAACATGTAGAAATGCAAAAAAAAAAAATTCAAATTTTCTTCAAAATGGCCGCCATAGCGGCCATATTGGATTTTGGACCAAGTCCAAAATCTAATGGCATGATCCTTGGACCATACCTAACCCCCCACCAAGTTTCGTCGAAATCCGTCGAGGAGTTTTTCCGTAATACTGTTCACAAACAAACAAACAAACAAACAAACAAAAAGGGTGAAAACAGTAACCTCCATCCATCTTCGATGGCAAGGTTAAAAATGTATCCACACACCCCGAACCGTTTCACAAGGCACTTGCTCCTTTTGTCGAAATTGTTATTTTGTCGAACATGTCGGTAATGTAGTGAATTTTAACGTGGGACGGTTCAGGGTTTATTTTAACGTGCAGTAGACCCCTACTTGTGCAGTTCTAAATCAATTTGTGCAGTACTAAAATTTATAATAAAAACTGAGTTTATTGGTTCACGAGTCAGTAAGTGACCACATATTCGTTATGGGTGTGTGTCTGTCTGTCTGTCTGTCTGTCTGTCTGTCCCGAGCTAGCTCATGGGTTTTGATCTGATCCTGATAAAATTTGGGTGGGAGGTTTATATCATGATCTAGTTGTGTTTTCCTGAGAATGGGCGTGGTGCGCCCATTATGGGCGGAGCCACGCCCAAAAAACATGTGTTTTTAGGGGGTAGCCGATTTCAAGTTACATCTTCTCCGAGGGGTTTGTCGAATCTGGCAGAGGTTTCGGTATTTGGTTAGCCCAATGGCACCTGCATAGCCCCACGGAGCTCGATTTTTCATTTTCGTCCCAAGGTCAAGGTCACAAGGTCACGAACTTAGAAAATTGCGAATTTTGACATAAAAATCATACGACCAGACACTTTGAGAGCTAGGATGCAAATATTTTATGCATAATCTTGAGGTCATTCCCCACCTAAGGTCTTGAAACCATTTTGCTCTATCTCGAACACCTTGCCCGTGGCGCCCCCTTCAAGTTTGTTTTTACGCTGATTTCATCAAAGTATGGATAATAATCCGAGGAGTGCGAAATGCCATATAGCCTATATGACGTTATATTGTTCCTGGAATGTTCCAGAGGAAGTTTTGCCAAAGGTCATAATCCTTGACCTTTGACCTTTAAAGTTCACAAAGGTCAAATTTTCAAAGTTGTGGAATCGAACGGGTTTCAACTTCTTCGACGAACTAACTCCAATAAGCTATAGCACGTATCCTGTTCCTTATTTTAATGTCCACAACATTGTTTTGTGACCTTTAAAGGTTATGCAAAGGTCAATTTTGAAAGTTGTTGAACGAAACCGGGTTTTCGACATTTTGCAGCTAATAACCTGTCACTCGTACCACATCATGTTGATCATTTTTATAACTTGGTCAAAAATTATCACTTGTTGTCTCATCCTTGACTTCTGAAACAATCTACATCGTCAAACCGCTCGTGAACCATTGCCGTCTCCAGACTTGTATTTATAATAAATTTTATAATGAGACATTGAGTATTTAGCAAGGATGTTCCAAATTTCTGCGCGTTTTGAATGCACTTGGATATTTATGATTATACTTTTAGCTCATGATACTAATTTTATAGACTCCAGTGAGGCATCCTTGTTGTGTACCTTGTCAAAGGATACAAAGGAACTTATAATCTATAAAATGTTTAAAAAAATAGCCATTGCAAATGCTTATCAGACTCAGAGAATCTCAAACACTGGGCCATGGCACCTGCCTCAAAGATTTGTGCAGTTCTAAAATTTCCTTAAAATAAACCCTGGTGGTTTAGCATTGATAAACTCAAATGATCCGTAGCGGAGTTGAGAGTGTTCTTGGAATGAGCTGCTCACAATATTCTTGAGACTTGCCAATGTTTTTGTTTTTTTTTTTTTTGGCAAATATTGTGTCCCATCACTTCAGTGCACTCACTCAATTTGTTATTTAACCTGTCTGTCAGTAAAACAAAGGGGATTTAGATTGCTGCTTCAGTTGCTTCCGTCGGTTCCTGTACAAAAATCTGCAGTCATGTGCATATGGCACTTCAAATGTTGAAACGTAGGCCTGTTATTTATTGGGAGCATTGTGTTACGTGGAAGGGGGTGGGGAGGTCCATAGCTTGACTGTGGTAAATGTAACAATGTCCGTGTGTTTTGAGTGGGTTAGACTGCCCTGTAACAGGGAGCTGTTAGAGTAAGTCGTTTTGCTATATGCGACGCTGAGGAGGCATATGTATTTTATAGACGGGATCATCTGGGTAATATTGTATGCATAAACACCTCTTGTTTGCTGGTGGGACCAGGTGAGGATTTCCCCCATCACAAAAAGTCACACGGAGAAAGCATCACACGCTCCAGAAAGGACCGCCACGATCTGTCTGGCCATTGTGTGTCAGCCACGACGGTGTAGTGTGCTGTGGGGCCTGGAAGCAGGAAAATACTTTTTTTGTTGTTGGGGATGGCTTGGAGGACTCCTGCCAAAATGGACGAAGAGGGAGGAATGTGAGGAAGGGGCGGTTTAAGAGAGAACAGAGGGGAGACCAAAAATAACTGCCTTGAGAGGAGAGAAAGGGGCAGCACACGAGAGCTTCGGCATGGAGAAGGGTAAAGAATAAGCACCTTGAGAGAGGATGGAGAGCAGACCAGGAGGGCTCATGTGGAGAAGAAGAGTGGTGGATAGGATAGAGAGTGTCACGATGGCTGGTTCAGCGTGCACGTCCTGAGGTGCTCATCGTCACTGGCACTCCTCGTGCCTGGCTTGTCTTTGAGCTCATTTCGTCGCTTGCTTAATTCAACTCCAGCACTCTGTTTCTTTGTTGTTCAGGGAGGATGGCTCTCCGAAACGTGAACACTATTATCAAGCTGCACCATCGCCTCCCACACGACCACAAAAATGCCTTATTAGGATGTCGCAAGCAGGTCCAAGTGGATTTGGACTGAGATCGATCGTGTAGGCCAGTCGATGTGAGTGATATTATATATTATGGTCCTGAAGTGCAATGTTGACAGGTGCCTGCTGTGGATGGGTGTTGTCACCTATAAAGATGGAGTTGGGACCTTGCTGTTGGGCCAAAAGGACCATTTCAGGCATAATGATCACATCCCTCCATCTGACACCAGTCATTGCACCCCTCAAAATGATGCCCAGATCAGTTTGGCTGCCAACTTGAAATGCTAGTCCATACCAACCACGAGGCTGCCTCTACCAGACCAATCATACAGCTTCATTGCACACGTTGGTAAGGTCCGAGCACAATCTACATTCCTTGGTGAAAGAAACATGGCACCAAAGGTTCACGATCCAGTTGTGATGTGTTGCCATGCATCCCTGTTGATGACACTGTTAACGGGATACAGAGTAGTGGTCTTCTGGACCTCATAACAACAGCGTGATGCCTGTTCTAAGCTTTCTTGGTATCATTTAAATCATTATGCCTGGTGTTGGCTTAATGGTTCGGGTGATGGGCTTGGGATCCCAGGATCCTGAGTTCAAATCCCACTTGGCTGTTGAATTTAAATACCAGGTGGGGTTGACTCTGCCTGTCATCCTTCCGAGGTTGGCAAAATGAGGGCCAGCTTGCTGGTATCCTGTGTCGGAGTGGCGACCCGTCCAGGATTGTGTCTAATAGCCAAGGAGACTGCTTAGGTAGCAACAACGCTCTGCATAGAGTATGGTCCCAATGAATGGATTAAAATCGTTGATTGTTTTACATTCTTGAGAAATATAGTTATTGAAAAGCAATTCCTTCTGATAAGAGTGACAAAATCGTGATCCTCCCAAAGCGTTGGAAGGCTTAAGTCACCTGAAAGAGGTCTTTCCATGAACTGTCCAATTTGATGGACCTAGTTAGTGCCACACAAATGATACTGGAATGATCATTGCATTGGGAAGCAACAATAGTCTGAGTCATCAAACTTGAACCAACTAATTTGGTATGAAACAATGCCTTGCTCTTCCTAAACTGACTTACACCACATGGGTGGCCAATTTATAGAGGATATTGCCAAGGTCGTGTGCAGACATGTACGCAGATTCTGTGCAGGAGGCAAGATTTGCACTTGAATTTTCAGGATCGCTCAGTTGAGGTGACAATAATTTCAACATGACATGTTCCACGTCAAATTTCATGATTACGTTTCTTTCCTCAATATCAAGGGTTTGCGTACACACAGATATGACATTTCTGAAATGTGAATATATAGTTTATTTCACAGTGTCAAGGTTAATGCTTAATGTTTTATTGGGGTTCTGCAAAACCGGCCCTCTCCCGAGGCAATGGGACACAACATATAGTGGTCCCAAGATAGTTATTTCATTAATATTCATTTTAGATAACCCTTCACTTATGTGTAATGGGTTTACAGGACATATGCGTTGCGTGGGCTTTAGGTCGGTTTTTATTCCCATTCTTTATTTATTTTATTTACTTTTGCTGCCAACATGAGCCGCTCCTTCATGCATGTCTGCACGCAAGCAGCTCGTTAGCATACGCGTGCCATTTCTCCTTCAAATCACGCCCCATTACCCAAAAGATTTTTTTACCTCGGACTTCACCAGACTCAGACTACAACGCCTCAACCTTCATAGAAACACCACAATGCCTTTATAAAAATCATCACACCATCAAACCCCAACTCAAACTCGCCTACACTTACCATTGACGCCACAACGAAGACCAACCACCCTCCATCGCAAACCACCACACGACAATTGCTATGCGACACCACCGTCACCGCCGATTACCACCACCGCCTTTTGGGACCAGCATGGACGGGGGGCGCATTCACGGCAGAGGCGTGCGACTAAATAGCCCGTCACATGTTAATTTCGGAGCTCTGCCGTGTGGCAAGGCGCAGACTGACTGAGGCCATTTCTGGTACCAGGTTCTCGCAGGGGTGGGGACATTGCAGTGGCAATTGCCTGCACACCAATGGGGGCATGGGAAACGCTGATAGAAGAGCCAGGTGCCAGACCAGGTGCCTGATCTGCCTCGAAGCTCCACCCCCACCAGGCTATTTTATATAGTAATGCTCACTCCGGACATTCCAGTTTGTTCTCGGTGCTTTCTGACTGCATATTCTCGGTTCTCTGGCTCAGCTTGGTTTTGGGTACATTCCCAGTTTTTTTGGAGTGGAACTGAGCGCTGGACGAGCGAGTAGAAGAGCCAGGTGCCAGACCAGGTGCAGTTTAGATAACCATAGCATTTACAAGCACAGACCTCTTTACTCTCACTGTTAGTCTATCTCCTCACACGTACTTTTCTTTTGTTTCCAAAACCCCATGATCCACATATTTACACCTCCCTCCAACCTCGCACCATGACTCCTTCAATTTTCCTTCCCCTCTTCCCCCACCTCAGCGACTGGGTCACATTCGTCTGACGACCGCGCAAGGTAAAAAGAGGTTGCAAACACCTCCTCCTTTTCTCATCTTCCTCGCTCTCTAACCTCACTTGGGGAATGCTTCCGATGGTGCCTGTCGTGTTAGCTTAAGATTGTAGAATTTTAGTATGGGTTTAACTCTGCCCTGTGTCTTCTCTTTTGTATGCACGTGTATTTTCTTTTCAGTTTTCCCAAAGTTTAAAACAAACAGTAATTGTCATATTATTGTCGCTTTAAACGGAGCTTTGTGGCTCAAAAATTGAAAGCCCTGCTTCCTTACTTGATGCCCAGCAATTGAAAAGGGGAGAACCTGGGCAATGGATCATCATCATTTCGAGTGCAGCCTGTGGCTGCTGGTTTGCATCATTGCTGGGAGCGTGGCTGTGCTACTGATGCAGTGCCTCCTGCTGATTATGGCAGGATTTTGTCATTTGTTCAGGGTGCCGGTGAATACTCGCCTACTCTTCACAAAGGACACCGTGGGATCTTTAACGTCAACAGACTGGTGCCAGCAGATGGGACGCCCGTTTAACATCCATTCAAGGTACGGCACACACATTGATGAATCACCTTGCCTGTGAAACACGGGGATGACAGTTTATAGGTGGGTAGAGATTTGAGGTGAGTGTGCATACCTCTAGGCCACCTGCCAGCCCAGACAATTTTTTTATTTTTCTGTCTCGATTTCCTTACAATGTCATCTGTATTGCGAGAATTTTTGAACGGCCAGCCTTGAATCTGCATCAAATATGCCAGACAAAACGATCTTTCTTTTTTCTGGGTTAATTTTAAGCTCCGTGGATTGTGAATACAGAGAAATATGCACTGACAAAAACATGTTATGAATGTTTGTTATAATCAGGGTGCTTGCTTAATTAGAGGTCTGACTCTATACATAAACATGCAACGCTTTAAAATATACACTGTAAAACTTGTCCACCATCTCCAAATGAAAACGACTTCCTACCACTTACTGGACATCGTCAGTAAAAGACACACCCACAGGCACTTCTCTGATCATACCATCGCAAAACATTGAAACACCAGCTCCCTCAGGGAGCAATTGTGCCCATGCAATATCGCGTGATGCCCATTGCTTTGGGTCGTGTGATCTGCTGTGAGCAGAATGACGCTGCACCGGCCAACTTTTATTCACAGATATTTTCATTTATGGACATTTTCTGACTGTTTTATGATTTTAGCTTGTCTGGAATTTAAATTCCAGACAAGGTATTGTCATCGTGCAATGTCCGTCCATCCGTCTCCTTTTTTGACTTCTCTGGCCAAATCGCTGGGCCAATCCGGCTGAAATTTGGCAACAATGTTCCTCTCCTTACTGCTAACAGGAATTGCAAAGCTCGTTCCAGTCACATGACTTTAAGTAGGTCAAAATGGCCGACTTAGTCAATTTCTTCAAAAAATCTTCTTCTCCGGACCCACCAGTCAGAATGCAACCAAATTTGGGTTACAACATTAGGCCAGGGGCCAGATAAGCTGCCGGTCCAGTGGTCCTATTTTTTTTTTATCATGGTAGTGTCAGACCCCGCTATTACCGGATTCGCTATTCGAGGAACCCGCATATTCGCTGTTGATAAAATTCGACCTGCTTCTACATTCACGCCCCTGTACTTTGCATATTCGCGTTTTTTCACGTATTTCTGGTTGTTCACAAGTGTATTCGTGGATTTTTTTTGTGGTTTCGCGGTTTTTTTATGGGCATATTTGTGGTATTTTTTCATTTTGTCACGTTTTTTGGGGGTATATTCGTGGGGTTTTTGCGTGCATTTTCACAGTTTTTCACAGGATTTTCGTTTTTGCCTTATCAATCACGAACTGCAGGGAACAGATCCCCCCCTTTCCCATTGAAACAATGCCCCAACATTCGTGGATTTGACATTCATAGCGTTGTCCAGGGACATACCCCCATGAATAGTGTGGTTCGACAGTACTATTTTGGTATGGCCATGGGTTTTGAGTCTACTACGAGGGGGTATCCCCAGTTCCCCTCGGACTTTCTGGGCCTGAGGCCGCCGGGCACAAAAAACTTTGTGTCATGGTGGGTTGCAAAGCAACCGCGAACGCCAATTAGTCAACCTTGTGGTCTAGTGTCCTCCATTTAAAATGCCATTTAACTGGAGGTCACGTGATCTCCTGATCGGGGGACAAGCCCTCAGCTATGCACTAAGCTTATCTTAGTTAGATCTTAATTAGAGCGGCTGTGCAACCACTAGCCATACGGACTCGGAGATGAAAGCCAATTAATTGGGAATTATAACCACCCAGACAAATCTTGGTGCGGACAGCCTGTACCAATGGGGAAAAGAAACACGGCCAGATTGGAAATGAAGTTCACAAAGAGGATTTATTTACAGGACATTGTAAAATGCGAAGATGCGGTGCTGTGCAGAATTTAACACACAAGCAAGCAATCATCAAAATGGGGAAATGCAGTAAAAAAAAATGTCCACAAGGATAATGGTTCAATCAATGAAGAGTGCAAGTGAGTACAGGAAAGAAAAACGGGCGAGGAGCAGAACTTTTTCCGTTAGTTCTTAACAGCTTCTTTCACAAGAGGGGAGGGGGAGGGTGGTGGGAGACTGAATGAGAGGGAGTGGGTGGAAGAGGGAGAGAGGGGAGAGTGAGAGAGGGGGGAGGTAGAGAGAGAGAGAGGGATGGGTAGGGGGGAGAGAGAGAGAGAGTTGGAGAAGGAGGGGGGATGGGAGAGAGAGGTAGAAGGTGGGAGAAAAAGAGAGGAGGGTGAGAGAGAGAGAGAGGGGGTGGGAGAGAGAGGAGGAGTGGAGAGAGAGAGGAGGAGTGGGAGAGAGAAGAGGAGGGGGGGAGAGAGAGAGGAGGGTGGAGAAGAGAGAGGAGGGTGGGAGAGAGAGAGGAGAGGGGTGGAGAGAGAGAAGGGGGTGAAGAGAAGGAGAGGGGTGGGAAGAGAGAGGGGAGAGAAGGGGGTGGAGAGAGAGAGAGGGAGAGTGGGGGAGAGAGAGAGAGAGAGGAGAGAGAGAGAGGTGGTGGAGGAGAGAAGGAGAGAGAGGGTAGAGAGAAGAGAGGGGGGAGGTGGGAGAAGAGAGGAGAGAGGGGGTGGGAGAGAGAGAAGGAGAGAGGGTGGGAGGAGAGAGGGGGGGGGGGGAGAGAGAGAGGTGGGGTGGGAGAGAGAGAGGTGGGTGGGAGAGAGAGAGAGGGAGGGAGAGAGGGGAGAGAGGGAGAGGGTGAGAGAGGAGAGAGAGGAGGGGTAGAGAGAGAGGAGGGTGGAGAGAAGAGAGGAGGGTGAGAGAGAGAGAGAAGGAGGGTGGGAGAGGAGAGGAGGGTGGGAGAGAGAGAGAGGGTGGGAGAGAGAGAGGGGAGTGAGAGAGAGAGGAGAGAGGGAGGAGAGAGGAGTGGGAGAGAGAGGAAGGTGGGAGAAAGGAGAGGGAGAAGAGAGGAGGGGTGGGAAGAGAGAGGGAGAGATGGTGGAGAGAGAGAGAGGTGTGAGAGAGAGAGAGAGAGGGTGGGAGAGAGAGAGGGAGGGGTGGAGAGGAGAGAGAGAGAGAGGGTGGAGAGAGAGGGGGGAGTGGGGAGAAGAGAGGTGGGAGAGAAGAGAGAGGAAGAGAGGGGGGGGGAGAGAGAGTGGGGTGGGGGAGAGAGGGTGGGAGAGAGAAGGAGAGAGAGAGGGGGGTGGGAGAGAGGTGGAGAGAGAGTGAAGTGAAAAGAGAGAGAGGGTTGGAGAGGAGGGAAGGGTTGGAGAGGAGATGGGGTGGGGAGAGGAGGGAGAGGTGATGTGGGATGGAGAGGGGTGGGGTAGAAAGACAAGAAGCGGACGAGACTTGACAAATAACTGGGAAAAAGACAACAGCTGCTGGATGCAATGAGTAGCATTGAGGAGGCTGCCTGGCCATGTGTGTTGTTTTTTGTTTGTTTTTTTTTTGGGGGGGGGTGTATACAGGAATGGAATGACATTACTTTTGGAATAGGAATGACAATGGACTGTTTCCACTCACAGGAGGATTTCCAAAGACCATACCTTGTTTAATAGTCCAAGGAGCAGTAACAACATTCTATCATCCATGTGCTTGAACATTAACTTAGTTAAATGGCGGGCCAGGTGCACTATTCTTGGACTTCAATATAGCTTGCTTGAGTTCCCAAAGTGAGATGTCCAGAATGAGCGTCGAGCTTACAGGACGGGAATCATTGATGACGGCTTTGTGGTGGTTGGTAAATTGAAGCTTATTTGCTTTGAACTTTGAGTCATTATAAACGTTTTCTACAAGGTTAGAAAAGTGTTTCCCCAGGGTCAAAGCATTCTTTTTGTTCAGACAGAGAGTTCCATTATGGCAGATGAGCACAGGGATGGTTCTCCCTCCATCTTTGCTTCCATTCATATATTTCACTCTTCTACAGATGGCTTGTAGAGAGCTGTCCGGGTTGATAGTTGAGCCGAAGAAGCACCAAGAAGCAGTCTTAGCTCATTTGATTACTCACTGGGCTTGTGCTCTTTTTGTTGTATATTCAATGGCATCCCTTACTCTTTTGAAAGCAGCGCTCCTTGCCCAGATAACCTGTTTGCACTCGTCATTCCACCAGGGAACTTTGATTTTCTGACCAACTGAGCTTTCGAAAATGGGGATTGAATCCTGGGCATTGGTATACATAGTTTTGACGATATTACTATTAATAAAGTCAAAAATATGGATGACATTGTCAACGTTTTAATTAGTAAGCTCTTCCATCACTTCTTTGGATCAGAGGCTGGAAAAGTTGTTCCTGTTGGCCGTTGGGAAGATCCAAGAGGGGAATCTGTCTCAATCATCTAGGTCCCTTCCCTATTTGAGATTTGTGATCACAGTGAAGTGGTCACTACCCCATCTCGCATTACCATCATTTAAAAGCACCAAGTCAAATGATTCAATGATATTTTCCATGCGCTCACCCATTTCTATCAAATAGTTTGGAGCCCCATAGAATATTGTGGCTGTTGACTTAGTCACCACAACAAATAATTATCAACCATTCACACTGACTTATGACCACCTGGAGCATGTTATAGATCAAGAGTTGACAGGGATAATAGAAATTTATGATGGTAACAGTTTATCTTGTGAAAAGGATTTTGATAATAGTGTTCCATTCCAGTTCAGCATTATATTTCCAGTTCCATGAAGGGAAACACCAAGCTTGACAACACACCCCCACATACACCTCCATTCCCACTTCTTCTGTTCCTATGTTTTAAGGAATAACCAGGGATCTTAAATTTGTTGTGACTGTGACATTCAAGCCAGGTTTCTTGTTTACAGATTAAATGTGTTTTTTTTTAATGTTGAAGGCTACAGGCATGGACTAAATAGTCCTCATCGAGGTCAAGCCTTAAATAAAAGAACTGCATAGAGAAGTAAGAAAAGAGAAAATAAAGTGAGGAGGGAAAATGAGTGAGTAAGAAAAATGTAAGATGAAAATTATATGATGTTTGTTTGCAGAAAAGAGAGATTAAAACTAGCCCGGTAGCTATAGTTTGAGTGAGACAGAAAGTAAGACAGCAATCCTGACACAGAGAGTGTAAGATGGTTCCGGGCACCACTTTAACGCTCCTAAGTCAGAATGGTAGTACCACCCTGAGCGGTTGCTGTCTACAAACTACGACCTAAAAAAACGGTCTAACCAGATGGGTGTTTTTTCGGAGACACCATCTCCTTACTGGATGGCCGTTGGCTCCCTAAAGGAGCTCATCCGCCCTTTGGCAGGTGTTGTTTTTCGTCCTGGCAGGGTGTCACAGTCACCCTCCCCACTGGCAAGCCAGTGAGGAGGGTGTCACAGTCACCCCTCAACTGGCAAGCCAGTGAGGGGTGTCGGTTAAGTCGCCGACAACCTGACCATGCGGCAGGTAGCACTGGGTTACATGTTACCAGTGGCAGTCAAGAAACCTGACTGACCTGACAATGTAAGATCACAGGTAAGAGGTTTGGTTGTGAGATCACAGATAAACTTAATAAATTCAGACCCATGTGGGCAGCTTTACTTTTTACATTCCATTGGATAACTATCACTTGTAATAGGTATCCACAACCATCCTTCACCATGTTGTGGAATGTTGGCCGAGGCCCTCACTTTTTCCCCTGTATTCGCTTTTAAATTCGTTTTCTCCGCAGTCACTTAAGCGATTGACACAAAACTTTCAACATAGGAGTGCCAACCCATGGATAATTTTTTTCAAAACAGTTACATGATGATTGGATGGAAAATGTGGCCGGCGTTGCAAAAAAAAAATCTGTTTTCTGTCGGCATGGGTTGCAGGTTGTTTCACCGATCAGGAATAAACGGGCTCGACCTCGCTTCACTCAGCCCCAGCCTAATTATTTCACGGATGGGTCTTGAGACTGTTTAGGATCAAACCCACTAATTTTGCGATCTAACTTGCTGAATATTTTATTAATCTACATGGAAGAAATGCCCTCCCAACCCAGGTGTTTGATGGCTGTAGAGAAAATTATGTTTCTTTTCTCTGATCTCCTTTGTGCTTGGGCTGCACAATTTACTACTTTGGTGATAAAACCGATGAATGCCATTTTGGTAATCTTCATGTCTATATCGGTGATTACACTCTCGCTTTGGCATTATTGATGCTTAGTATCAGTCTGAACTCTCACCGATTTTGTCATTATTTTGACCTGGTCTCAATGCTGACTTCATTTATTGGGGACTTGATGTTGAGAACCTTGAGAACAGCCTCAGCATAGGACAACTTCGCTTCAATTTTAACATGTTGGATCTGGGCAGCTCTTTGGAACTCAGGGCATCCTCGAAAGTCTAAAGGCTGCAATGACGAAATTGTTGATTTGTATTCTGCAGCGTTCAATGTCTGAAGGCTGCATTGTGATCCCCACCCTAGTTGGCAAAATTTATTTCAGTAATGGTGCAGCTACCAAGTTTGTGGTCTCCATTGCATTTGCTACAGCATTGTTTGCCCCTACAGGCTGGAAAAGTATGCCCAAACTTTTAGCACTTGTAACATATTGGGAGGGGTGGGGTTGGGGTGGAGGCATATATTCATGACCCTGAAAACCAGGAAACAACTCTAGGATGTAAGACAGGGTTGCCAAAGATCAAAACCACTAATGTGGTTTCGACCTTGACCTCAACCTAATGGTAGTGAGACGGCAGGCATCAACAAACTCACATTTCAGCTAAATCGCTCTTAATGTTGTCCATTTCAGTTGAGGAAGCAATCCTGTAAATTAATTATTGGTTTTCCCTGAGACGGTGTTGTTCAAGAGACTCATACACCGCCGAAGTGAGAGGCTCTAAAAACTGTTTCCCGTTGGGTGACCGATTTGCATTCAAGAAATAGGTCACCTGATCTGAGATTTGTGACACTGCACATATCTCCAAATTATTTTTTGATCAATGTCGCCATTTTGATAGGAATCAAAACATCAGAGGCTGAAACGATAACCACAGGAGTTTATCATGATGCTCTTCTTGATTAGGAAGGGTTCTAAACACTTTGGATGAGTCCGACTCATCGCTACTCTCCCGCCAAAACCTGCCCCATCTTCTTGGCTTGATTAACTATCAATGATGGATCCTCATCGTCGTCTTCATCAGACAAATTCTCCATCATCACTCATCTCCTCCCGATAAACAAGAGGATGAAATTTGGCTCGAAATACGAGAGATCAAACATAAGAAAAAAGTGGAGGAATAGGATAGGGAATATGGAAGACAGCCAAAGCACCTTCTACCCTCAAAATCAAAGTCTCATGTGAATATCCAACTCCACCCTCAGAGTATACGGAAAAGTTTATTGGTCAAGATGGCGTAATGCTATGCCCTGAAGATGGCGTAACTACCAAACTGAAGGTTTTTTTGGAAGTGAAAACAAGGCAATTTGTGTTCTACAGTGTTCAAATATATAATACAATTGAAATACAATTAAACTTTGATAAGACTGGAGAAAAATACACCAAAAAACATTGAATTGGAAGTTTGCCACCATTGATGCACTACCTTTTTCACCACCTAAACATGTTAAATTAGTTATTCATGCCTGTTGTTTGTGTCCTTTATGACGTCCGTAAAAATAAGTTTCCTGTTTGGAATGATTTTCAATTTTGTTTGACTGCCAGACAGAGACAGACTGAAGCAATTTCTTTACCTCACTGTGTACCTGCACACTCGGAACGAGACGCCATGCAATTTGCTACATTCAGAGCCAAAGTACTGCTAAACTGTAGTTCCTGGTAATTTTCATGTCGACATCAGTGATTACACTCTCGCTTTGACATTCTTGCTATTTCGTATCGGTCTGAACTCTCACTGATATGTAACAACTTCCTTCGGTTTTATTCATGTTCTGATTCGTGTTCTGCAGTGTTCAAAATATATAATTAAATTGAAATGAAGTAATTCCTCCATCATAGACTGATGTCTGTCAGACAGACAGAGTGAACTAATTGCTGAACCCTGCTTTGCACTACGCGCGTGGGTAAATATGTATCCGATGTGTCTTGGACTATTGTGTATTGTTTGTATATCCTTTTGAACTCCATATCGTATGCTATTGTACTCATCTGCAGTCTGAACACTGGGTGGCCTCAGGAATAATGGCACATGTACAATTGAGATTGAAAAGTTTTAATTTGTATGAAGCAACATCAAATAGCAACCTACTTGAAAAAAATATATATATATTTGTGACCATGTTCATTGTCATAACCAATTTAGTCAATGCACGTCCTCCCAAAAGCCTGTTTTTTTGGCTTGTCAGTTAAGGTGGTTGGTTTAATATTTTAGGGAACTGAGTAAGCCTCTGTTGTGCCATTAAAATGAACACCAGGTGTGTTGATTCAGCGCTAAGCCTATCATCGTTCAGGGTCAGCAAAATAAGTACCAGCTTACTGGGAAGATTGAGCCATTCGACTGTCTTAAGTTGGAGTGGTGACCCATCCAGATTGTGTCCCCTAGCCAAGAAAAAACTACCTCGGCACCCAGATGTGTGTAAAGATGCAAAAGGAGTACATCTTGGACTTCTTCCTCCTCCCAAAGGACAAGGTTGTGGAAACATTTTCTCTCCTGGGGGTTTAGTTTATACATAAGTCAATTCACAAAGGGGTACGTTGCTGTATTTCAGCAACGACCCCAAATACTTTGGAGTTGCATCTGGACCCCTGCACCTCATAGTCCAGAGACCCCATCAATGGATGAAATTATTCAGTTCTGCCATTAAAGTCCTCATCAATGCAGTTGGACCACAGCTTTTGCCCTCAGCTCCATGAGGGTTTGTAGCCAGTGTGTAAAGACTTGATCCTTCAAATGTCCCATTAGAAAACCATTACAAGGATTTAAGTGTGGGCATCGAGCAGGCCATGTCATCCAACTTTGGTACTTGTCTGGAACCTTGAGAGAAATGACTGAATCTTTAATGAAGAAAGTTAAGGACAGATCCGCATTGATCGAACACTTGACCCTGACTCATAATGTGTATTATTATTCAATTGAATTCAGAATGGGATTAAAATAGTCAATTAAAATCAAATGGAAGACCATATACCGGAGGTACAGGACTGCATTGGAGTCATCCGAATGAAGCGCAACAAGCAAAATGAACAAGCAAAAAACAAAAAAGCAAAGAGGAAGTCATCAGGAGGAACCTGGATAGGATTTGGGTTTCAGTTTCTACTCCTCCAACCTCAAACCCAACCAGGTGCAGCCAAGTCAGCCTTATTCCAACATATATCTATATATATACATATATTCAAAGTATTAAATAATTCTGGCTGCCAGACCATGCATCTGATCAGGTTGAAATTTAAAACACATATTCCCCATCACTACTTGGTCATAACTCTGAAATTCCACGTTATTCAATGAAGCGGAACAAGAGAAATAATTTTTTTAAGATTTTCGTTTAATCCAATATGCCCAGACCATTTGACCTATCAATTACTCGTGAACAAACTGGTCTCCCAAAGGCTCGGGGAACATGTATGTGAAGTTTCCCATAGATCTATCCAGCAATTCTGGAGAAGAGGATTTTTAAAGGTTTTTGGGTAAATCCAATATGGATGCCAAACCATGTGACCTATGATGTCATATGTGGGAATATTTTATTCCTCATGGATAGACGGTCATACCTGTAAAGTTTCGCCTCGATCTGTTGAGCCATTTCAGAGAAGATTTTTGAAGGTTTGTTTTTTATTTTTATATATGGCTGTTGAACCACATGAACGATTATGTCATCAATTTTTTTCTGTCGACCAATTTATCACAAGATGACCCTCAAAATTTTTCATACTAATCGGATGTAGCGTTCTACATATGTAATGACGTCATAACGAAGGCACCTTTGGCATCATACAAAAATCTAACTTATTTCCCACATGGACTACTTGCCATGTGCCCAGTTTCAATTTTTCCATGGTGTGGTTTCAGAGATAGAGAGGTCCAAAATTTTCCCTTTTTTCCAACATGGCCACCACACCACGTGACCTCTGGCGTCATATTTATCATTAGAACATTCTACATGAGTCGTCACTCCTATGGTGAAAATTTTCTGTCAATCCGACAAGTGTTTGCAGAGAAAAACCGTACTCACATTCTGTGCGGAAAAACAAACAAACAAAGATGTCATGCACAGCACGATACTTACGAAGTCCATAAAACAAATTTGACCTTAAAATTAATGGTTGGTTGAATTCAATGACCAAATATGCAAATCCTCTTGAAATTTCAATTCAATCGGATGAAAATTGAGGATTTTAGAAATCTGGCAAAGTTGTTAACCTTTGGCCTATGTTGACCTCAAGAATAATAAGCATCTTGCTTATGACGAATTCTACCATGTGGTGAAGTTTCGTAAAGATCGGTTTAAAATTGCGACCTGTAGGCGATTGACATACAAACAAACAAAGACACAATAACGCACAAGACCAACCAATATATTTGAAAAACCTTCGATTTTTGCAAGTAACAAACAGACAGACAAACAGAACAAATGTAATACCCTTTCTGGCGAGGGTAACAATACCACATCTTGATAGAAAACACCAAAAATGCACAAATCGATTTTCCATAAGATCCGCTTGAGAAACTATAAAATGTGTGTCGTTAATAATCACTGCTTATCAACCTGCAAACAATGGAAAACCATTATTATTTCATAAGACAACATGTACTGTTCCTGATAGGGCTGACAGGATGGCCATGAGGTATGCACACTCGCCTCTCAGCCGTCTCTAGTGGGTTCAAATCCTGACCCACCTAAAAACTGTCCTCCCAATGTTTCACAGGCATGGTGACTTATCAATGTGTGTACCATCCCTTGGATGGATCTTAAACTGGGTGTCCTGTCTGCTGGCATTCGTTGGTGGACGTTAAAGATCCCATTGTATCCTTTGGGAAGAGTATGCGAGCTATCACTGGCACACAAAACAAATTCCAAATTCCTGCCATAATCGACAAAGGGTGTTCCATCAGTGGCACAGCCATGCCCCCAGCCAATGATATTACCTGCAGAAGAAGAACACTCACTATTCCTGATGGAAATTTGGAAAGTGTCGATTCTCACTCATAATGGAGGCACAGCACAGGGGAAAGAAAAACAAACTCGGGATGAAGTCGAGTGCAAAAACTTTTTGCGCGAATTCTTTTTTTTCAAACTGCAATTGTTTGTGTTCAAAAACATTTGATTCTTTCTCCTCCAGTGTTGGTATTAACTTGACCTAATTTTTCTCTCGATCACAGAAAATAACTTCACATGTCTTGTACATAAACACTCAATTCCTACACAACCAAGCTCTTTGGATCCATATTTAAGAAAATGTACATGGAAGTAATTACCAATGACTGTTATACCTGGGGTATTGCTGAAAAATACATTGTAGAGAAAGTAAAATGGATAATGTATGACAATGTGAAGAATGGCTGGTTATTGCATTGTCATGGCAGGATATGCAGGTGACGATAATCCTTTGGTACTTACACATCACAAAGTATTTAGCACTAAATATTTGGTAATTATACAACATTATGAAATATTTGGTACTTACACAACATCACAAAATATTTGGTACTTACACATCACAAAGTATTTGGGACTTGCACATCACAAAATATTTGGTACTTACACATCACAAATTATTTGGTACTTGTACAACATCACCAAATATTTAGTACTAAGTATTTGGTACTTATACACCATCACACAATATTTAGTACATATACGATATGACAAATTATTTGGTACTTACACATCACAAATTATTTGGTACTTGTACAACATCACCAAATATTTAGTACTAAGTATTTGGTACTTATACAACATCACACAATTTTTAGTACATATACGATATGACAAAATATTTGGTACTTACACATCACAAATTATTTGGTACTTGTACAACATCACCAAATATTTAGTACTAAGTATTTGGTACTTATACAACATCACACAATATATAGTACATATACGATATGACAAATTATTTGGTACTTACACAACATCCAAAAATATTTGGTTTTAAACAGACGGCTTTTTAACAACCTCTTTCTCCAGTATATAGCAAGTAGTTCCATAGTTATTTCAAATCAAACTGTGAAAGGAGGGCCTTTTGAAGGTCCAGCAACTTGCAAGTACAAACTGGAAGGATGAAGATGTTTTCAATTGCATTTAAGCAAACTATACTTTTCAGCAAATAAACCACCTATCATCATCATATCATATACAGCCTATGGCTGCATCATTTTCTGGAAGCACCACTGTCCCATTGCGGTACCCCCCGTTTCCAGTAAGCTGGTACTCATTTTGCCGACCTCAGTAAAGATGACCAGGTGAGTCAACCCACCTGGTGTTATTTAACAACACGACAGGGGCTCGAACTCAGACCCTAACATCTTTAGCCAGCCACCTTAACCGTTAAGCCAACACCAGGCTTAGATAAACTAATGAATCCCAGCGAATCGTTCACTACGCACTTATACATGAAACTGTAGCAGACTTGTCAGAAAGAAAACTTAAACGTAATTATGATCCATTTTATGCTTCCCAACACGACACGTACGCACAATAGGTGACAAGCTTGTAGACAGCTGTTCTGGCTGTATGTGGCTGTTTCCCGATGATACTTTTCCCGCAGGTAATTGGGTGATGTGTATGGTCCAATTAAATTATGAGTCACTCAAACGTCAGCTTTATAGCTCCACTGCCTGCGTTATATAATTTGCACTTTAAAGTAGTTATCCCAGCGATAATATTACAATAACTTTCACGTCAAATAATGTTGTCTGTGCCAAGCAGGATTCATTGCAAATCGTAAGAGAGAAATGACGTAAATATGGGTTAATGGGCTTTATTAGCAGCATTATATAGATTAATGGAGTTAAGTACAGTTATTTCTGAAAAGTCACAAAGTGTCTCTCTGTCATCTACCACCTCCTTTCTGGTCTTCTACCCTCTGCTCTTTAACGTGCTTTGTCTCCCCACGGGTATCCGCAAGGCACACATGGAGACACCATCAAGGCCATTCTGGTGAAACTATCTAAATCCAGGATCACTGCTCAACTCGACTTCTCATTCTTTCCTCCAGATCTTCAATAAAGCTGTTCACCAGAACCTCAGATCATACTGGATCTAAAACCATGAAGTTTACTACTCTATCCATCTTGTCCAAACCGTGCTTCCTCCTCATGCTACCCAACATACCTTATCACTCCAAATCTCTTTCTATTTTGTCCCACAATCCCGCTGTTGGTGTCCCTCTACTGTTCCTTCTGTTCTGTTACATCCTGATCCGTTCTGTGTTCAAGCTCCTCGACTACCCTCGACTTTGTATACTTTGTGAATATACTTTGTATACTATATATCTTTTGTTCTCTATCTGTGCCGTTTTGTGGTGAGGCACTTTGTCTGTGCCTGTTTGTGGTGAGGATGTTGAGGTCTGGAGAGATTCACTTACCTTGGCAGTGATATTCATGTCTCTGCTGGCTGTTAGTCAGAGGTCAATAGACGTCTGGGTCGGGTCTGGGGAGTCATGGATTCACTGGATAATGGGGTGTGGTGCTGCCAGTACCTGTGCGGGAGGACGAAAGTCCAAGTCTTCAGGTCCTTGGTGCTTCCAGTCTTGCTCTATGGATGCGAGACTTGGACTCTGACAAGGATCTGAGACAGAGACTTAATTCCTTTGGTACCAGGTCTCTTCGGAGAATCCTTGGCTTATGCTGGTCGGACTTTGTGTCCAATGAGTGATTGCTGAGAAAGACTCAAATGAGATTTGTTACTGCATAGTCCGTCGAGCGTTAGCTGCGGCTGTATGGACATGTGGCTCGTTTTCCTGACTTGATCCTGCTCACCAGATTCTCTCAGCGAGGGAGTCTCGTGAGTTGAGGAGGCCAATGGGCCGACCACGTGCCTCGTGGTTGCAGCAGGTTGACGGTATCTCAAGAATGGGAATGGACCAGGCATCTGCCTGGGGGTGGCCAGACGGAGGCCCCTGGAGTACCGGCGGAAAGTGGAGGCAGCGACGCGCTGCTCTGGCGCATGCTGCCACCTGACCTGACCTATATATCGTTTTTGCGCCCTATCTCTCAATGGTGAAGAATCATTTAAAAATATATAATGCTGTATCCAGATCCGCATCTTCCCACAAATCGAGC
>CM068959.1:18780364-18790698 GCA_035128595.1 Eptatretus atami | reverse complement strand
TCAATGCGAAGAAACCTTCATGAAAAAGAAAATCTTATTCTAAAAAAACAAATTTATACACAATAAACCTTGATATTAACGAATTGTGAGTATGCACCTCCTTTTTCCTTCAAAACCATTGAAATTCTTCTCGGGACACTTTCAAATAATTCCGTTGCGTCCTCTTGTGGAATAGTGTTTCTAAAACAAGGCATTAACTCAAGTCCCAGCCATAGTCCTATTCTCCTGGCAAGTTTCAATTAGATCAGACAGTGGTTTGAGAACACCGCGGTTCACATTGCACAAAGGAAACATTGACCTTTTCAATGCAAGCACAAGAAGCGGCCGCCAGCAATGCCAACACAGCACAAAGATGAACGCAGGCACACAACACACACACCTATGGCATTCACAATCTATAATACGATGACTTCCCTTCCAAGGGGAGTTCACACAGAAGAGACCATTCGGACGATGACAGCCTGACAACAGTTGCTGAACCTAATGCTTTTTTTGTGGGGAGTCGAGGCTCTTGGAGAGCTACAACAAAAATTGATCAGACGCAAACAACACAAAAGGAACAGAACTAGCGAGAGGTGGGGGGGGGGGGGAGGGGAGCACCGACAGTGCAGTTAAAGGAACAAAAATAGATAAGAATTGGATAAACAATGAGATCAGGAGGAATAAGGTGAATGGATGGATACAGATGGAAGCTTCTTCCTCCCCCTCCCCCAGCAATCTCCTATCCCCTCATATTTCCCATCCCCTCCCTCTCTTTGCCTCCCCTCCTCTCTCCTTCCTTCCTTCCCTTCCCCTCCTTGCCTCCATCTCCCCTCTCACATCTATCCTTACTCACCCTGTCTCTCCCATCCTCCCTCCTTCTACCCCCTTTCCTCTCTCTCTTCCCTCCCCCCCTCCCCCATCTGTCTCTCCCACAATCCTCCTCTCTCCCACACTCAGACTGGGTGGTTTTCTTCATGAGCTTCCCAAAAAGTAGTCGGGCATGGAATTATCATTTGCTACGGTGACCCACAAATAACTCCTCCACTCTTCATGAAGGAACCACCATGGGTTTTAAATCCATTAACTAATGTGGAAGACAGCATGCCCAGTTAACGAAGGAATGAACACACATGATTCAAGACCTGCCTGTTGAACAACCAGGAATGACATATAGCTGGGTTGAGAATCAACTCAGGCTAGACAGCTTGGAGGCGAGTGTGGGTCCATTGAGGCATCTTCTCGCCAAGGTGTCATCATAACACACTGTAATAAACACCACTCGCGCATCTACATCAACTGTCGCTTACTTTATAACACCATTGAGACTAGGAAACTAAGAATAGTGATACTTCATTTAGTCAATGGAAGAAATGATTAATTTAGGCTCAGCATGTGCCTTGTGAAAGGCTATAATTTCGCATGTTATATATAATCTCACCTGTGTCACTATCGACGCCAAATAGACACCCACAACACGAACTATTCTAGCAGAGCAATAGATCCACCCACTACAATGCTGAGCAGACTTTGAAGGGCACAAAAATCAACATAGGAAATTCTCTAGGCCTCAGGGACCACACTATAGGAGATTTTAACGAAGTGCGGGGACAGAGTAGAACTGGAAAATGTCCGGGCGACGATGGAGTACACAGATGTAACTGACAGATTCTCTTTGAGTGAGAAAAAAAAGTCTCAAAGCTCTCATCGAGCTTCGCCAGCATATGAAAGTAGTTTTACAATTTAAAACCGCCAAATCATGATCAGTGAAAGGATGATATCTGCGCAGAGTGCACTAGTAATCGGACTAATATAGTCTGTGACAAATGGTTCGAGGTGAATCTCGCCAAATTGACCTGAGACATTGCAGAAATGATCGCGATTCGTTATGATTCTGGACTCACCAATTCTTGTGCCTGAGCTTCGTCGTATGTTCAGCGTTTCCACTCTCACCTTCAACAATAGTCTATTGGTACTGAAACACGACGTAGAGGAGATAATGCATGTGGTATATGTCTTCGAACCGAATCCCTTTACACTCAGTGGCTGTTTGGAAGACGGTAGCTGTCCGTAACATTGCATCAAGCAAGCCTCGTATTAGGAAACGCCGCGATAGGGACTCTCCAAAAAGCTTATACATCCTTTGAGCCTTGAGGCACTTCGCCTGAGCAAAACTCACCAGGACAGACTCGAAACACTCCCGACTGGAGAGAAGAAGAAGTAGCTTGTGCTAGAATGCACATGGTTTTGAGAACTCGCGAGTCAGCTAGATTCTTTTAGGACCTAGGTTAAGCTTGTATACATCATAAAGGGTGAAGCGGGAAGAGACTGTGTCGTTCGCTTATGTTCGCATACCTATTGATTGTCCGTGTTCCATTCAAGTAACTAATTGTGCGAGTATACATCGACACGAAAATTGTGACGCTCTCCCTTGGATCTCATAGAGTGCTGTTATAGCTAGTTGGGTCTATCCTCGTATAGTGGAAACACATGACATGCAAAGTACTCCATCCCAGTTGGCGTCGTAGTACGTAGAGGGACAGTCTCTTCACTTCTGAAGTGTACTTGTAGAAAGACTGTACAGTTTGGTGTTCAACATAGATCCTATGTGTAGCACCCTCCACTGGAGAAGGCACATTTCAAAATGTTCCAACCAGCGATGCGCTGCACCAAACCGAGAAGGGAGACACGTGCTTAAAAGCCCATTGTCATGAGAGTCACACTGTGGTTTACTGTAAAACTGACTTGCTTGAGATAAGTTGCCACATTGAGCGGTCTCCGGAGCTTAGAGCTCAGCATGACATAGTTGCGCTGTGAAGTTCGAATACTCTAACTCAGATTAATTCGGGGATTTTATTTGAAGAAAGTCATTCAGTGTTACATTTAAATAGTTACCACAGTGCGCTGGCCGTACATTGCCAGAATAACAAAAAAAAACTTGTGACTAACTTCTTTTACTACCTCCCACTTTCAGAATTTCTGAAGAGAACTGTGGATGGAATTTGGACAAGGCACAACGTCGGCCACTTGGTCCTGCCCCGAACAGTCGCTTGTTTGACCTGGCTCCTCATCACCTCCCGCAACCACTTTCCCTGTTCCACTCCCAGCCCCCTGCTGGACTGATGCCCCTGCTCCGTAGGGCAGCTACCTGTACTGAGCCACGACTCCCCGACGAGTTTTGTACGCGCCCGGAGACGCAGGGACTTGGTATGTTCCCTTCCCGCACTCAGATAATTTCAAGTGGCAATGGTGAACATAAAAGGCACATCTTTTTCGGTAGCACTGTTCTATTTCACTGTTCTCTATTCTCCTTTGCAGTATTAGATCTGTTGCACCGATTGTATATTTCACTATCCCACGTGCTTCCTCGGAATATGGGAACATGTAGTTACCATATTTTAGTGTTGGTACCAATGTTATTTTTTGACGAGATATCTTCCTGATTTGACTTGACCTTCTTGCTAATTTCTGATTCCATCACTTGACTGATTGATCTTTGTCACTTCACAACATGCATCGTCCTATAACTGGATACCCTTTACTCGACAATTCTTTTGTTTTTTATATCCGATGCCTCTTTTTGAACTTACCATAACTTATCTAAAAAATCATTACTCAAACCTTCATCAATTTTGTTACCAACAGAAAATCTATCAGTCCTGATATGTGGTACTCTATGCTGTGTGAATATTTCAAGTCTGTACGCTAATCGGTATTCGCCCCGTCTGCTCTCCGGCACGCCGAATTCGTGTGCATTGACTTTGTGTGCCCTGAAACCTCTCGCAAATACTCAAGTGAAAGTTTTAAGTCGGATTATCTTCGTATTTGTTTCGTGGGCGACTGCGATAAGTAAAAATAAGCATATACTTTCGTCAAATCCTTCTCAACCAATATTCCTTTGAATCAACGCGCTTTCCCCATTTAACACAGGACCCGAATTCTTCACTTATCATCACGCGACTAACAAATAGCTCATCTTTGACTTCTTGCTCCCACCCCATGTGTTGTTGTTTGCTCCCACTCACCCGCAGGTCATCATCCTATATCCTCACCTGATATTACCTACCTATCACCTACCATTATCTTACTATACCATATATTAATCATATATAAATAATTATCTCCTAATATCACTGTTGGGGTCGGCGGGTCAGTGGCGAGAACGACCGTTGAGGTGGGGATCAGTCCTACTGCCGTCTCCCACCGGTCTCCCCCTTCCCCGGAATTCACTAGGCCGTCGCTTCTGGATACCAAGGCCTGGTGGGCTTCCTTCTCGATTAATCGACCGTTCGCGACACACGCCAACTAAACTCGTTCGACCCGCACCAAACAGCCGTTGGCAATTACGCTTGTCAGCACATTTCGCGAGAAATCGCAGAGAGTACTAGCGTTGAAAGTGAAACTTGTCAGGTAAAGTTCTATTGGCTTAACTGCGCGGCGATTTCGAAAGAAAGCCCTCGAGAACATACTAATAGAACACTCTCAGCTAGAAACGTGTAGATTCACTACCTTACCCTCGGATGGGTGCTGAACAGTTGTAGAGCTCCCATAATGGGGAACCGCGCACTGAAGATCAACTCCGTCTTGCGCCTGACAGCGCGAGGCGGCACAAATCTCTAGCGCGCGAACAAACGTGTGTCCCTGTGATGCCGGCTTGAGGATTAACTAAGAGATGGTCAAGGGTGATTGAAACCCTGTCTGAAACCGCAGACCGGCACCGCATAGGCTGGACACAATAGTACTAGATTCAAAGGTAAAGGTGATAAGCGTGCAAGAGGAAATTTTCTAATTAATTTATTTAGTAACATCTAAAACTAGAACATGGAGGAGAGCAACAGATCTTGAGAGCCAAGTAAATATTTGATGAAAGACTCGAAGGCGACACTATTTACTAACAGAGAATGTCAATAGCACTCTAGCAACTATACATGAGTTATACGTAGCGGGTTTTCAATTAGTCGAGGCACTCGCCACGGTGGCTACTATCGACACAAAATAAAGAAACTCCAGACGCTATTTTATGTCGGAGCCTCAACCAAGCCCACATTAGCAAGCAACCCAGACAGCCACCGAAGACACTGCGAGAGCCTATCATCAGAGTTTGGCGGCACCTGTGGGTCGCGAAGTCAGCCGCACATCGTGACTCGTGCTCGTGGTGGCAGCCGCGTGAGCAAATCGGACTCCACGGAACGAGAGATCAGGGCCACGGACGGGACCCCAAACGACGCATCACCAGAACACAATGGTGCTTTGGTTGCGAATCACATTTCTACGTATGACACTATACCACATCGGAGACTTAACAAGCTTTTGCTAGATCAGGGAATAACTCATAAGATAACTTTCTTATAAGTTACCTCTCAGACTGTCCCAGTCGCCATAGCGTCATGTTTGGGTTTCACTCCTAAACACACCACACAGTACTGCTCGAGACATATAAGTCTGTCCCTCTCACTACATCTAATGGGTATGGGACCTTTTCGGCGACGTGAGATGAATCTATTGCTCGCATATGTGGCTGTCATCATATAGGCCTACGGGTGCGACCGCTACGGCTACCCGTTGGGCGGATGAGCCGTGCCCTGTTCGGGAGACCCCATATTTCCCCGTGCTCGCTCCGAGGTGTCGCAGAAGAGAGGTAACATTGAAACAGGTCCGAGTATGAGAATAACAAGACATACGCAACTTATCATAATCAATCGAGCTCACACGAGGAACTCGCGAATCGCTAGAGTGAGAGCCCCCCTACCCTTCGATTACGTCGCCCAGCTCTGTGGGAGGTCTGCTGGAGAGAAAGTAAGTGGGATTTGGACGCATGCAGGCACCAAACGGTGGGATTGGCTGTCTGTTGATTTGTGGCTAGGAGGAGTATGAGAGGGTCGTAGATTGGCAGAAGAACGGGATGGTTTGGTTGGTTCTATACATCTGTGCTCTTAAGAGAAGTGGTGACTTGGATACTAAAATGAGCTCGGTACTTATAACGTCACATTACAGTGTATACGACACCACTCATGGTTAGATATGTCGCTCTAGACTCAGGATAACTACAAGAGTCAGAGATTGGGGTTCGCTGACGTACACTTCACGCGACTTATACTATTGGCAATATTACTATATTATCCTCGAATCTCTTAGAATATTGATTGAATGTTCGAGCTCAGAGTGTATTGCCTCTACATTGCAGTAACAATATATATTTATCTCATGTTTCTGAAAAGCCTTATAGCCTATATCTCTATTGCTTGAATTATCTACACCCATCTGTACTATATAGAGAACAAAATTCAATTTCGTTTACACTCCAACAATAAAAAAATTCATCCAAAAGTACTACAGCAACACAGTTAAAATGTACAGATAGCATAGAACACATGTTAGTAACTCAATATGTCGCATAAAAAGATCGCTTGACTGAAAAGGAAGTCTGTCGTGCTCTGGACAACTGGGAATAAATAATTATTATACACACGAATCAAGACATACTTTAATACAGCCAGCGACGCAAAACTCGACCATTTTGGATCGAGTTCTCTAACCCACACTCAAGCGACAGAGCGAATATTTTACGATGATATATCACTGCGGATCGAGGACACTAAGCATATAGACATATGCACTTCGAAATTTTATATGTCACGTATTAACCTCAACACTTTTTTCGAGCACCACTAACCATTATTTAGGCCTATGCCATGATAGTTTTTGAGCGAGAATCTCGTATTACAATGGCCTCCAACAAAAGTATAGACACTTCGAGAGGGAACAATTAATCATATCTGTTGCATAACAAACCTATACGGTACCATCGTTTTTCTTTGTCAGTCTGAATATTTGAACAAATCGTAAAGGCCTTTATTTTCAGTCTGATGAGTACCAGCTCTCAAATGAACAAATTGCAGTGCCATTGGCTGGTGCCTCCTGCATCACACGTTGCCCTTCTTTGATGCTATGGAAAGCATGGTCCTCTACAATCATGTGGGATCTTCTGTGATAAAGCTGAGTGCTCGGCATGTTACTTCAACATACACAATGTTGCACATCCATTGTGCAGACTCATCTCTTACTCCTCGAGAAAGTTCGAGTCTGAGCACTTGCACCTAGCCCCACACAGCAGATCACGTACAGGGTAAACAGCTAACAGACCAATAGTGCGATTGCAGCTCATTGGCACTTATAGTATTATACTCTACTGGATTAGGATATATCGACTACAATTATATATATTATATTAATATACCGCACATATGGATACTACTAGTAAAGCTGGTACACTTCACATTTTGAGCGAATTCGCCCGCGACCGCTAGACGAAGCGGGCGAACAGGAGCACCACAGCAGGCTGACTTCGAAAACTCCCAGCGTGTGCGTATTCAATTGAACAGCCAACAGGATCTTGAACTCAGGATGCCTTCCGACCCACAACGCGCGAACCGCAACATTCACCGTTAGACCCTAACCATTCGACTATGTAAGAACGCCGCCAGGGAGCGCCCCGGAGAAAAAAAAAAAGGCATCCACGACGTCGCGCCGCGGTTAAACCTCACCACAAACCCACGTCCGCATAAGCCGCACAGAGATAATGTTGGTCGAGTAGGTCGCTTAGGTAATCTGTCTCGACTATAAGTTCCCTATATACTTTCTAATTTGAGTATCTTTGCACCCTCCCTTCTCTGGCTCTGTCTCTCCCATGGTCGCAGGGTTCTATAGCAGGGTGCCACAACTGGATCGACAGGGTTTGCAACCCTAACCAATCTTGCTTATTAACGCCTACATACCCGGGTATACGACACGCTCATGCACACGTAACCAACTTTGTACAGCTGCTGTTCTCCCGCCGTACTATATGGAGATATGATTTAATCACGAGTCGTGGTTCAGTTATCCGTCGACCTTCTCCATGTATCGCGCTTCATCCAGGCTTTTAACATCTATGCTTGGGTACACTACCCTCGGCTGCTATTCCCTATCCATACTATATCAAGACACCTCTACTGCACCAAAAATGACACCCTTTTCACCCGATGAAGCAAGAATCGCGAAGACTCCACACCACTTATTACGCACAGGTGACCAATTGATCGATTTAATACACCCCGCCGTGGAACATTTAAACACACCTCTTTTTATACCGCCGACTATATAATATATATAATTATCATATATATATAAAGCTAATGCATTTTTATTTACACTACATACGCACACAGATGCACATATAACAGCATGTATCTATACAGCCAAACAGTCAGAGATGCACATAATAAATAAGCAAGGACACAATGCTAAGGCTAAACCTAGATAACTATATAATTATACAACACTTAAACTATTCTATCACTACTTTATGACTGAGTGCGTGCTACACATACTACTACATTTACACAATACGCCAAGACATGGAATAGGGCTGACTCTGAGCTCTCCTGAGCGCGTCGAGTCCTGGCGACGTAATCCGAGCTCCGTCGCCGTTTCCCGCGCCCCTTCTGCACAACCCCGTACGACTCGCTGCACAGACGCTCCACTTCGAGGCGAGAACCAGACAGAGAGTTCACTCAGCACCGCCACTCTACAGATAGCGGCGAAAGTTTTATGACTACCAGAAACGTATCATTTAATATTCATGGAGTCCTGTGATTGCCGTATATTTCTAAAGTGGTACACGCGGGATGTGGAGAGGCGGTGTGCCGCTGCTACCACTTAATGTCTCTCGTCATGCCTCAAAGCTGGATCTCGTTCCTTCGGCACCAGATCAGTTGCACTAGCACTAGTTTGCTGGGATGTAATACTTCCAGAAGGCAGTACAGGATCTTCCGCTCTCCAAGTATCGTGTTCTGATAGTGTTCAGCGCACTCGCCGTGGCATGCTTTATATTGGTGCTCACCGCTTATGCTCCCCTTGTCTGTTTTATTGATACCGATGTTGATCATCATGGTTCGAACTTATCCTATGTCCGCGTACCTGTCTGCCCTGAATTTACTCGCCACTTTTTCTCTTCATCGGCCGTGTTTCCATGGCGAGTGGGGCGAGGCATTATCGCTTGCAGAGGCGCCGCCTGCTTTCCTCTCTCGCTAGAGGTCTAGCGCTCTCTGGCTCACCACCCCGTTTTATGCTCAGCTGCACGTACTCCAGACATACTGCGCTGTACGTTGCTTGACAAGTTTGCGTGTTTGTCCTCGGCTTTCGATGTTAGTTGGTGAGCCGCGTCTCTGCCCGGTTGTGGGTTATGTAGTGGTCTGCTGTCCGAGCTAGGCGCTTTGATTTCATACGCTAGATAAGGTTATAGGGATCAGAAAAGATATGATAGGATAGTAAATATTCAATTGATTATAATAAATGACTCTGACTCTCAAAGCGTCGCAAGACCCCCTGAACAATATCAACAATTCAACCCATTTCTTCCTTTGCCAAATGCACACACAGTTTAATGGAGTCAAACTTATACTCAGGGTAGCTCTCATCAAGGAAAATACTTTCATATCATCAGCGCTACGACTCGCGTTGAATGGCTGCGTTCGGCATAATTTGCCAACGCAGTCTCCGGGCAAGACTAATATATATGTCAACTAGTAGGGGTTATCGATTTTTAAATAATGTAATGTCAAATCTATAAAATATGTCACAACATTCTATTTATTTGTCCAACCATATTATATATATAGCACAAATGTGTAATTGCATTGTTATCTCACAGCAAAAGTCTGGCTTCATAAATTGAGAAGTGAAATATGCAATTATTAGTGCAATCCCTGCTACACAGACTGTAGTATAGGACAGGCCATGAGATGTGTACCAGGAATTATATTTGCATCACAGAACAGACTAATAACTCTCATTTGTGAGCAACATGCGCGAAGACCTTCAATGAAAAGAAACCTCAGATTCCTGAGGAAAACACTAACTTTTGAGTTTGTACCCATAACCAACTAAACGTTGATGACCATAATACGAATTGTGAGTATGCAACTACCTGTTATCTCCTCAAAACTAGTAATGGAAATGTCTTCCATATACTCTGACACGACGCAACACTCTTCAAAATGCGTTGCATGTCTCCTCTTGACGTGTGGATTATATTCGCGGTCTTACACAAGGTCTTTGTACATAAGTATCCGTCAATTCTCAAGCATTAAATGCATTCAGATGTCTTTTAGTTTTGTTGGATTCCTATTCCATCTCCCATTTGACCTAATCATCGTACTAATTATCGACGTCTTCAGAGTGACACTATCTTGATCATTTCTGTGCTCTGAGCTCTATGAAGGGCAGCTCATTTTCATGCATGTACATGGACTCCAATCAGCTCCGATACGAATAAGTTCAAGATACACTTAATAGATTGAGAACTGTGCATCACC
>CM068959.1:18720521-18751396 GCA_035128595.1 Eptatretus atami | reverse complement strand
AAGAAAAAGAGACATTAAGAAAAAGAAAAAAAGAAAAAAAAAAGAGGGGAAAATGAGCAAAAAGGAAAGATAAGGCAAAAATTTGCATGGACGAAGATAACTTCGGGGTCTCCTTTCCTTTATTATCCCCATGCTTTTTGAAAAATACGGGGGTCTATCATAACCTGCTCAGTTTGTCTGTATGTCTCTCCATCAGTCACTGTATCTCCTAAACTTTTGGGCAGAAATTCACCAAACATGGTAGTTATGATCAACACATGGCAAGAAGGTGCAAGAGTAGTGTCATTTGTTGGGGCGGGGGTCAAATGGTCATATACAGAAAAATGCAATTATGTCCACATTTTAAAACATTTTCCAATGAAACTTTGTATTTACAATAAACATTAGGGGACGCTAGAAATAAATAACGATTTTTTTGGATTTGACCCCCGGTTCATGTCCCAAGGGGTGGGGACTTTGGGTAATTTGATCAGAAGGGGGAAAAAATGAACCCCAAATTTGATAATGTGTCATTCCTGGTGGAACTTTTTGTCACCTTTCAATTTGGCTTTAAGTGAGAAATGTGGGGATTTGCAATAGCTCGCATCGACTTGGATTGGAGTCAGCTTGGCTGATTGGAGTCAGTGTGATTACCGACTACGGTATGAACTGTATATAACCCAAAAACCTTGAGTAGCTTTCACCCAAGTTTTGGGGCAATTTCAATAAACAAATTATCAAACAACATTGCATTATAGACTTTTCAAGGAAATGTGCAGAAATATTAATCTTTATAAAAAGCTGCGTGTGATGGGTGGAAAAAAAATTTGCCTCTGTAATTTAGAAAACATGTTAATACGGAATACAGCTCAGAAATCGGGTGTTATAAAATAGATTGTGATTTGAAACTCTCAGAGAGAAACATACAACCTTTGTGAAGCACCACTTACTTCAGAAACAGTCACGAGGACAAAGGAAAACGTGATCGCTCGAACTCTGCTGAGGTTAAAAGTTAAAACCTCCACCACCCATCATCATCAAAGGATACGGAATGAAACTTTTCCACAACCAAGCATGCAGGCATTCACACACCCGCGGAGAGTCACTTTACAGATCCAAATCTACCCACATGTACCTCTACCTGATAGCAACTGCCGACTGTACATCCCGATCAGGACACAAACTGTCCCGCTATTGACTGTAGGATGCTCGGCAAGTGGCTTAAGCACTCAATCAAGCACTCCAATTAAATGGTTGATAAGGAACGGTTGGCTTGGCAAGCGATAAGCTGATTGGTAGTGGCACGTACTCGCAAAAATCTGAACATTGACAATCTCATCATTTCAGATTTCACCCCAGATTTCGAGTTATTTGGTTCACGTGATCCGATCCTACAAACTCAAATTATATTTGGATTATATCATTTAATTAGTCCGAGAGAGTATATCGTGGAAAATCGCATCATTTTATGCATGAAATCGCTCCAAGCTCCGACTTTGAAAACTACAGCACCTCCAAAAGTGATGTATACAGCAATTTGTAGGTATGAACATCAGGCATTCGGTATCAGTGAGGAAAGTGAAAGAAAAAAAAACATTTTGAATGCTTTATCCACAGTAAACCATTGCAGCCTGTTCCAACTCAAGGCATTGTTGAACATGCCGAACAAAATGGCAAATTAAGAACCCAGCGAGGTGTAACCGAGGATGCACCTTTAGACCCCATCGAGAGCAAGGTGTCCGAGGATGCGCCTGATAAAGGATATAATTAAATAAGGCCGTTGATTATCTTCAAAAGTGGTGTTTTAATTACCCCAAACACCCAATTTTTATTCATGCACCACCTTGGATTTCCCTTTGTATGCATACAATGTTTGGGGCTGATAGGTTTCATGGTTTTGGAGTTATGGAGGCGACACACGACACACACACACACACACAACACACACACACACACAACACACACTGACATTTATTAGTATTGATGCACATAAGTTGTACACATGTTTTTATACGCCCGATATATATATATCGGGCGTATTATGTTGATACCAGTCGTTCGTCCGTCCGTCCGTCTGTCCGTCTGTCTGTCTGTCTGTCCGTCCGTCCGTCCGTCCGTTCCTGTCCGCACTCTAACTCCCAAAGTTTTCAACTTTCACGTTTCATATTTTGTACATGGGTACAGACTGTGGAGACGGTGTGTCGCGACATACGTTCGTCATCTAAAGTGGTTGCCATGGCAACCAGGATGCTGTTTTCCAGTAGGTAGCACAATTCTGTATATACCTTCTTGTTCGGGCGTATATTGTGCTCACTTGAGCTCTTGTTGCTTCATATATTTACATTGGGTTATGAAGCAGCGCATATCAGCAGGCCTTATAGGCCTGGGTGTTAGTCCATGGCCCAGTGCAATTGGAATGCATATGTGCCAAGTTAAATAATTGGAATGCATATATTCCTTCATAAAATAATTTAAAATAACCTGATGTACATACATGAAACAAAAACATGCGTATGGATTATGTGCATATATAATACATTGTGGTTAAATACTTGGGATCATTTCATATGTGTCAAGTTGGAGGCCATGAAAAGCAGGTTGAAAGGAATCGAAAGCGGTTTTTCTTAGTCTTGCCCTGAAGGGGATGTGATAACATTGCATCACCCTGGTTGTGTGTATGTGTGTCTGCATCAATATATTTTCGCTTTAAAAATAGTTTTCTCTGTAACCGCTTGTCAGATCGATGCAAAACTTTAAACATATGTGGGACTCCCCATGGAAAATATTTTATTGCTAACACTGACGTCATACGTCACATGGTATGGCAGCCATATTGGATAAAAGGAAAAAAAATATGACATCATCTTATCCAAAACTGCTCAAGTCAAAAAATTGAAACTTGGCATATGTCAACTATCCATGGGGTATATTGAGTGATAGTGATGACATAATCGGTGAAGTGGTATTCCAGTCATAATTGGTTGCATTGAAATTCTTATTCAAACTAGATAGTATTCAAAGAATGCATACCCCACACAGTCTTGAGTGAATAGTATAATAAAGGGTGCCAGTGGATGGCCACATTTATGCATGGTCACCTCTCTGTTTAGCTGGACTTTGAAGCCCGATCCAGCTATGAACTGTCACCCCAGTTGCACACATGTTTTTGCTTCATGTATGTACATTTGGTTATTTAAAATAACACATCGATAGGGTACATGTATTGCAAAGCAATTCTCACTCTTACTCATTGTATTATTACTGGTATAAAAGCCTGTCAAAAATGATGGGTTGGAATTATTTTAGTCAAAATATCCAAAGAGACTGGAGGATATGATGTTTTGTAGCAGGAAGCGTTATTTTAAAACACTACACGTACAAATGTGGCCCTATTTTCTTTATCTTCTGGGACGTTTCATTTTGACGGTACAGCCTCGTGAGCATGCAAAAGTCTGAAGCCTCGGCCTAGTGTCAGGTGTGCTTATATATTCTTTATTTATTAGACATCCTACGGATGTAAATGAACACTCGTTTTACTCATGTGCAGCAAATTTCACCTCCCTGCGCCTTGTATTTATTGTTATTTTAAAACGCTTCTGTACACCACCTTTGAGGCCCGGTTGCAAGTCACCGTCTACATTTCCAATAGAAGAAACGTAATTACTCTTTTATAAAAATGTTTTTCGAGCATTTTTATCCTGAAAAATTAGACCGAGGTGAACACACAGTCGTGTTAAAAGATTGGCCTTTATAACCCGACTTAAATTGTCCTTATAAAGGGGGACAGACAAATGCGCAAATACACACTGCATTTTATATCGGTATATATCATTGTATTCTCCATCCACATTTGAGTAGCCCAATCCAAATCTAACACATTATCAGAAATGTGTTTCACATAAGAAATCTTTGAACATCCCTGCCTTTTCAGGGTTCCTTACAACTATAGAGTTCCATTGAATCACTCACTCAGGAGCTCGAGGAGCTTCATCCCGAAGCAGAATTTGTAATGTCCGATCGTTTTGCCTTAATTTGTACAATACATCAGAATAGAACAGCGTTTCTTAAGCCATATCCATTTGCTGCCACATTCACGTATGTTTCCCCAGCCGCCGTTTCAAGAACGCCTCATAAAAGATGAATATTTTAGTTTGTGTTAGCGTTTGAATTCCTCCTCTCTGGCACAATGCACGTTGTGCTTCTGGCTCACTCTCCCCCATCGGGAGGCTTCCACAATGAGGGGAAGGTATTCTAGCCTGGGGTCGTCTAAAAATTATGGGTGGGAAAGAGGGAGGGATGGGAGGAACAGTCACCGGCAAGTAAAGAATATTTGGCATCGAGTGTAAGGAGTCGAGATGGGAAAACTGAATGCAACACAACAAGCACTACCTTTGCAAATAAAAATAAAAAATAAATTGATATTAACCTGAGCTAAAAGTTTGCTTGTGTTGTTTGAAATTATTATTTTTTGTTAATGAAATGCAAATAAGAATGTCCCTCTGTTATCTCAATGAATACTGCCTCCATAACTGATACTACAATTGGTAAAACTACCACTTTAACACCCCAAATGAATCACACCTTGTTGGGTCGACCAAAGAGGAAGTTTTGGCCCAACTTGTTCATGAACTGGATGGCCAGGCCTTGCATTTGATTGTCGTTGATTATGAGGGAATTTGTAATTTATTCAGGGTACGGTGTCTTCTACCAGTATCCTTTCTGATCTTGCACCCTCTGCTCTTTCTGTGCTTTGACCACCCCCACCCTTACCCCCCAAGGATTCTGCAAGGCACAGGTGGCCCCTTCTGGTGAAACTCAAGGATCACTGCTCACCTCCATTCGTTCATTCTTTTTTTTTCTCAATTGTTGAACCAACTTTCACATTCTCTTCAATCTCATTCTTCCCTCTAGATCTTCGAGACAGCAGTTTATCACCATCTCAGATAATCCCCCATCCAAAACCATGATCTTTTCTACTCCGTTAACCCACTCCAAGCCATTCTCTTTCCAACATTCTCGTTTTTCTTTCCTGAGTGCTTGCTTTTGTATCCAACTTGTCCACCCCATGCATCCTCCCCAACCCTTCATTCTTCCCCAAACCCCTTGTCTCTCCAAGTCTCCCTCTATTTTGTCCTTCAACCCTGCCGTTGGTCTGCTCCCACCATCCTCTCCTTCTTCAGTTCCTTTTATTCTCTGTTCTAGCTCCTTCACGAGCCTCGACTTTAAATGCAATAAAAACAAATAGTCCAAGATAAAAAAAACAAACAAGCAAGGCAGAAACCAAAAAAACAAAATTTCGAAACAAATCTTACAAAACACACCATAGGATATCTAATGTCCCCCAACTAATTCCAGCAGATGGGACACCCTGCTTAACATCTATCTGAGAGACAGCACAATTTGTGATGCAATGTCCTGCTTGCAAATCTTGACAGTTCATAGAAGGAGATTGGGACCATACTCTGTGCAGAGCGTTGGTGCTGCTTAAGCAGTCTCCTTGGCTATTGAGCACAATGCTAGATAGGTTGCCACTCCGACACAGTATACCAGCAAGCTGGCACTCATTGTTTTTTTGAACTCACAGTTCATAGGCCAGGAATCAAACACAGGATCGACACATCAACGATAACTTCACTACCTCCGCACCATCCTTTCAGAGCATGTGTTTACGTGTATGTCCATGTACATGTAGACGTATCGTAAATTCGAGTCCCATCAGTAAGAACACTCAATAATATAGATTTCAAGAAGGTAAATAAATATAACTTTCAAATAATTAGTCCTGTTAAGTCAAATTTGATCAGGCAAATAGCATTCAGTGATTTGTGTTTTGTTGGCATTTAGCTGAAAACATTTAGCTTTGTCTAATGGACTGTTGCTATGAGAGTTGCTGCTGTGCTATATGCAATGCTGGTCGGTGTTAATGCTGGTTGTTTTTTGTTTTTTTTCAACGTCTTGATCTTCCTTGGACCATAATCCCTGCTGAATTTTGGGAATAATTGCAGGTTTCTCGACGCCATGCTGAATGGAGCCGCAGATTTTGTGTCCGGTTACATTCACCTGCTTTTGTTCCGAATGGGATATTTTAGTGGAGGAGAAGCTTGTCGTTTTCACTCGTGTGAATGGTGGAGAGATTATACTTAATAGTGTTCTCAAGACATTGGAATGTTGTGAAATGGAGTTGTTTTGGAAGAAAAATCTGCAGCAAGACTTTTCTTCCCTGAGAGGAGTAGTCTGCACCAGGGTTGAGATAATCGAAGGAGCACCTGTCATTGGTAACATGCCACACTAAGCAAAAACAAAAAGTCATTGTATTTTATGATGATTATGAAAGCAGTTTGTAACATAAAGCAGTTGGTAACAAAAGCCCAGTAACTTATCATTTATATTCTTATGGTTCTGCAAACTGGCACTCCGCACTAATGGCAACCAACATATAGCGGTTCCTGAGATAGTTATTTCGTTTCTCCTTGTTACAGTTAGGGTCCTTCCCTTGTGTGTAATGGGTGACAAAGGAGCATGCGTTGTGAGGGATTAGTTTGATTTTTCCTGACTTTCTCCCCATTTTTCTACCTTTTAATTCAACACCACATTCAAACCACGTGCCACCTCATTAGCATATGCCACTAAAACTCCATTCAAATCATGCGCCATAACTCAACCGCCACACCACTTTCAACCATGCCACCACCACCAGACTGAAATTACCTCCACACCACAAAACGAACTATCGCCTCATTTAGCTCACACGCTAACTACTTCAGCCTCAACCATCGCTCTACCACTGTGGCACCTTTCCAAACACTGCTCCAACCACCATCTCAACCACTCACGTTAAGTCGATGACAGCAACCACCATCGCACCTGTTCGGTGTGCTGCTTCACCCCCACTCAGAGTGCCACGACCAAGCAGGCTCGTTGCCATCGAGCTTAAGTTTGTGCTGGCGTTTCTGTTGTTCATCCTTTCGCCAACAACAATCATGCTGCCCAGGGAGCAATCCACTTGCACTACCAGTGGATGGTGATGCATGCTGCCCCCACATTAATTCGGGAGATGGGAGGTGTCGGACATCCAGGCACTTGTAAGCTAGTGCCCACACATCCGCCTAGAAATCAGCGTGAAGGGGCAAACAACCCAGGTTGAATACATACAGTACGTGAATGTATTTTTGCTCATTTTTCATTGGCATTGTTGACTCAGATTAACGGGAGTCGGACATCCGTGAACTATTAGGAGATATATTATTTAGGAGATATTTCAGTGGTTTTCTTTGAGGTTATTTTTGGCCTGAATACGGGTGGACTCTCTGTTGGTGGGTTTGAGTTGAAGTGCCACAGGACAAAGTGCAATAATAACCTGGCCACACAGTGGCTCCCACCTATCCCAGTCCCCCCTCCCTTGCCTTTCCCGGTTCCCCAGTGTAGGAAAGCATCGGGCTTGCCAGGCCTCGCCGGGTGAGCGTAGAGTTCGCCAACGCCTCATACTTTCTCTTATCTTCTCTCTAAATCTACCCTTCCATGGAGTGATTCTGATGGTGCCTGTTTTGTTGGCATAAATAGGATTGTTCATCAGTATTAGTAATGGGTTTACTCTGTACTGTGTCTTCTTTTGTTCACTGTATTTATTTTGCCACACCTCAACCCTTTTGCATGTCCCTCCTGCACAAATGCCTGTAAATAAATCCCAGTTTTAAGTGTACCACATGCTTTTCCTTGCGCTTTCTTTATAAATAAACTCTGTTAATTGAAATTCAACCAGCTCATCACGTGTTTTCCTTCATTGGTCGAGCAAAGTCTGCACTTGGTGTTAGCCTGGGACGTTATACTCCACTAATTAGCTCACGTGACGAGCAGGTGATGCACCTATCTGTTCCACTCGGCAGAAGATGACCAGGTGCAGTGCCGAGGGCGTGGCCTCTAGCTAGGTTTCCATGCCAATAGAAAGGTGTTGTGGAAACCTTAAATCGAAACCCTACTAGGCCAATTGTCCAAGTTAAGGGGCTATGGCTCTGTAAGATCTGCACCCCATTGGACTGCAGAGTTATCTGTAGCCGGCGGCCTCAGGGCCGGAGATTGGGAAAATAACCTGCGAAACCCCCATGTGATAACTTTGAACCCCGGACCCATTACAATATCATAGCCTTGCAATTTATGCTTGCCTGGTCCACATTGCACCTGGTGTGATTTTATTAGGTGCATCCATTCCATTATTGATGCCTTGCTCTGCTTCTGAAACACCAGGATGACAGTTTATATCTGGCAGGACAGCCTAGACATATGTGCCCTCTTCTTCAAGCTGCCTACCTTGGGTTCGAATCTGGAACCAGCTACAAACGGTCATCTAGGTGTTTCAGTAGCAGGGTGTTTCTCATTCAGCTTCACAATGAGGAATGAGCAAGGGCTTGAGCAAGACATGAGGTGGTTTTGGGTCCAGTATAGCCCATGCAGGCTGGTGCAGCACAGTGCTGGTGGATGGCGATGAGGTCACCGAGCTGGATGTGAGGAATTGGGAGGCGCCAGCCCCTTTTCCAGCCCAGTCCTCCTGCTTTGCATGATGACGAAGCAAAGATGTATGGTGATAATGGGAGTTGACCAAACAAAGAGAAAGGAGAGGGACACTGCCTCTTCAAAGGTCCAATTGCAACTGCCACGATGCTCGCGTGGCTAAAGCCCTCGTAAGCCTCAGGACCACTCCCAGCAAAGCTAAACCCTATTATTGACAGCTCGCAGCTTTTGGGTGGGCCATCTTCTGGGCCATCCCTCCCTGTACAAAAGTGTTCCACCCTACTCCAGTGCTCCACAGCCGACCTCGGCGACACAGCTTGCACAGCCTGCCAGCAAAACAGTTTGTAATGGTCATTTCTCCGAAAGTGCAATCTGCTTTCCATTTTGCCTTTGGTGTTAAATGCCCAGTGCCAAAATAACTCACTCGACCTCGCCTGATTTACAGGAGGTATAACACACTAACCTTACCCTACACTGTCTCAAAGTTCACATTCTGCCTCCTCGGTGGTCGTTTTACAATACGACTTACTCTGACATTTTCCCGTTACAAGAGTAATCTAACCTATGCGGACAGATGGACCATACTATTCTCACCACAATCTAGCTATGGATTCCCCCCTTTCCATGTAACAAGTGTGTGTGTGTGTGTGTGTGTGTGTGTGTGTGTGTGTGTGTGTGTGTGTCATCCACCAGATGCACGTTAAACCGTGTGTCAGTCTGCTTGCATTATTTGATCGGTTTTGAAAATCCAACGATGTCTCTTGCGACGAGTAGGCAAGTTACCACGGCACCTTGGAGAAATTACAAATTCTTGCCTGGACTGTGAGTAGCAAGTGGTCTAGTCTTCTTGGAGGATCCTTGACACCAGGTTACATTTCTTGTTATCTTAGAGTGAGCTTGCTGTCTGGGAAGCAGCTTCTGCACTTTCAACAGATGTACCCGGTGGTTTGCATGTTTCATGTGAACGACCTTCTTCGGTTAAGAAAGCCAAACAGTCCTCTGCCTGGTGTAGTAACCTCTCAAATCAAACTGTTCGTGGCTAACATTTTCAAGCACACCTTTGTTATATTTGCAGCAAAGCTACTCTCCAGCTCGACATTTGGTTTCGTTGGTGAACAAAGAAAGCTGTTCTCTTTGTTTTATTTCTAACAGGGTAAAAGGAAAATGACACAAATGTATTGTGATATTATATAGTAGAAGGAAACTCACAATTTGCCCTCAAAATCTTTGTTCCATCCGATTCGAGCTCTTTGGCCAGAGCCGTGTCCAATTGACATGCTTATACCATCCCTGGCATTTCCTGCTTTTAAAGGTGAGCTGCTTTCTTGACTACACATTTAAGACAGATGTGTGCCTATGTCTACCACCATCTTGAGAAGTTACTCACATTTGACCTCACTTCCTCTCCTGCATGTTTATTGCCTCATTCTGATCGTCATTCCATCATTGACCTCCTTTCTGTCCACACAACGACATTGCCTTTCAATGTTATGCCTCTCTGTTGCCGCTATTTACTATCTTTCAGCCAAGGACGACTGTGTCACTCCCTTTGTCCTGGCTGCCATTCTGAAACATCACAGCCTTTATTTTGAATGCTGGCACACTGTTTCCTTGGTATGGTGTGGTACGATTGCTTGCTGGATACCGCAAGAACTTTCTGAGTCGACACTAGGTACTGATCCGAGTTAAGTTAAGATCCGAGTGTGTCTTGCTAATATAAGGTCTAATGGGGCTTCATTTTCAATCACAACTTTCTCAAAGGGTGTTGATATACCTTTGGCAACAAGCACAATTTATAACGTATCGCTAACTATTTTTGGTTTCATATTGGTGCAAGTTTTTGAGTACATTTGTCTTTGGCATTCCAAAAGACTGAATGATCATCATTTAGTAAATCAGCACCTGGGAACCTGTGTATAAAACAAAGATGAGTCACCAATTTGACACAAAATTTTAGTCGATCGAGAAAGCTATAGAGATCAGATTGGTTGGGGCACCTCATCATGCGGAGAACAACAGCGTGAGTCATAAGTCCCAGGACAGGGTATTGGCTGCTTTTGTTTATACCATATAGTTATTGTATTTGTTTTCATGATTTGCATCTCACAATTCACAAATGACAGTTGGTTGATGTGGTTTCACGTGAAAGTCTTCGTTCATTGTGCTACGTAACGATGAATAGGAAACACACAACTCTACGGAACGTTTCCGCCATGTTTTTTTTTTCCGGAGATCTGAGAACGGATGTTTGAATGTTTTGAATTCCCAAATCACGATGTTTTGGTTGTCCGCTGAGCTTGCTGTCGAGTACACTTCCAGTCTGAAATGCCTGTTTCTCCCAAAGATGAAGATTTGATTTTGACGGTGCTGACTTTCCAAAATGCTCTTCAAAGTGTTCTTGCACCTGTTTCATCGTCATATTTTTGTTTCTCTCTCGTGGTACCACATCACTGATAACAGCCCCTCTTCGACAGCAAATGGACTGGTGTCTGCCATCTTGGTTTAATATATTTCCTGTATTATCTGAAAAAACATGAAAACAGCACAAATAGATGGTATAAGCAGCTAAAACCGTGTCCTGGGACTTATGGCGCACTCGCTGAAGCACAAACTTCCATCAGGAGGAACAGTTTACGTTTTGTAACCCGCTGATAGGGCTGATCTGCATTTGGATCTGAATCAAAATCGAATCGGCTTGTTCTTGTCACCTAGCTAACAAAACCACCAAGTTTTATCATAATCCGTCCACAACTTTTTGAAATACCATGCTCTATATCGTTTTTGGCCCCATCTCTCAATGGTGAAGAATGACTTCTTTTTTTTTGAAATTCTCGTCTTCGTATCCGGATCTGGATCTTCACCAAAATCGAATCAATTCGTTCTTGTCACAAACCCAACCTGTCCACCAAGTTTCGGCCGAATCTGTCTGTAACTTTTTGAGATATCATGGTCACAAGCAGACAGGCAGACAGACAGACGTGAAAACATAACCTCTGTGCACCTTGGGTGGTGGAGGTAATGAGAAAAATTAAATGGAGAAATATATTGTCTTAAAAGAGGAAAGAAAAAATGTATATTTTCATCGATAATTTTCAGGTTCACATCTACAAGGTTTCCATTGGAAATTCATTGACGAATGTAGACTGCAAGGTCTGGTGATGATTCCCACTCGACCCTTGAAACCACCTCCCAGGAGGAGAAAGTCACAGCAAACATACTGAACTGGTGTAGTAGAAGGCTTCGATGGGTCAGTTTCTGATCTGTTTCCACCGCAACAGGAAATCTTCAGCCTCCATATCGGGGAAAAAATACAACTTTTAAATTGATCAAGATCAGCTGAATGGCGACAACAAAGATTACCGAGACGTGCACATCACAACGGCCCAAGTACATTTTACACAAGGGGGGAATTATCCTGGGAGGTTATTTCAAAGAGGTATAGCCTTTAATCAGGAAAGCTTCTATGGGTACAAAGATCATGCAAACACCACAATCTCCAGGCCTCACCAGACCTGCACGATAAATGCAGGTGCCTGATGTTCACCATCTTTCTCTCCTCTCTTCTGAATTGAGCCAAAAGTATTATACAATCGTTTGTTACCACATCTCTGAATTTGATTGCTCTTGGAAACTTCTTCAAAATAGGTTCAAAGATAAATTTGTGGTCTTATCCGAAGGTACCTCGAAAGTTGCATTTTGGGGTAACCAGAACATAACTTTTCTGAAGATGTGTCATCATGAAGGTTCCCTTACCCAGGAGATGTCACACTTGGGATATCCCGGAGTACCTCTTTCATGATGCTGAATCAACAAGAGTGACAAGTAGCCAAAGATTCCTGAATGGTAGCCAATATAACTTTTTATTATTTCGTATGCAGCCTGTGGCTGCTGGTTGCATCATTTCTGGGAGCACGAGTTTGCCGCTGATGCGGTTCCCCCTGTTTCCAGTAAGCTGGTACTCATTTTGCCGACCTCGGAAGGATGATTCTCGGAAGAACCCACCTGGTGTTATTTAAGGGACGACAGGAGCTCGAACTCAAGACCTTAAGATCTTAAGCCAGCCACCATAGCCGTTAGTTCAGCCAACAGCAGACTTGCCAGGATAACTGTCTTGACATAACTCCAGATGATCACTTTATTGGAGCAGTGGTGGATTGACATTGAGAAAAATGGACCAGCATCCCAGAGGTTGTGAATTCAAATACATCTGAAGGTAGCAATATTAAGGTTCGGATTGTAAGCTTATGAAAACAACTGCTAGGAGGATTACCATCCTATTATCAGATTGAAAGTGAAAACCCAGATAACTCATTAATGACCTTCAAAAAGGAAGTAATCTACTTGCTCTTTCCTAGTCTTGTGTCCACTTGATTCCAGTCCACACTTTCTGTTGGAGTCTTTATGCCCTCAGGGAAACTTGGGATGGCCAGTGTTCAGGTCTTGCATATGGCAGCTATCATTTCTTGGCAGGAGAGCTGTGCTGCTGATGCTGTGCCCCTCCACCAGTGCACTGGTACTCATTTTGCCGACTTCTGAAGGATAACAGGCTGAGTCAACCCCACCTGGTGTTAATTCAGCAGCCAATGGGGATAAAACTCAGGACCCAAGGATCCTAAGCCTGCCACCCAAGCCTCTAAGCCAACACCAGTCTTGGGATTGGCACTAAATGCTAACGATGAAAAGACTGCTGTCCAAAGTCCCGTGAACTTGATCAATTTTTTTGAAAATGAATAAGGCAGATGCATAGCTGTCAACTGCTGCAAGAAGGCTGGGATGGCTCTTTCCACTACTACAAGTGAGTGGGGCTGTGGTTAATTGCTGCGAATCGTGCGAGCTGAATCTGAATCTCAAGTAGGGCCGAAGCGGTAACCGTAGGATACCGTGGACGATGAGTACTGCCGTGGTTTCTGTTCGTGTTTAGTTTGCATTGATCTGCTGCTGCTCGATTTTGTTTTCAAGAAATTCCACCCTTTTGTCAAATCTTGTGAATCTTTGATAGAAGGTTCTAGAATACACAACAATATTGATTTTTTTTGATTTTTTTTTGTTGGTCCCAGCTTGACTGTGAAAACTGAAGAAAGCTCCTGCAAGGCAGCATTTTCTGACATGCCATTAATAAACCTCATTCAAGGAGTATGAGTGTGGAGTTTAACAGTTGAGATTGGAAGGGAATGTTTGGAGAGGTGAGGTCGAATGGCTGAGTAAAAGAAATTGTAGTGAGACCGACAAACTCATACGAAACAGGTGTGCAAAGGTCCAGAGAGAAAGTGGAAGGTAAAAGAGTGGTCGTGATTGGTGTGAGAATAAATAATAGCCCTGACTTACACATTTGTGGTGGTCGTTCAAAATGTCCGAGGAAAGAGATGCAATGCCCCCAAGAAGTACGAACATTTTATTTATTCTTCGTTACATATTAATACATGATTAGTAAGGAAAAAAGTTTCTTATTAATTATACAAACTTACGCAGTGAATAATAAATAAATAAAACCTTGGCATTGCTTGAACTACAGTATCTCGTTCCGATAACTTTTTGAACACCCCACGTATTCTCTATAATTGTCCCCTGTAGCTCTGCAACCACCTTGAGCCCCATGCTTGGTTTCATCCACGAGCAATGAATGAATAATGGTACTGTATATAAATGAGAACCACATTCGGTGGTGGAACGGTTCGAGTGTTGGATCTGCATCTGGGAGGTTGGTGGTTCAAACCCCAAAGACTTCAAAAATGATACGATCTGCTTCCTTGCTTGATGCGCAGCGTGTAAAATGACAAACAATGCTGGGAAGGCAACGGCAAACCAGGCAGTATAACCCTTGCGAAGAGACTGCTTCGGCAGAACCAACGCTCTACAAAGAGTATGGTACATCAAATCGATATAAATAAATGCAGAAGAGAAAAAAAAGCAGACAGACAATTACATAGGGAGACCTTCTTCAAGCCAGACTGATGGACAGTATTATTTGCAGTTGTATTTACAAAGCCGCAGAGAAAGACAAACATAATTTGCTTTTAGACAACACTCTGGGGTCTCATTAACACACCATTCCCATGACCTACATAGTGCAATCAGGTAGTGTGTTAACGTGAATGGACTGACATGTTTAGCAACGGAAAAATGCAAGAAGAGACGAACAGTTCAGTACAACAGCAACATTTCCATAAATGTATGAATGAGGCTGCTCATGCAGGAAGCTTGGATGGTCGTTTTTCAAGCTAACTTCCCACTTTTGACACCAAAACATTAAACCAACACAAATGAAACATTTTTGTGGGGCTTGATGTTTGAATACATTCGTGTTGGGATAATTAATGACTTTTTATGAACAGGAGTGCTCATAAGCTTTGATATAAGGAAGGTTTTTGCATGATGTCATGTAGGAAAGGTATGATGATGGATTTTTGCAGGATTTATTTAGGGCGGGCAGCATACCTTGTGCAGTTATAGGTATGTGCATTCACATTTGAGCTGTCTGTAGTCTGGGTTCGAATCTCAACCCAACGACATCATTCCACCTGGTTGTTTTGCATAGGGATGCACGCCTTACATGTGAAGGCCGTTATGTCGGAGGATCAGTCTGCCAATACTCATCGGTGGATGTTAACGATCCCACTATGCATTTTGCAAAGAGTATGTGAGTTAGCACTGGCACACTGAACAAATTACAAATTCCTCTAAATTCGGTTGAACATTTTGCCTGGCCAAATGGTTCGTGAAAGACTTGGGGCAAAAACTTTCATCGGCTGACCCCACATTAATTCAGTCCAACATGTCATTTCTTCTCCCACCCCCACACCACTCTGCCATACACTCTCATGCTTCCACTCACCTACTCTTTCTCCAGTGTCCCTCTGTTGAGTCTCCGATGTGAACCTTGCTGTTGATGTATCCCTGTTTTCCACTGTGTTCTAGCTGTTCTGTTTTGTTCTTCCATGAGACTAGACTTTGTGTATAAAAATTCAGGAGGATAGGTATAGGATTTTGATGGCACATATTGCAGGATACATTTATAAATTGGTGATTAAGATAAGTATATTTGAACCGAAGGTCAACCATTGTAATTTTCATCTGATCATGTGCTTGTGAAAGTCAACATCTCTCTGTCTATTCTCAGAGACCGTCTCAATGCTGGCGAGTCTGACAGTCCACTCTGGCAGATTGGCAGGGACTGCAAACATCCATCTCTCTTCAGGACTGGTCTCCCACATCTATTGCCGCTGATGTTAACTCAGCCTGGGAATATATATCTCTGGTTTCTCTGCTCTCTCTTCTTCTCTCTCTAATATATATATATATTATATATATATATATATATATTTATATATATATATATATATATATATCTCTCTTCTCTCTCTCCTCTCTTCTCTCTCTCTCTCTTTCTCTTCTCTCTTCTCTCTCTCTCTCTCTCTCTCTCTCTCTTCTCTCTCTTCTCTCTCTCTCTCTCTCTCTCTCTCTCTCTCTCTCTGCTGTTGATGAGTCGAGTGAAGTGTCATGGCGGCTCTGTGGTCTTCGTGAGTCTGTTCCCTGTTTTTTCACTTTCTATCCTTTTCACATCATTTTTTTTTCGCACCTCTTTTTTCCTCTTTGTTTCTCTATGCATCGTTATTTGTGCCCCCCCTCCCCTCCTTCGTTAGACTCACGCTTCAGCCTTTTCGCGCCGTCATCACCCCCCACCACCCATCTGTTCGTTATTTCACGGTTTTGCCCTTTGATTTCATCCCTCCTCACTCCCATCCTTCCTCCCATCGGTCCCCTTCCTTCCCTTCCATCCCATCCCTCCCTTCCGCCCCTTCCTTCCGCCTTCCTTCATCCGTGCCTTACCATCCGCTCCCCATGACCCTCGCTCCCATCCCTCCCTGCCATCCTCCTTCCTTCCATCCTCCGCTCCCTATCCTTCCATCCTCCTTCCCTCTCCATCCCTCCCTCCCCATCCCTCTGTTCCCATCCCTCCTCTCGTCCCTTTTCTCCTCGCATACCTTTTCCCTAGATAGAGAGAGAAAGAGCCCACAGCTTCTTGTGGATAGCTTTTAGTTGGGGCCCATCCTGGCATTCACTGATCGTTTTTTCTTCACTGTAGCTGTGTTTATTTCTTTGGAAACCTGTCTCGGTCGTTTTAATTTACGATCGAGAGTAATACTCCTCCCTCCTCCTAAAAAATGACTTCGTATTCCCGTTATGCGGCATTTGAAGCATAACGACGAACATGGCGTCGTCTGTGTCGAGGATCTCGTTATGCACACAGGAAACATAGTCGGTACTGAAGTTCGTGCCCTCGGAATGAACAAACGTGTGGTAATCTTCGTGTGCTGAGACAGAACTGGTTCAAGAATCGTATGAGACCGGACTATCAAAGGATGACGGACATTTCGTGCTCGTCTCCCCTCGAACTGCCGGTGAAGGTCATGATCCGAACGCTCCCTTTCCTGAAGATCAGACGCTGATCTCGAACCATCGGTTATGGTTCTGTGGTTCTCAGATCACCATGTTACCTTTACGGAGCCAGGAGATCGGACGAACAGCATGTGATGTATTTTTTCGGAGGACAAGCTTATGTCGTGCTTCTCCCTCTACCTGACGCTAAAGACTTGAACATATTTTTAAAAACTGAAAATTGATAATACATGATTACCAAGTCTACGTAAACTGACAACAGATCCCTGAAATGTTTCGAATGTGGTAGATTTTCGGAACTTGAAAGCGAATCTGCAAATGGCGATTCGTCAAACGATGAAACAAACCTCGTCAACAAGTGTACGTCTTCTTCTTCTTCTTCTGTGAAGGAAGCGATTCCGTGTCCGGTAATAAGGCCCAGGCCTCCCAGTCCTCTCAGCCCGATAGTCTAAACAGCAAAACGAATGTTTGTGATGGTTTCATCACCGTCGTTTCATCAAGGAAGGGAAAGTCTTTACCTGATGTCGTTTCCCAGAAGAAGGCGGCATTTACAACGAGGAATCTTCGGTAAATGTTCGCCGCAGTTGTGACTGACAGGGTTGGGCATACAACCTACTTTTTTTGAAAGGAGTGTTTTTTATGGCCATTTTTCACGCTGATCCGAATCCGTTGAACTTTTTGACATAGGGATGATGTCTTAGGTGGTAAAATGAAAAATTCAAAATGGCCGCCAATTTACCCACTTTTCAGGTAAAATTTGTATTATGGCTTAATAGGGCATGTATATTAGGGTTTGGGCACACATCGACTTTTTCTCTGTTGGTCCCCGTTGAAAAGGAGTGTTTTATGGCCATTTTTCACGCTGATCACGAATCCGTTGAATTTTTGACCTAGGATGGATGTCTTAGATCCGTGTGTCTTATAAGACATCATCCTAGGTCAAACTTTCAACGGATTCGTGATCAGCGTGAAAAAGGCCATAAAAACACTTTTAACGGGACACAGAGAAAAGTCGATGTGTGCCCAACCCTCTTAGGTTGTAAAGCAAAAATCAAAATGGCCACCAATTTACCCCACTTTTCAGGTAAATTTGATAATTATGGCTTAACTAGGCTGTAATATTTATTATGATATTATTACATAATATTATTACATGCGCTAGTAAGCCATAATTATCAATTACCTGAAGTGGTAAATTTGTGCCATTTTTGATTTTTTGCATTTTACCAACCTAAGGGCATCATCCTAGGTCAAAAAATTCACGGATTTGTGATCAGCGTGAAAATGGCCATAAAAACACTCCTTTCAAAAACGGGACACGAGAAAATCATGTGTGCCCAACCCTACTGACATCACTCTAAAGGCTTACCCGGAATTGGACCCGGAACTGGACCGGTATGGACCCCGGAATGGACTGGACCCCGGTACCGTACGGCCAACAGTTTACCCCTACTTGCGGTGAGGACAGAGGAGTCTCCCTACAGAAGACGCCGTTTACCTGTTATCGCAGTAAATAAAACTGTTTCACTCGTTAAAAACTCTCCTATTGGAAAGTCCATTGCTGGTGATACACAGCCACTATAAACCTGCCTAACTGTAAATGAACCGAATCCTGTCACAGAAATCGGAAACAAATGTTAACCTAATCCTGCAGCGGGAAAGTACACAAATTTAACCCTGTAGGCCCATCCAGCAACGTGGAAGCTGGAAACGCAGTAAATTAAAATGGATTACGAGAGACCCCCAAAGTACTGTACACCTCCACGCCGTCGGAGGTCGATAACACCGTTACGGTCGAGGGAAGCGAGATCTCTACATCCGCTGATTGTGTTTCCGTTTCATCAACTCCCCCGATTATTTCCGTTACTTCACCAGGTGTTCCCACAATGGAAGAGCACATAGACGTGGTAACCAGTATAGATCCGTGTATCAATACTGACGACAGTGTCGATATGCAGGACAGTACAAGCTTGTGTGACCGGAACTAATAACCCGGACTCTGAAACGAGATCTGACCTGGGAGGAACCAAACATGGAACAGTCAGGTGGAAACGGTGGAGAAGCTCACCAGTCAAAGTCCTACCCCCGCCCCCCCCTGAACAAATAAGACTCTTCTTACAAAACACATACAGGAAACACAATATAAACCTGACGGAATACTTTCCAGACCTACCTTCCTTCCTTGAGTGTGCTCAGGCTATCGTACGTAAGCCTGACTTATTCGGTTTCCACCAGGCACACTGTCCCCGCTTAAAAAAATTGATTGTCAAGGAGAAAAGGGATTCTAATCAATTATCCCACTTCTGATCTTATTCTTAGAAGCTATTATTTTCCTCATGGCCAGTTTCAAGATTGGAACAATAAATGTTAATGGTGGTGGGAGTCCGCTCCGCAAGATTCAAATTAAACAGCTGGTAGAGGTCAACGGTCTTGACATAGCTTTGTTACAAGAGACCCATGCTGTCCGATCTGTTCAGGCTCAGTGGCGACTATTTATGGACAACGAATGTTTCTTCAGTAACAACTCCTCGTCGAAGGCAGGCATCATGTTTATCTTCGGGAAACATTTCCATCCGTCCTGCCTTAAATTTATGAGTATTATTGATGGACATCTTGCCTCTGTGACCTTCTACATCAACCAGGTCAAGTTCACAATTCTCAATGTGTACGCTCCGAGCAAAAATGATGAGCGGATCTCCTTTTTTGCCGAACTGAGAAAATTCCTGCAAACACTGGATTTGCAGACTTGTCTAATCATTGGTGGCGATTTTAACTGTACTGTTAATGCTTCATGTGACCGAAATGAGCCGGAACCCCAACCATGTACCGCAAAACTTTTTGCAAACATCATTGCGAAATATCTCCATGATATTTGGCGCGTACAGCACCCTTCTGATCAGTCTTACACGTTGTGTCGCTGTTTAAATAACAACATCTCACTTGCGAGGCTTGATCGCATCTTTGTAAATTCTCATTTATTACATGGATCTTCTAAATCCGATATCGTGCCTTCTGGTTTCTCCGACCATTCCCTAGATTGAGTCTTTATTCAACTCTCTAAACCATGTCCAGGGAGCTGTCATTGGAAATTCAATAATAGTTTACTAGAAAACCTCAACTTCATTCAGGCCTTTGAATCCTTCTGGACGGCTCTCCTAGAACAGAAGTTAAGCTGTTCCATTAACCTGCTGATATGGTGGAATTTAGTAAAAACCCAAATTAAAGGTTTCTGTCAACAGTATCGGTTTTTCTCAACAAGGGCTGACCATGAAGTAAAAAAATTATGACAGTTAGAGATTTTACATCTCCAACGGGTCATCGGACAAAATTAATAGTAACATCAAAAACCTTAATGAGAAACAGTCCTTATTAAAGAAATAACCGAGAGGAATGCACGTGGTGCCTTAGTTCGGATGAGGGTGCGACACCTGAATGAGGCAGACGTACCAACCAAGTACTTCTTTTCCTTAGAGAACGTCTTCCCAGTAAGCAGCTTTCTCAGCTGCGATTGCAGATTTATCCATTACCTTTACACAATCAGAAATCAAACTTTCGTGAAGGAATACTTTTCGAAAATATATTCAATGGAACAAATAAATCCTGTCAGTGTCGCGCTCGATCTCCGTAGGCCTGCCATGTTGTGTGCAGATGGGCGTTCCCAATGGAAAGACCATTACTTTGGATGAACTTGGCACTGCCCTGCACGCCTTGCCATTGGGAAAGCACCTTGATTGGATGGACTTACAACCGAATTTTACAAGAAGTTTTGGCACTTATTGGGTCCAGAACTCATTAAGAACCTTGAACGCAAGCTGCCAGCTTGGAGACTACCTCAGAGTTGCCGAGGCGCTCTTCTTACCTCATCCAAAAAAGGGAGACGTGTTGTGCATTGAAAATTGGCGTCCTATCTCTCTTTATGTACGGACTATAGATATTTTCAAAAGCCCTGGCATCGCGACTTACTCCTCATTTATCCTCATTGTTGAAGGAAGACCAATGTTACTGTTGTTCCAAAACGTTCCATCGATGACAACATCTCCTTGTGAGAGACATCATTGAAATGGGCAAGAAAAGCCCAAAGATTTAGGACTTCTCTCCTTAATCGGAGAAAGCCTTTGACCGTGTGACATCGGTACCTTTTGAAGTACTTGACGGTTTGGACGGTTCGACCTTCATCTCTAATTAAAATACTATATAATAATATTATAGTGTGTTAAGATAAACAATGAACTTGTTGCACCTTTGTCTTTAACAGGGAATTAGACAAGGTTGCCCTCTTCGGGTTGCTTTATGCTCTCTCCATCGAACCCCTACTGGTTCTCTTTGGATGGTAGACTAACAGGGTTTAGTTTGTCCACTTGAACGGTCCATCAAGGTACTGGCATACGCCGATGACTGTGTGTATTCGTCAAGATATCAATGATATTAACGTCTTCGTTATTTTATCCTTATTGAAAAGGCTTCTTCAGCCAAAGTAATTGGAACAAAACGAGCGCCCTTTGGCTCGTCCGTTGTGCTACTTGGCACCAAGCCTTCTGCTCCATGTCATGGGCCAATGATGGTGTGAAATCTTGGAGTGTTCTTAGGTAATAATACCACAGTAGCAAAGAATTGGGCTGGTCTGCTCGAGTTTGTTGAGGTAAATCTGCAAAATGGAAAGGTCTGATCACACAAACTGTCATATCGTGGAAGGGTCTTGGTCATCAACACACTGGTGCCTCTACTTATGGCACAGGTCTTTCGTGCTGCATCCTCCAGCGTGTTGCTTCAAACACTCTAGAAGTGCTTCGTGTCCCTTTTTTCTGGACGGAAAACACTGCTGCGACCTGGGTCCTCAGTTTACCACTGACTGATGAGGCAAGGCCTGGTCGACATAAGAGCCGGCTAATGGCCTTTCGACTCTCGTTGCTCTTCGCAGCTATCACGAACCTCTCCACCATGGCGTCAACGTGGTCATCACTTTTGCAACAGGCTGGGAGGCTAGGCTATGACCACTCTCTTTTCCTGATGGACCTTTCCAAATCGACACATCTCCCCTCTCTGTTTCTATCAGAGCATGCTAAATTCGTAGCAAGCTCTGACAATAACAAGAGCTACACATTCTTACACGAAACAGATGTTTTGGAAGAACCTTTGTTCTACAACTCCTTTTTCCATGATATGCCTCCTGATAGGTGTTTATTCAACGCTTTACCGACAAGGGCGTTAAATCTGTCCAGATCTTCTCAGCCAAAACGGCAGTTGGATCGGAGCTGATGCATTGGCAAGCCTGGTCAGTGTGCGATCCTCTCGAATCGTGGCACGCATATTATGTAGTGTGCTTTGGACATACACACAGCTTGCACCTGCTTGGGAGCAGGACCAGCAAAGCAATGAGAAAAATGCACATCGAATACCTTCTCTCTCTACCTTTCCTGAACTCGTATGTGTTTTTTCTCTTGCCAGCCTCTTCCTTGTCCCCTTTTAACGTCGGCTTCAATGGCCTTCCCAAAAAAAAAAACTTTATTTGGTTGTGTAAAATTTCTTCACAACGGCAAATAACACAGCAGAAGGTTCGATGGAGAGACCTCTTACCTTGTTCTCCCTTATTTTTCTAACTGGAAAGGTTTTTATCACCCTCCTGTACCACCACGACATGGCGACCTCCAATGGAGACAGTACACTGGATCCTTCCTTCTAATCACTGTTACACCGTTTTTCAAATCTGCTTGTAGATGAATGTCCTTTTGTAAGAAGTCTGAAAACCTTTTTCACATCTATGTTGAATGCCAATGGTTGCACCTTTATTCATCTTACTTCGGAATTGTTTTGTGAGGTTGGTTTGTTTTTTAACACTTGTGTGTTCATCTATGGATTGGCTATCCCACACAAAAACCCCAATGCTGTGTTAGCCAATTTACTGCTTGCTCAGGCAAAGAGGCAGTATATAAGTCAAGGAAAAGAAAACTTGATGTGTTGGAGTAAATGATGAAGATTGCTTTGTTTTTGTTCAAAATCTTGTAATAAGTCGTGTTAATTGGATTTTGCTTTCTTTTCAGTAACTGGAAGCGACGGTTTGAATCAAAATGGTGTATAAAGAAGTTATTTGTAAAGTCCGAGAGAAATTTTATCCTTTTGTGAAATGTTTTATATATAAATCCACCCGCATTAATCCTTTCCTTTTTCAGAAATTGTTTCTTGTTTCTGTTTTCTTTCTTCCTCTGAAATGAAAATGTGACTCCATTTGGGGCTTTCTTTTTATTTTTAGAATAAAAAGATACAACTTGTCTTTCTCTTTCTCTTTCTTTTTCTCTTTCTCTTTCTCTTTCTCTCACAGATTCATCCCATCTCATCTTCAAATTTCCTTCCCCTCTTTCCAGCCATGGTACACTGAATCATGTTGTGAGGCAGTTGCTCTGAAACAATTTCCTTCTCTTCCTGGAAGGCAATATCTGACCGAAGGGAATCTCAGTGCATTTCAAAAAGTTCTTGGCAACAAGAGTGTGTCCACTCTCAGGAGAGCCAGGAACAACATCTGTCCAACCTCAAAAATGAACTTTCAAAACTTGTCTCCCTCCTCTAAAACCTGCTGGCACCTTGATAAGTCTGTCTCTGGAGTATGCTGCCCCTCCATCCTTCACTCTCTTCAAGTACAACCACAGCCGACTACACTCGTGAGAAGTCGAATGCCTCAATTTGTTCGTTTGCTTCCAAATCTTGTGTCCCCAACCCCTCACTCTGGGTACCCATCCTTCCCCATCATACCCAGCTTTCCTGGACTCTGTGTCTTTTGCACCTGAGAAGTTGGAGAAGGTTCTTTCAACCCTCGACTCTGACTCTGCAACTGGACTGGACGGTGTCAGCTCACGTGTCCTAAAAACTTGCTCTGCTGCTCTTGCACATCCACTCTCTCTGCCCTTTTCACCCTGTCATTTGCCTGAGCTAATCTTCCATCTGCTTGGAAATCAGCCAACATCATTGCATTATCATTGCAAAAATTATTATTGCAACATCATTGCAAAAAGGTGCAAAAGCTGATCCCCTTAACTACAGACCCATCAGCTTACGTCCAATCATCAGCTACGTCATGGACTCCATCATTGCAGTTGATATTGAAACCTTCCTTTTTACCAACAACCTCATCTCAGATCACCAATTCGAATTTAGACCTGGTCACTCCACTTTGGACATGCTGCTTCTACCCACCCAACAATGAATAGAGGCCCTCATTTTCAGACATGAGATCAGGGCCATCTCTCTAGACATATCTCATGCTTTTGATAAAGTCTGGCATCCTGCCTTACTCTCCAAACTCTCTGCTGATGGCATGAAAGGCCAACTGCACATATGGCTTACTGACTTCCTCGATGTGGCACTCAACAAAATCTTTTCATCTCCTCTCCCTGTAAAGGCTGAAGTGCCCCAAGGCAGTGTTCTGGGCCCAATCCTATGCCTGATCTTCATAAATGATCTCTCTGACTCTGGAAAATCCTCTTTATCTATTTGCTGATGACTCCACCCTTTGTTCTGACATCGCTCATCCTTCAGACAGGTAGGTTACGGCCTCTTCCTTCTCTTCAGGCCTTGACAAAACCACAAACTGGTCAAACACTTGCAATATGTCTATCAATCCTGAAAAATCTCACACTCTCACAATTTCTCTCTGAAAGGACTATCTGGCAAACTCTCCTGTCTACTTCTTAACAATCCTCTTGAGGAAGTTCAGTCATTCAAACTCCTGGGTCTCACTATTATGATTTTGCTTGGGCAAACCATGTTTCAAAGTTGGCCTCCCAAGCCATCTGCCGACTGGGCAACCTCAGTCACACAAAGTCCTTCCTTGGTACACCTGAACTTCTATCCACCTACAAAGCCTTCATCCGCAGCTTGATGGAATACTGCTCTCCCCTCTGGCTGGCTCCCCTCCCAAGCATTTTGCTCAGTTTGATGCAGTGGAAACCAAAGCCTTCAAGATTATTTGGAATCTCCCATGCTGAAGCTGACTCTATAGGCCTATCACTTCGCAATCACAGACAGGTTGGTGGTCTCTCTGTCTTATACCACCTCCTTTCTGTTCTTTTACCTTTGTTCTTTCAGTGCCTTGTCCGCCTACCACACCCCCTCCCTCCCCATCCAGGTTTCTGCAGGGCAAACACGGTCCACCATCAACCACCTTCTGGTGAAACTACGTAAATCCACGATCACTGTTCACCTCCACTCATTTGTTCCTCTTTTCTCCCACCTGCTGAACCAACTTCCACATTCTCTTCAATCTCATTCTTCCCTCCAGGTCTTGAAGACAGCTGTTCACCACCAACTCAGATCGTCCCCAATCCAAAGCCATGATCTTTTCTGCCCTCAATAACCCCACCTCAATCCCTCATCCATTCAAATTTCCAGTTTTCTCTCCTTGGAGTTTCCTTCTGTATCCATCTGGGTCCACCCCGTGCATCCTCTCCTGCCCCCCATTCCTCCCAACACCCTTTGATTGGCGAAGTCTCCCTCTATCTTGCCCTTCAACTCTGCTGTTGGTGTTCCCCGCCTCTCTCCACTGTTCCTTTTACGTGCATTTCTACTGTTCCTTTTGCACCCTGTCTTGTCCCGATCCGTTCAGTTTACAAACTTTTCCACAAGCCTTGACTTTGTAAAAGGAAATTCATTCTCCATTTTTAATCTTGTATGTTATTTGTATGTTGTGTGATTATGTTATTGGCACTCTTTATTCTCTCTCTCTATCGAGTGCAGCCTGTGGCTGCTGGTTGCATCATTGGTTGGGAGCAGCTATGCGCTGATGTAGTGTCCCCCTTACCAGTACACTGGTACTCATTTTGCCGACCTCGGAAGGATGACAGTCAACCTCCTGGTGTATATTAATTCAGCGGCCAATGGGGCTTGAACTCAGGACCCTAGGACCCCAAGCCGCCACCCAAACCACTAAGCCAACACTAGGCTTGCACTCTTTATTATTAGCTGTCATCTTTTTTTTGATCTATGTTTTATTGTTAATGTGCTCATTTTGGTTTGCTTTTTGTAAATTTTCATGATTTTAAAAATGATCATTGATTTTATGATGTTAAATCTTTTGAATAGCAGAGTTGTCACTATTTTTATTTTTTATGTTGATTTATAGTCATGTATTTTTTTGTATCAGTTAATTTATGTAACACAAATATCCTGAGTCCAGACTTTTTTTGTAATTGATAATATAGACGAAATTCATTTTTATTATTGTCACGTTCTTATTATTATTAATTGAATGACTAACACATTACTTAAAGGGTGATTTCCCCCCCACCTACCCCCCATCCACAGTGACACACACAATATACAACAAACATTACATTTTTGCAATGAGTGAACTTACACATGAATATCTGACAACTCCTCAACAAAAAAAGTCTCAGCCTCCTCTCCCATCTCTGTTCCATCTTTGCTCCCTCCCCCCACAACCTAAAGTCCTCATACTTCCACTCTCCCTAAGCGGCATCAGTCCCTACCCCCCCCCCCCCTCCACTCAAGCCTTCAAACTCTTCATGCTCCCTCTCTCATGAAAGTCCTCAAACCACCCCCCACTCTCGCTTCAAAGTTGTCACATCTTAACCCTCACCTTCCTCCCCTCATAAAGCCAAACGACCATTCCCATGTCAAAATAACGGAATATGTAACACTTTCTGCTCCCCTATCATGCTATCACCGACTTCACAAAAACCCATCACACAGTCGCCTGTTCAACTCACAATTTGAGAAAATAGTCAGGTGTAGCAAATCTGAATAACCTCCACAGTAAAAGCGCTGCTTGAGAGAAAAAGTACTGTAGTTCTAGAGGGTTCTATAGGGTTCCAAAGGGTTCCTAAATTGGCAGCCGTAATAGAAATTTTTTGGGTGGAATCAGGCGAACTGCCCAACTAAATCTAAATCAGGGTGGAACTTACACGCACACACACACACGGACGCATGCACGGACACATGGACACATGCACGGCTCCTTTTATAGTATAGATTATTATTATTAAATGCTTGTTTACCCCATGTGTCCTTCACCCCCTCCCGTTGATCTCACTCTCACCTCTACTCTGCTGTTATTGTTTCCCCTTTCCATTTGGGTCCATTCCATTCTGCTCGAGCCCTCCCACGAGCCTTGAGCATGTTCACAAAAAAATAGGACAACTGTACCTGTAGCTTATCTGGGCCTTGGCCTAATGATGCAACCCAAATTTGGTAGCTTTCTGACTAGTGGAACTGGAGAGGAAGGTTTTTGAAGTAATTTACGCAATTTTCCAAAAAATTGACTAAGTCGGCCATTTTGACACACTTCCGGTCATGTGATTGGCATGACTTCCAGAATATAATTAACATCCCTACCCTGGCCTAATGTTACAACCTAAATTTGGTAGCATTCTGCCTGGTGGGTCCAGAGAAGAAGATTTTGCAAGGAATTTGCACGACCGCCATTTTGACACAATTCCAGCCAGGTGATCAGCATGGCCTCCACAATTTAAATCAGGACCCTATCCTAATGTTGGAACTCAAATTTGATAGCATTCTGACTGGTGGGTCTGAAGAAGAACATATTTGAAGGAATTTACGCAATTTTCCAAAAAATTGACTGTCGGCCATTTTGACACATTTCCAGTCACATGATCGGCATGACTTCAGCAATTTAACATCCCTATCACAGCCTAATGTTGTAATCCAAATTTGGTGGCATTCTGACTAGTGGATCAGGAGAAGAAGATTTTGGAAGGATTTTGCGTGACCACCATTTTGACACACTTCCAGTCAGGTGATCAGAATGACCTCTGGAATTTAATATCAGGACCATGTTCTCATGTTGTAACCCAAATTTGGTAGCATTCTGACTGGTCGGTCTGGAGAAGAAAGTTTTTGAAGGAATTTACACGATTTTCCCAAAAATTGACTGTCGGCCATTTTGACATACTTCTGGTCATGTGATCAGCATGACGTCCACAATATAATTAACACCCCTACCCTGGCCTAATATTGGAACCCAAATGTTGCAGCATTCTAACTGGTGGGTCTGGAAAAGAAGATTCTCGAAATAATTTGTGCGACCGCCATTTTGACATATTTCCAGTCGCGTGATTGGCATGGCATCAGCAAATTAACATCAGTACCCTGTCCTAATGTTGTCACCCAAATTTGGTAGCATTCTAACTGGTGGGTCTGGAGAAGAAGATTTTTGAAGAAATTTACTAAGTCAGTCATTTTGCCCTACTTAAAGTCACGTGACTGGAACAAGCTTTGCAATCCGTTACCAGTCAGGAAAGGAACGTTGCTGTCAAATTTCAGCCAGACTGCCACAGCTGTTTGGCCGGAGAAATCGAAAGAGGAGACGGACGGACGGATGGTGCGCAATGACAATATCTTACCTGGAATTTAAATTCCAATAAGCTAAAAAAAAAAAAAAGTGTGATGAGATGCAAGAAATTCCAAGATGAAGGTATATATTATGATGTAAAAATTCCCAAGATAAAAGTATATCTAATGATGTAAAAAAAACAAGAAAGAAATCACAACATAAAAGTACATCTCATGATATAATCAAATAGAAGACAAAGAAGGAATCAGAAGAAGTAAATAGCAAAGATCGAGTCATCAGGAAGATCCTCGATAGGATTCGGGTTTCAGCCGCAACGCCATAACCCTCAAACCCATCAATGCGCAGCCAAGTGAGCCTTCCAGAAAATTTTCTGCAAGAATTCACTTCTCCTTAGAGAGGTAGATAACGAAAGAGAGGGAAGAGAGTAAGAGGTGAAAGAGAAGAAAAAGAAAGAATTCGAATGAAAAGAGAATTTTGAAAAAAAAAATTACAAAGAAATGTGAAAGGAACAAAAAAACAAAGATGGCGGGAAGAACCCGGACAGATAGATTTCTGCAGTTACTCCTCAGGCTCAACGCAGCATCATGAACAAGCTACCACCCTAATTGCAAAGCCAACACCAGGCTGCCATTCCCAAGGTGAAAGTATATCTAATGATATTAAAAATTCCCTCTAACAATATAGAATAATTCCCAAGGTGAAAGTATATCTTGTAATCTAAATATAATGGAGCAAGTGAATGTGATTACATATGTACATACGTATGTATGTATGTATATCCACTCTTCACCCATTGGTTGGACAGCTGAACTGAAGTAACCCACAATTGTAAACTGAAATACTTAACCCAAAGTACCCAGAGGACCCAAAAGACCAAAACGACCCTGAGGACACAAAAGACCCACAGGACACAAAAGACCCTGAGGACCCAAAAGACCTCGAGGACCCAAAAGACCCTGAAGACTCAAAGACTGCAAAGATCCCTGAAGACCCAATGGACCCCAAAGACCCAAAACACACTAAACACCCAAAATTCCCTGAAGAACCTTAAAGAACCAAAATAACCCCGATGACCCAAAAGACCATGAAGACCCTTAAATACCCAAAATACTCCAGACCGTTAAAGACGCAAAACACCCTGAAGACCCTTAAAAACCCAAAATATCCCAAATACCCAAAAGACCGAAAAAACAAATAACCCAGAAGACCCTCAAAGACCCAAAAGACTCCAAAGAACCAAAATACCCCAAAGACCCAAAACACCCCAAAGACCTAAAGAGGACCCAAAGAACATTAAAGACCCAAAATCCTCCAAAGATTTAAAAGACCCCAAAGACTTGGAAGACCCAAAACACCTGGAAGACCCAAAACACTGAAAAGACCCTGAAGACCCAAAATACTGAAAAGACCCAGAAGACCATTAATGATCCAAAAGACCCCGAACACCCAAAATACCCCAAAGAGTGAAAAGACCCAAAGGACGAAAATGATCCAAAGGATCTAAAAGACCCAGAAGACCCCAAATACCCAAAAGACACCAAAGACCGAAAAGACCCCAAATACTCAAAGGACCCTGAAGACCTAAAAGATCCTGAAGACCCTAAAGACCCCAAGGAACCAAAACACCCAAAATGCCCTGAGTACCCAAAATAACAAGAACACAGAAAATAACGCAAAGACCCAAAATACTTGGAGGACCCAAAATACCCAACGGGACTATTAGTAGAGTCCATGGAAATTCTGCACAATGTAAAATGTGACCAGGTTATAATAAATCGTTCTTTGTCTATACTAAATGCTTTCAAAGATTATAAATAAATCATTTGCAAAGAAAAAACAGATAGCTCCAACGAACTATACCGCTGAGGTTGTTGCATTGATCAAATTCTCCCGAAGAGTACTTGACTGAATCGGGATTGATTTTTTATAATTTTTGTTGCCGATTTGAATGAAACTTGCAGCAGCACGCAGGAGAATGTGAGTAAATGGCCCTAAAATGTTTTGCGCTATTGTGTACTGTTTTGGCTGTATTTCGGGAACATTCATACATAATATTATACAAGATGACAGTTTTCGTAATATATAGAAGATAGAAGATAGATAAGGGAGGAAGGGGAAGTAATTGTGAATTTAATGTTCCATCTTCATTTACTTTTAACATTGCTAAACAAATGGGACAGGAACAATGCAGACATGATAGGCCAAATGGCCTTCTCATGCACCAAAGTTCCTGTGCGATGTTGCTAAAACGGGATAAAAGGGAGATTGAGAACATTTGGAAGTGGGGGGTGGGTGGGTTGAGGACTTGGGGGTTGGAAGAGGGAGATTGAGACATTGGGAAGGGGGGGGGGTTGAGGATTTAAAAAGAAAAAGGGAGAGGATGACAGAATTAGGTGTAGGAGGGGAGGCAGACAGGGGACAGAGTTGGGATTGAGGGGTTTGAGGTTTGAGTCTTTTGAGGGGGGGGGGGGGGTTGAGGACTTTGGTTGGGAGAGGGTTCATGATTTAAAAAAGGGGGAGGGGAGCAGAGTTTGTGTGGGGGGGGGGAGTAGAAAGATGACAGAGTCGGTGTGTGTGTGGTTGTGTGTGGTGTGTGTGTGTGTGTGTGTGTGTGTGTGTGTGTGTGTGTGTGTGTGTGTGTGTGTGCATAACCTGGTCATTTTACATTGTGCAG
>CM068959.1:18703451-18715295 GCA_035128595.1 Eptatretus atami | reverse complement strand
GTATGACGTATGTTAGTGGTGCGTGGAGGTCGGCACATGACGCTAAAAAGTAAAGGATCTGCAGTTGGGATGCCTACGAACTCGTGTGGAAGCACTGTACAGTGCAGATTTAGAAATGTGAACGCACGTTGGCGTACTGAGTGGTCTGGGCACACAGCGTGATCCGCCAGAAACGGATATAGTCGTATAACGGTAACTTATACACAATCTAGGCCTACTACTAGAATAGAACCCAGCAGGAGTCTAAATTTCTATATTATAGGTGTTTATGGTGATATTAGTTGTGTGTGTGGATGTGTATGTTGATCCGTGGTACCACTATGCTGTATAAGTAGAGAGTGGATAACTTTGTACCTTGTTAGATGAACATTTTCTATACTCACACAGGCTCTCGCGCTTCATCGCTACGTTGCTAGTCTGAATGTAATGCCGAAAACAGCTAGATCGGTTATGTCGCCAGTTGGTTATATGACGTAGCAATCGAAGTTGTCTGTCTTCTCTTCATTAAGCAGCAAGCGTGGGAAATATAGAAAACAATTTCTACTAAACCTTGTGCAATGCGGCAGAACTACCAAGGGGAAGAAACGAGTTGCAGTACCGAACATATTTGTAATCGCAATTAGATAAGGTCTAGAGAAGGTGGAGAAGCGTACGGTCGAAGGAATACGACGACTCACGAACGGAGCTTGGAGAGTGAATACGAGGCGGAACGGGACAACCGAACAGAGCAGTGGGCGGAGAAGGGCTTATGGTACTGGCCGCGCGCAGTATGAGAAGTCACATTCTAGGTATGACGAGAGGGTATTAAGACTGGAGGGAATAGACGGGAGAACTTACCATCAAAAGGCGACCAAATTGATTGGGAGACAACTGAGTCTCGAGAAAATTCTCGAGAATCCGTGCGACCAAGGTGGAGCGGTGTACAGAATTGGTCCGAACGAGACTTGTTCTGTGCGAGGTTAGCAGTAGAACAGCTAGAGGAGGAGGTCACTAGGATTCGCAACGACAATTTGCTCCAAGAAGTGCGCTCGAGACGATCCAGTTTATCTCTGCGCGAGACTCATTCTGGCGATGAATCACGGAGAAACCGGTCCGAATACCAGAACTATACCCAAGGTACAGTTGTGTGATTAGGTGAGAGTGGAGGATTTAGGTGGAGGTTTAGCAACCCCCAACAGTTCCTCTAGACACACACTCGATCAGATGTAAATACTAAATACGGACAGTCACAGACAGTGCGAAAAAAGTCCGGCATATTGATATCTATCATATATAAGAGAAACCATAAGAAAGCTAGGATAGATCATGGAAATCAATCGAGGGTAGCAGGTCAAGGTGAGCCAGAAGTCAAGCTTTTATTTCTTTGACACCTAGGGGCATACGATTCTCATGCTCTCGTCAAGTTTCACCAACAGGTCACAGACATAAATAATACGTGTACAAGGAGATCCCGGCGCCTCATGAGATCAGTTCGTCGCGGGACAAGAGCAGTGACTGTGGGAAACAATGCATGGGGTGCTCGCACATGACAACGCCCGCGACCACAAGTGCCTTGAGATCTGACAGTTCGGTGGATGAGGAACGTGCCAACTCTGGAGCAAAACCCGAGTCCTAGACTTGGCACTTTGGATTTTTTCCTATTTCCCAATTGCTCACAGGGGGTCCATCATCAGGGGATGCCTCCTCCCCCGTTCTGATGTGGAGGCATCAGACATGGGCTTATAGTACGGACAGGAGCTGCAAGAGATGGATTCAGAAGATAGCGAGAATGATCGCAGATGGAGCTGAATACTCGAAGAGCAAATGTAAGATATAAGTTGAGAGGACAAGATGGGTTAGAGACTAATAAACGGAAGATAAATATAATATAATATTCTAGAATATATGTTAGTACACATGGTAATATAAGATAGTGTAAAGTGATCCATTACAGGATAGCGCTAGTGTGTGAAATATATATAATTATAATATATACATATAGATATATTAAATATATATATATAAACCTAGGCATAGTGGCGTGCGCTTAATCCGGCACTATCAGTGTATGGGGCCGGAGGTGGGGTTGGAGGATCGCTTGAAAGGAACGGTGAACTTCTACAGGACCCTTAGGTGCGCGGCGGAAACTAGATGCGTTACAACGACACTTGCCCACAGTATGATCATGCGGAAAGCCCAAATTATATATCTGTAAGAGCTAGATTAGGACGCAGAGGAACCGGGTCCGCAAAAACCTATGCAACAGTGTCAGTGACGCACTCAAGGAGATACTCCCAACGTGGCACCCTTATAGGCACGCGAAGAACAACAACACAACATATATAGTAGAACTACATAGAGGTTCTACATCTGATCTTAATATGTGGTTTAAATCGGTTACCAAATAATTATATATAGTAAGTGTTTAATTAAAGAGAGGCAAAAAATAACAAACCTATACAGTATAACGCCTTGTCAACACTAGAATACACTTTATAATATATATCCGGATATACCGAATCACTTTAATCACCAAATTGAGATAGTCGATAATAGCATGATCGCACGACTGAAACTATTCAGCAAGATAACCCGGAGAGCCTTATTAGGCTAAAGGATAGGAGTTGGATAAAGTGCTGGTAAACGGATCGGACTTGCTTCTTGCGATCCTACTATTATGTAGTAAAATTATGAAGAATATGCAACAAGAGGCAGTGATACATAATTATAGATAAAACAAATATGCTTAGTCTAGTGAATAAGGAGTATGAGATTCGCAATATGCGAAAGTATAATGAGGGGACGGTGAATGTTTCAAAGTAGAATCATGGCATTGTCACAAGAACCAAACTAAGGAGGAATGCACGAGGTGTAGTGTTTGCTAAAAAAGCAGAATAAAACAGAGACAGGCACATTCTACGAGTATAGGAAGGTGGGAACTTCGGACAGTGCAAGAGATGAATAGAACTATACGTAATAAACATCCCAATAAGTAAATAAGAATGACTGATTGCAGGTACTAACTGAGGCAACAGGCGCAAATCTAGGGAACCACAGAGTTCCATAGTCAACCACTAAACCACCACATCTATTCACACACACACTGACTGTCACACAACGAAATAACTACGCAACACCAACGAACAATCAAGATTGAATGAGGAGCTTGTTGAGTATAGTATTCCATGAATGGCGACTGGAGAAGCTGAATAGGCCTTTGAGGTGGAGGAAATCTCGTTGAAGAGAGCGGATTCAAGAATTAGTCGTAGGACGGCATAGTAGTTAATACGCGGCAGTGGACTTAGCTGAAATCACGCAAGCAATTCGGGAGAGTAGAGCCGGGAGGTGAGTTACGAATCTACGCGAAGGCGTGAGGACGTCCGTGAAGGCGGACGAATACTGGGTATCATAGAGGCCGTGCAAGCTCTATGGTTGACTTATTATGCACCGCGGCGAGCACTAGAGAGAGAGAGTGGGAAGACTCACAAGAAGGCAGAGATAAAGATAAGCTAAGATGGCCAACCCACCTGTGTCGCGAACGGTAATTTATAAGATCAATTTGCATGTCTGTCGGCGTGGAAGGGAGGCAACACGACTACAGAACTCGAGAGCTCGAGAAGAGTTAAGCGTCTATTAAACTGAATCGGCGCTATCTCAAACGATCATCTCTTAGAGTCGCTCAAGATTAATACTCTTGGCAACGCTATCAACTCTACCGAATGTTCTGGAAGTCATTCAGACCGATGCGCTATGACGATCTAATTTCAAAGGTAGCGGCCGTCGCCAGCTGCTGGAGCGCACTGAATCATGACTGCAAATTCGCTGCTGTTTAATAGAAGAGAAGGGCATACTATATATACCAGAAGAGCCGACATGATTTTGCGCTGCCCGACCCACAGCGCAAGCGACGATTGTCAGGAGTCGCGAAAACAGGCCACATCTCCCATATGAGAAGGTCACGAAATTGAGACTGTGAACTTACAATTCTCTGCAGAAAATCCCGTCCGGACCGAAGCCCAGAAGTGCCCGATGGTGACGCAGAGCGTCCAGCTGCAAGCTCGATTGGGCCACGCGTTCGAGTGCAAATTGTTGCTGTGGGAGGACACGTTGCGACAGTTCGCAGCGTCCATACTATAAACGCGTTCTCGTCATTGATGAGTCGCGCCGCGCGCAGTCACGCACAGCAAGATAATTCCTCTTCTCGATCGACTCTCCTATCGCTTGATCGTAGATGTTGAGAAGTCCGCAGAGCATAAAGTCAGTGAAGAATCCTGCTGCATGTAGACACAGGGCCGAGACATCGCCATCGGAGAGAGACTTCGACTGAAAGCAGATACAGTCTACGCAGTGGCAAATACGTTTACCTTCGAGCACATCAATCACACTGGCGAGCGGACGTTTTGCTGTTAGAAGCGTTTAGCCGAGATAGCGACGATGGCATGCACGCGCAGGTGTTCACCAACAACTTCATCCCAGCTAGAGTCCCCGCGACGAGCGCGCAACGAAGGAATTCGGCGTGAGATTGACATGGGTTGCATATAAAGAGAACAAGCCAACTCCTAATCTAGCGCGTTCGACTAGCGTTCGTATCCTGCCAACACATGGGGGAGTCGTTTATTGCCGTCGACTGCGGGTGCAGCGAGTTGGCGCGTCTCAAGTCGCCACAAGGATCCATGTCGTTCCCGTTCAGAGTAGTATAAGCAATCCCACATTGCACGTGCAATGTGCTCACTTTTCAGAGGTAGATGTATCGTCGGCCCATATGCACTTTTGCTATAATTGAACTAGCAGCCCACGAGAGGAAATAGGCTTCTCGCGTTAGAAACATAGCGGAGCTAGCGAAGTCCGATAGGTTCCCGCGTTGCACCAGAAGATGAGGCACGTCGAACACCAATAGTAATGCGAGTGATGGCGCGGGCTTGGAGAAAGAGTTTTGCCTGCTAGCCGAGCGTTGAACAGAATGGTGCAAGAGCGCGTGTGGTGCGGCATTGAATGGTTGATATCGCAAGTTGCTAATAGCTGAGATGATCTGGTTAGTGCAAGGGTCACGTATGGCCTTTCTCAAAGCATATGGCTGCTTACATTGCAGCTGATTGCGCACGAGATGGCTGCATGAGTTTATAGCGCGTCATGTAGAAATAAGATAGAGATGATAGAAGTAAAATGTATGTTGAAAACGAATGGATAGTAGTAGAGAAAGATGATGGATTTAGAGTTGCAAGCCCGAGCTGTAGGATTATAGAATGACATGATGGTTCTGATAGGCGAGCTCTCCTATTTGTATGTAGACGAGGTCTGGCTAATCAGAAGGAGAGTATTGGGAAGCTATGATATCAGGGTTATCGAATAGGGAATGAGGTGTATATGAACTATGAGTGTTTGGACATGTGCAGGTTTATATTCTATGTTGATGATGCACGGTAGCTGATGCGGCATCCGAGTAATCGTGTACATATAATATGATTATTGATTGCATTGCAATGGATGTTATAAGTTAAATGATTATATGTGATGTGTAATAACATAGGGTATATTGAAGATGAAGATTAGCATTAGCCAGGTGTATATGAAGATGATGGGTATATGAATGTGTACAGGGCAGTATTTTCACAGATGAAGGGTGGTTAGCACTGTGCAGGTGTAATTTGCACAAGGTGATGGGGATTTGCCGATTTAGACAAGGGTAGGTTGACCATTCCTCACGGAATGAAGAGGTGCATTATATCCAGGGGCTCGGAGGAGGATGTACGTATAGTGGGTTAGATTATGGTGCAGCAGAGTGTATATCGACAGATGGGTTGAATTGCAAATGTATTAGATTAGATAGGCGAATGGGTCAATAAATGCACGGAGGTGCTACATGTAGTGGAAGACTGATGGAATGGGGCTGCTCAAATTATTCAATAGCAGCAGTGGAGCACTATGCAAGATCTATGTCAATAATAATCGGGTTGATATTCAGAAGAAGAAGAGAGTCTAAACAGATCAGTTATAAGAAGATGAGGATGAAATGTGCAAGTTCAGAGTGATAGTAATGGTTAAAGATATTGTTAAGACTTCTAGGGCAAATATTCGATTTAGAAGGGCGATTGTCACGCTACACATTCAATAACAGAGCATGGGTGTATGTGCAGGTGATATGATAGATATGGATTGGGTGTAATAGTGACAGAGATGTTGTTGTGCAGCACCCGGGGTCACGAGACAGCATGTATTGGGGGGAGTGCGTCATCAAGGTTCCAAGTTCCAAGCGGTCGTTGTTATAGATAGCGTCTTGATGCGAACGTCATTACGAAGCTTCAAAATACACGACGCACAGAGAACGAGACAGGGGTCAATATTGAGAGGTGATTAAGTGAAACATGCAATGCTTGTGACAAGTTGCCATTTCATAAGATGTATATGGTATGAGAGAGACGAATCTTACGTGACGAGGAAACGTTGGCTCGCCCGAGAGCATTCAAATCGTCGATGGTGAGCGGTGTATCTGCAGGCCCACACATAGCGCGCGGAACGAGCCAAATATCGATAGAGAACCGCTTGCGAGGAGAATATTGCGCCCGCATTCCCTGTCCTGAGTGCGCGCAAACGACCCGAGACACCGTCTGCTCGTGCGCATATATTCGTCGTGCGACCGCTGATTGCTGAGCGATCTCTGCAGCTAATGTGGCACGCGCTTGTGGATGATAAAGATAGCGGTCATGCAACCACCCGGTGGGACAGGCACTTAAAGGGTCGTCTAGCGGAAGGATAAGGCTACAGCGTTCTCTGAGCTTGGAAACGGAAGTCCAAACGAGGAGACCGCGGCATCAGCCTTTGCTAATCTAAAAAACATTCAGTTCCAACCTACTTCCCCAGCCTTTCCCCGTAATACTGAGAATCACGCAGCTATTTTCGTCATCTGTCACCAAGTGGAGTAGATATAGAATATCTTTCTCACGTTCTCTCAGCTATATCATCCCTTCATACTGGCAGCTCAAGCAGGCCGACGTTGTCATCACTAAACGGTGCAACGTCCTTGATCTTTATGCGGCATAAGAGGAACAGACAGCTAGTAAGATGCCCCTCCTGCCCCTCACCGCGCGATCTCCAAAAAAAGCCGGAATATATATGTGGTTCTAGAGCGCTTTGAGGGTTATATAAGAACGAGAAAGGTTGAAATGATGAGGAATGGAAAGATGGAGGAATGGGCAAGGAGGGGGTGGTGGAGAAGGTTTTTGAGGATGAGCCGGGCAGTTGACTCTCGCAGCTGTGCAGACCATTTGTACCACGTGAGCAGACCCTTGTAGCACGTGTGCAGACCCGCTTTTTGTGTCACTGTTTCTGCGCGGTCACGTGCGCGCATTTCCCACCAGCAGACGGCCCGTCATTTCGGCGCTCGGGACAGGGAGGGCGGGACACTTCGGAGCAAGCGGTCTCATTCGCTTGGGCTCGAACGGCGCTTTGTTTGCCGCGCTCTGATTGATTTCCCCGCTCCCCGTGTTGCCGTTATTTGGTCTCTCAGAACCATCATTTGTTATGCATCTTCGCTTGCACGTGAACACATCCCAATTCCCTTCTCTCCCTCGACGTGTTATTTTTGAAAGCGTTACGTACATGACGTCTCGCACAAGACGCTTTCTATAAAAACGACCGGCTTTGGGAACTTGGAACCATTGCATGACGCACTCCGCACATACATGCGTCGTCTCGTGACGTCCCCGAAGGGTGGCTGCACATACAACCATCATCTTCAATATACACCCTGTACATGTCACCATTATCTTCAATATACACCCTGCACATACAACCATCATCTTCAATATACAACCTACACATACAACCATCATCTTCAATATACACCCTGCACATGTAACCATCATCTTAAATATACACCCTGCACATACAACCATCATCTTCAATATACACCCTGCACATACAACCATCATCTTCAATAACACCCTGTACATGCAACCATATCATATAACACCCTGCCATGCAACACATTTCAATATAACACCTGAACAACATCATTTAAACACCAAGATCAATCTTAAATATACACCCTGCACATGCAACCACATCTTCAATATACACCCAGCACATCAACCATATCTTAAATACATACCTGCACATCAACCATATCTTAAAAACACCCACACATCAACCATCATCTTCAATATAACCCTGCACACAACCATCATCTTCAATATACACCGCACACTGCAACGATCATCTCGAATATACACCCTGCACATGCAACCATCATCTTAAATATACACCCTGACATGCAACCTCATCTCAATAACAACCCTCGCACCATCATCTCATATAAACCACCTGCACATGCAACCTGATCTTAAATATACACCCTGCACATGCAACCATCACTTCAATATACACCCTGCACATGCAACCATCATCTCAATATACACCCTCACATGCAACCATCATCTCAATATATCACCTGCACATGAAACCATCGATCTAAATATAACACCTGCACATGCAACCATCATCATTCATATACACCTGCACATGCACCATCCATCTTAAATATACACCGCTGCATCATCGGCAACCCATCAGCTTAAAGAAACCCCTAAACACATGCAACACATTTAAATATACAACTTGCACATACAACCTTCATGCCACACACACACCCCAGCTCTTGCAACCATTCTGTCAAACGCTCTGCACATGCAAACATCTTCTCAAACGCAGCCAGTCATCATCTCAAATGGTCTCAAGCGCACCCTGCACACGCAACCATCGTCGCTATTTCAACGGCAAAAGCCTTCTGCACTGTGCGCATTAATGCCAATATATTGCCGTCCAATGAAGGTCATTCAAAAAGTCGGGTGTCACTGCTTTCATTGGAGGTTATATTGTCGGTTTGGCAGCAACTCCAGACCCCCGAGCCGAACGCGTGATGTGCTATAGGAACATCGGGCACGCGATCCGCAGGGTGTGCGGGTGCTGATGAACTGCGGCTCCATGCACTCACGCCTCGCTCCGCTCTAACAAAACGTCCCTCCGAGGATGGGCAGCCAGAACTGTAATCATCGTCGAGCTACCGTGCCGTGCTTACATTAGCTCCGTAAAAAAAAAAATGGTTAAAAAAAGGTTCGAAGGCCTTCTGGGGACTGCCACGCGGCCGTCATCATATGAGGAAAAACGGATCTATGGATCCGCCCTTGCCAAGTGTCTCCAACAACAACATTTGCACTCGAGACGTGCACAGTTGCCAGGGACGTGCAGAAGCACTCTGTTTCGTCCACGACTTCGCAGAATGAAAGGCGAAGGCTCGTGACCTTCTCATGATGACGTCTGACTTTGGCGACCTTGACAAACTCGTAGGTTGAGTAGGTAGCTGCAACTTAGTGCTTCTATACAAGCATATGCTGCTTTGTATAAACCTGGATCACTGATATCAGCTGCAGCAACCTGACGGTCCTTGGAAATAGAGTGTCAATCAGCCGATGGTCTGAATGAACTCCAGGAAACTTGGTAACAGGTTGATACCTTTGGGTCCAGATGTATTAGATCTTAGGATTCTGGACGTGATCGTTTCAAATGCCCACGTGATTACAGCACTCTTCTTGCCTCGAGTTCTGTAATGTTTTACCTCCATACAGCCCCAAAGTGGATTATTACCTCCACCACCAAAGGTGGGTGGAGGTTACATTTTCATCCACGTCTGTCTCTGTGAACAGGATATGTCAAAAAATTGTGGACGGATTCAGACGAAATTTGATGGACAGGTTGGGTGTGTGATAATGCCGAAATTATTCGATTTTGGTGAATTTCCGAATTCGGATCCGGATCTAGATACGAGAATTATTTAATTTTTTAAGTGATTCTTCACCACTGAGAGATAGGGCCAAGAACTACATACAGCATGATATCTCAAGAGGTTGTGGACTAGTTATGACAAAGATAGGTAGATGAGTTGGTTAAGTGACAAGAACAAGCCCATTAGATTTTGGAGTTCTGGATCCAGATCCAGCCTTTCAGTGGGATAAGAAACATAAACTGTTCAGCCTGTCGGAGGTTTGCACTCCACCGAGTGCTGTTCTAGTTTTCTTTTTTAAAACTGTGGAATTTCTTACATGTTGGTTCTGCAGATATGCCTTTTGGATGTTTTTGAAAATTCCCCTCATTGACGTTCGAATCTCATATTATTCTTCACAACAAGCTTTGTTTTTCAAATTAAGAAACAATTCATCATACCAAATTTATTAAATATATTGGAACGACAGCCGATAAGGTAATAAGGCTCTCCGTGTCTTTGTGAATGTTTATGGATGATATATCACATATAATTTTATGTATACATATATATATATTTATATTTAATATATAATATATATATTTGTATTTATATTATATATATTTTATATATATATATATATATATATATATATATATATATATAGTTGCTGTTGTTCGTGCTTTCGGCTGCTCCGTTAGGGGTCGCCACAGCGGATCATCCGTTATGACCGCATACTGATTTGGCATAGGTTTTATGCCGGATGCCCTTCCTGACGCAACCGCTGGTCGCCTCTTACAGGATAAGAATTGGGTTTCGCCATGATTCCGGCTGCCCTACACGCCTCTCATACGCGCGCCCAGCGCAGAGCACCCGTCCTCAAGCGATCCTCCAACCCAAGCCTCCGAGTAGCCGGATTACAGGCGCACGATATCGCCATAATTAATCCTATATATATATATATATTATATATATATATATATATATATATACACACAGGGTGGCCTGAAAGTCACTTTACACCTTCCCAGTGAAGCATTATTCTTGAACTCTTTTAATATATCGGTTTTATTGTACAGTATAACAATAATTAATTTGTCATTGTATCTGTATGTGCTCCATCATTCTTCTGAGTCAGTGTTTCCGCATACCATAGCGGCGAGGGCAGGCAGAGGGGGGGGAAGTGGCAGAAATGTATCAGGGTAAAGTAACTTTCGGGCTACCCTGTATTATATATATATATATATATATATTATATATATATATGTATAATGGTGTGTATGTATATATTAAATCTATTTGTATGCGTGTATGAAATATATATATATATATATATCACACACATCAGCACACATACCATATATTGTTGTGGCCGGGGTTCAGGTGGCGATAAACGACCACTAGGTGGAGCAGTGGATGTCGCCTCCACACCGAACACCGCGATTTAGATCGCACACTCTCGGACAACTCCAAAGGTCACGGGTCCCTTAGAGGACCGTGGTCGCCAATATTTTGACGCGTGGGTAGGGTCCACTTGTCTAATTCCAATTTACCTAAGTACTCAGCCGTCCAACTGCCGGGGAAACCACACACCTCGGCCGACTTTGTCCGAATCGAGTCGCTATCACCGACTCGGATTGGCGTTAATCGAGTGGAAGTTACCAAAAGCCGCAGCCGGACCAAATGAAAAATTTACGGCACGAACGGCCTACTATATTTCTCAATACGCACCTTGCTGGGTTAATGAAAGAAAACACGACACAAACTGGAACATTTAACACGGGGATTTTTTTTTACATTAATCGGAGCGAGACACAGAGAGCAGAGTTATCACGAATAAAAAATGTAATTACAAGGAAAGGAAACACTTATACAATTCTACTTACAGACGGGGCCCACGGACACACACACACACACACACACACACACACACAGATCACACCCAAAAAACTGGACCCCGGTGGGTCTATTCGGTAGAGCCGGACTGGGTAGTCCTGTTACGCCTCGTGCGTCACACGCGACCCGAACCACCACGGTGGGACTCGAACCCACGACCTTGGCTTGTCAGACACCAAGACTGCAGACCGCTCAAACGCCACAGGACGCACAGA
>CM068959.1:18661916-18689615 GCA_035128595.1 Eptatretus atami | reverse complement strand
CCCTCATTCCATAAGGTGCTTCTCCCAGTTGCTTTTGAACACGCCACGTCTCTCCCCCCCCAAACACCAATTCCACCCAGCTTCACCCCGCCCCCATAGTCCTGCTTACCCTCACCTGTGTGTGCTCCTCCAAATTACCTGTAGGTTTCTCCTCTGCTTGTTTTAATCTCACAGTTTCACCTGTTATTATTTCTGTTTCTTTCCTGGCCTCCTTTCCCTTCCCATTATATATTGATTGTCGTTCTTCCTCTCCGAGTCCCCTTTATTTGTTCATTACTTTCGGGAGTTATCTCCGTGGACTCAAATTTGCCCCTTCCCTTGATTTGGTATTTTCAACCTCCTCTTTTTTGTTCTTCTAACTCCACGTCTTCTTCATGTTCTTCATTCTCCCAGCTTCTAGTTTCCTTTCATTTTGTTTGATCTCCCCCTTCCGTTCTTTTTTTTCATTCGTTCTTCTTGTTTTCTTATTCACTCGTTCTCCTTGTTTTTTTTTTTGCCCTTCCTTTCTCCATAAATATTGATAATCTGTTCCTCTATTCCCTTTAATGTGCCAATGATCACACGTCTCTTATATCTCCTCCATAGTTTCCTCAATTGGTTAATCCCCTTCCTGTTTTTCATTTCCTGTTTGTCACTATTCTTCCCGTTTTACTCCAACCGTGCTTTTTTCTTCAATTGTCAAACCCAAATTTCATGTTTTCTCTTGTCTTATCCACGTCTCGTCACGTTTCTTTCGTTCTCACTATAGTTTCCCTCAATTGGGTTAATCTCCCTTTCCTGTTTCATTAGTATCCCTTGTTCCTTTTCATCTATTCCTCTCTGTGATTTTGCGTTTCTGTCCAACCTTTGTTTTATTATTATATTTTGGTTTTGTTTGATATTGTCTTTCTTTTTATATGAAGTTTCTTTTCAAGTTCGTTTTGTAATCTCTCTCCTGCGCCTCTATGAGAATGCTTTTTTTTTATTTTTTTTATTGTGACTCCCGTGGATGGAAGATGTGTGTGTGAGTGGTGTTTTTTAGATAAATACTAATTTGCTTCCTCTACTGTGTGTCTCTTCACGATCCCTTCTTTTATTCAGTTCGCTGTCTCGCCTTATCGTAACAAAACCACCAATTGGCCGATCTACTCCTTCGTTTCCCTTATGTAGGTTCCTCGACATGTGCTGGCTAATTCTCTCAATTCAGCTCCAATTCGTCCTGCGCATCGGCCCAATTGTTGTGACTCCATGAACACATTCTCCTGAACCACCCTGCGCGCCGCCCCACGTATCCGTTCCCAATTTATTTAATGGGCAAAAGAATGCAGATTCTTTTGTATATTCTCACCACACTTCCACTCCCCCAAGGCATTTTCCAACACTCGTTCATGAAGTTCGCCCCATGTATGCGCCGGCGCCCTGCCTCGGCCTGCCATGACCACGTGTTTGAAACGGTGCTGGGAGCACCCGCCTCGTGTCGTGCCGTTTCGCTGTGCTAATATAGCAGCCCGCCCCGTGTTTGGCTGAATGCGGGCAGCAGCCGCTATTTGCCGGCAAAGTTCGTGCTCAGTAATAGGGTGAGCAGTCCACTGATACCATTAGTGGTGGGGTGAATATAATAAGACCGTCCGGAGCCATGCGAGATCCTACATCAAACACACATCTATTTCCACCTGCACCCGTTCGCCTTGATCTGCCATCCTTGCGTATTCGGAAATAATTTAAACTCGGAAGTTTAATGGATACGCGAGGTCGCCTCGCACACCCTTGATCCGTGTTCCGTAATTTTAGTGTGGAGGGATGAATCTGTACCCAACTCATGACACCAGTGTTGTAGATCGCCACCCGTCGGCGTGCGAACGACGGTCTAACCAGATAGCGGTCGCTTCGGCCACACGAACGGACAATTCAGTCGTGACTTTCATGGAACCAACGCCAGAAACCAGTCACAGGTGGTTTTAATCCCACCATGGCCCAGTCCGTATATGCTACCACCGAAATAGGGTCAATCGCCGAATATCGATATACCGAGTAACCCGCGTGGGTAACCATACCGAGGGACCGTACCTCGGCGAAGTCCTGCTTTGGCCAAGAACCGGCTTAAGCGGCTCGTTCCGTTCTGGGATAACCGAGCAAGTATTATCGCCGACCTCGCGGACCCGATTCTATTTATGCGGCTATTTAAAAACCAACTATATTCGGTTGCAAGATGGGGCAGTTCAATGAGGGAATGGACGCTACGAACAGTTTTACATTCACGCAAGGACATTTATTATAATAAGCATGTATGCAATTAAACAAGGCAAAACACGTATGCAATTATACAAGCACAAAAGCACGACAAAATAAACTACAACCGTCTACTTATTATTGTACACACTGCACTTTAACAGCAGTTCTACTTATTAGACGGGCCCACGGACACACGTAACGCACACCCACACACGCCCAAGAAAATGGTGCAGAGGCCTTATACGAGCTCCAGCTCGGAGGACAGGTTGAGCTGAACCCAGACCTATTCTCGAACCTCCCACCTCGGTGTTGGTCTTCAAAGTTGTTCGGACCCGGGCTCAGCGAGGAGGGAACTGGATCCAATCGCCGTGAGCCGTGATCCTTCCCGAGCTCCCCCGCGAATTCTCCCCGCACTTCCCAACCACGTGCAGGTAGACGAGGCGCCGATCCTTCCCGTCGATGACGTCGCTTCCCCGAGGAACCACTCCCGCGCTTCTCAATACGTGCCTGGTGAGACGAGTGGCGCCGATCCTCCCATCGGATGCGTCGCTTCCCCGAGGAAAAAAAAACCCCAACCCTTCCACGAAGAGGTCGATGAGTGCCACCAAGCCGGTAACCAAAATGAGAACAAAGAGCTCCACGAACCGAGAAGAAGAAGCCACCACTCGCAGCTCGAGCCGAAGCGACGCTTCGTAACTTCCTTTCCAAACAGGGCAGCCTTAAGGCAAAAAGCTCTCCCGATCAAGGCAAAGCCGAAGCGTCACTGAGCCAGCCGAAGCAAAAAGCTTCCGCAGGCCTCAACCCTAACGCAAGCCAAGCAGACCAGCGGACTGAACGAAATCCCCTCAACTCCCTTCTCCAACTCTGCCCAACAAAGAAAAAGATCTCCTCTATCCTTCTCCACCCCCCCTCCTCCACGCCCGGCGTGACTCATGCTCGTGATCTCTACCCCCCCCCCCCCCCCCCCCCGCTTAACCATGGGTGGGACGGGAGTTGTTGACATCATGAGTCACGGGATGGAGGTTCTTCCTTTCGCAGAAGAGGGGGAGGATGTCTCCATTTGTTCGTTCCCTAACTATTAAACGATCACAGCGTATTAATCGATTTCTGAAACATTTAAACAAATGGAGGTAGCTATCTAGGGAACAAGCACTTATCGACATAGCTGACGAAAGAAACCTTGCTATGTTGTGTGCATCAATTCCCAAATTCGATAACCACTACCCCCTCCCTTTTTACAGACGTCGTCCCGATCGTCAAAATTTTCGTGTGACCAGCATGTGTAAAGTTTCCCCGAGTACGTTCTACCTTCGGATCCCCTGAGTGTGACATTTTCTTTATAAAAAAGCAGATCAGTGTGTCCAAAAATAAATAACCTAATGCGCTGCGTTAACTTAACTAAAAAACTTCTCAGACTCATTCGCACAACTTAACTAAAATTGCCGCGCCGCTAAAACAAACATGCAGTGGGGTTCCACGTATTACAATTTCCACTCAACTTATCCATTAACTAACCATAGCCCAGGACTTGTGAAATCTGTGAAAGGGGAGAAGGTAAAGGCGTTTCAAATCCATTGATGCAGGGAAATGATGGAGATGGTTCGCAAAACACAAATGAGCATGATGGATGCATGGAGCTGCCTACAGGGCAGGCCTTGCACAAAACTGGATGGTCCTTGCGCACATGGGGGATGGATGGACACAGGGGCAAACACAAACGGTCTAGCAAGCATGGGTCATGTCAGAGGCAGGCAAACGAGGATGGCAAGGCAAGTCCATGGCAGTAACAGGCGCTGCAGCACAAACAGGCCGGCAATTGAAGCTGGCCGGCCTCTGGTGTGGTTCCATCAGTCTGAGGGAGTGCGGTTGGTGCGGCCGCTCTGAAGGCGGGCTCGGACCTAGCCACTTCTCCCCCCACTCTATCGCCTTTGCCTGCCTCTGTCATACCCCTCCCTTAATTGCCACAAAACAAAACAAAATTTGCCCCTCTTTATTTTTATTATTTTTAGTTCCCTTTTATAATTGTCTCCCTAACCCCTTTATCGTTCATTGTCGACTAGCCTATCATGTCACCTAGGCCTACTCCACAACCCCTGCATTCCCTCTCTGGAGGTAACTAGGGAGGAACTAGCGTCCTGTCTCTCGAGGCCCAACGAGCCTCAGAATGGCTCCTCAGAGTTCAGCGAACTCTACCAAGGTGAGTCCAGCGGCCTTACAAACGAAGCCGAAGGGATGGATGGTGCGAAGGTACATCCCTATCTACCCTAACATTCATTTAAAACCTGAAAACTACCCCGGCAGGCTTTCCAAAAACGCCTCCACTTTAAAACTATCGGTTCATAAAAAACCATGATTCACTGTCGCCTTGTGTTGGTGTCCATATTAAATTTGCGGCCTTGCCTCAAATTTTCATACTGCCCTCGCACAATTCCTGGCTGCGGCAGCGTGGCTCAACGGCAGAACTCCCCCTCTGCCGAACTTCTAACCATGCACCCCAGGCCCGCAGCGCCTCGAGCCTAGCTGCTCCCTTACAACGCGGGGTTGCCCTCTCGTTGCATTGCCCCCCTCCGATGCCACGTGCGGTGTGAGCCCCGGTTCCCTTTCCGAGGGGTCGCCCGCTGCCCCACTACACTTGCCCCCGTGGGCATTCTGGCGCTACGGTCCCGTTTCCGACGGGTCGCCCGTGCCCACTACCACTATCCCGGCCCTCTTGGGCCCTTGGCCTACTCTGGCCGACATAGTCCGGTGCCCGGCGGTGCCCACTAAAACAAAAACTCAACTTTCCACGCCACCGCTCCCAGCCGGATCATGTACTCCTGCACCCTCCAAACGGAGGTTTGTGCCTTCTCTCGAACAACAAAACGACCTCCTTTTAATAAATGAAGTTAACCCACCAAGCTAACATAAATGACCCGCGGGGTCACTTGGCCGGTCGGAATCATCCTCCCCCAAACCAGTCATTCGCACCATGCATAACCACATTCGCCTCCACTCACCACACTTGGGCCCGCTGTTCCCACACACATTCACATTTCCACAACTCAACCAACACTCTCTTACTGCCATCCTTCTAACTAATCCCCTTGACTAACTCGTCTCCCTCGTCATCCCTTATTCTCATGCACGTTCCATTTACTCGTACGTCGCTAAGCTACGTCCCCTCTACACATTTATCCATGTGCTGTCCTGTCCCAAAAATCCAGAAAAAATTTCCCTTTCCCATTTCTAAATGTGAACTAAAAATCCCTTCTAACTAACCATTCCACGGGCTCCACGAGGCCTTGTCCCTGCCCCATGAAGCCGGTCTAACTATCGCTAACCCATCCCCCTAACTAGTAGTTCCTGTGCCCCCTGACAGGGGGGTCTTCCACCCCTTGCCCAGGGAATCCTGTTCACCCGAAGCGAGGCTTGCTTTTTTTTTTCAGGCGTGCACCAGCGCGGCAACTCGCAACTGCGCTCCTTGCCCCGTGACGTCATGGCAGCTTGTTCGCGCATCCGTTCCTGCCTCGGACGGTAGCATCCGGGCAGGATTTCCCTTCTGCCGATTCCAACCCTGCAGCCACGACGTCACCCTGCGCATCAAAAATCAAGCCTCGCGTTTCGAGGGGTTTCCCCATGCGAACACATGTGCTCTGCTCGTCAGAGCTTCACACACATTGCCCGCCTGCAGAAACCATCCGGTCCAAATCCATTATCCAGCCTACCTTCTGTCCGTCCGTGGGATCGGCTAATTCCACCGCGTGCGTTTACGGACTGGGCTCACTCCCCGCAGGCGCGCCGTGGCGGCCCCGTGGTAACACAGCACGGGACCCCGCGCGCCGCTGCCGTGCAAACCGGCACGGTCCCCAAAATAAGCTACGGCGCTACCCGGCCTTTGTCCACCGTCAGGCACCGTTCGTCGCAATTCAATGCCGTCTAACATCCTCTGACCACAGACGCTCACACAACACTCGACCTTATGACTACTCGGACATCGGTTTGATGCCATGTTCGCGCATGCCAACCGCCATCTCCCTCACATACAGCCGCTCTCACACATGCGCTCTCTTCCACACGGCGCTTCTCCCTCTCGGTGTTTCTCTCACACACACCTTCTCACTCAAACACGCGCTTTCACCACATACATTTGCGATATACGACAACACGCTGGACACAACCACAACTGGGATTCGCTTCCACCACAAAAGGTTCCCGGGGCCTTCACACCCCCCAAGCCTCGCGATGCACCCATTCACAGCACTCGCCCCTCCTAACTCGCTCAGAAACCGACCGGACCCCACGCTGGTCGAGTCAGCCTTTCAAAGGGGAATATTCCCTCCCCTCATTCCATAAGAGGCTATTCCAGCTGCTTGCCATTCGCGTTCCCATACACATTCACCAGCTCACCCCCATTGTCCTCCCGATTACCTCATATCCCTGTGTGCCCTCCTCAATTACCTGTAGTTTCTCCTCTGCCTTTGTATTCAGTCACCTTGTTTAATTATTTCTGTTTTTCCCTGGCTCATTTTCCTTCCCATTTGAAGTCGTTTCCTCTCTTGAGCCCCGATTTATTGTTATCATTATCTTTTGGATTTTTCCACTCCGTGACTCAAATTTTAGCCTCTCCTTAAGTTGGTTAATTCAACCTCCTTTCCTTTTTGTTTCTACTCCACCATCTCTCAATGTTTTGTCATTCTCCAATCTCTAGTTTCTCATATTGTGATCTCCTTTCCTGTTATTCATCGCTTCTGCTTCTTATCCCTGTTCTCTCGTTCCTCTTCTCACAAATCCATTCTCCCCTAATTGGTTTTAATCTCCCTTTCCTGTTTCATTCCTTGTTCTGTCACTATCTCCTCGTAACTCAACCTTTGCTTTCTTTTCAATTGGTCAACACTCAAATCATGTTACTTTTTGTTTTCATATCCACTGTCTCGCCACGTTCTTCGTATCTCCAAATCTCATAGTTTCCCTCAATTGCGTTATCTCCCTTTCCTGTTCCATTCCTTTCTGTCACTATCTCCCTCGTACCCAACGGTTGTTTTTTATTATAATTGTTGTGTCGTCTTCTTTTTTAATTTCTTTCAGTTCGTATTTTGTAATTCTCTCTCTCTGCTTTTTCTATCCCGGGAGATACTATTGCTCCTCCTCCTTTCTTTTATTCAGTTCGCTCAGCAATTTTGTAACAACAACCATCCTTCCACGCAACTCGCCGATCTACTTCCGTACGTTTCCACTCTATGTAGTTCCTTCGACTGAGTGCCTGGCTAATTCCTCATTCACGCTCTCCAATTCGTTCCTGCGCATCGGCCAATTGCTTGTGATCTCACCCATGAAACATCTCCTCTCTGAACCTCGCCTGCGGCGCTCGCCATAGATTTCTCGGTCCCAATTTAATAGGCAAAGAATGCAATCTTTTTATATTTCTCACCACACTCCCACTCCACCCAACCATTCCAAACACTCGTTCATGAAGGTTCGCCCAGTATGCAGCCGGCGCCCTGAACTCGCCTGCCATGACCACGTGGTTTGAAACGGTGGCGTGGTAGCACCCGCTCCATGTCGTGCCGTTCGTGTGCTAATATAGAAGCCCGCCCCATGTTGCGCCTGACGAGACTGCGGACATTAGCACCGCTATTGACCCGCAAAGTTCGTGCCTCAATATAGGGTGAGGCATCCCCAACTGATTACATTAGTGGTGGGGTGATAATAATAAGAACCGTCCGAGCCATGGATCTTCTACATTCAACCAACGATCTATCTCGCACCCTGCAGCGCCGTTCGCCTGCATCTGTCCACTTGCGTACGGAAAATAATTTTAAAAACCGGAATATTAACTAAATGGAACCGGAGGGTCGAACCCTCGCAGCCTCAACCTGGCTGATCCGGTTCCGTTAACAGTTAGTGTTGGATGGGAGTGAATCTTACTCCACGTCATGACACCAAGTGTGTACGATTTGCCGCCGTCGGCACGTGTCGACAACCGTCGTCTAACGTACAGGTCGCTTGCCCACCGACCGACAATCCAGTCGTGACTTTCTGGAACAACGCCAGAAACCAGTCCAGGTGGTTATTTAATCCCACCATGGCCCAGTCCTTATGCCACCGGCAGCGAAATAGGGTCAATCGCCGAATATCGTATACCTAAGTACCCGCGTAGGTAACCTACCGAGGACCGTAACCTCGGCGAAGGCTGCTGTGCCAAGAAACTGCTTAAGCGGTACCGTTCCGTTCTGGATAACCCAGAGCAAGCCGTATTATCGCCAGGACCTCGCCGGACCGATTTATCTTTATCGGACTACTATATAAAAACCAAACTATATTCTCGATGCAAGGATGGGGCAGTTCAATGAGGGAATGGACGAACGAACAGTTTCATTCACGCAAGACATTTTTATAATAAAAGCATGTATGCAATTAACAAGGCAAAACACGTATGCAATTATACAAGCAACAAAAGCACAACGACAAAATAACCTACACAACCGTCTACTTATTATAGTACAGTACTTGCACTTTAACAGCATCCCTCTGATTATCAGACGAGCTGCCCCACGGACACACGTACGCACACACACACGCCCAAGAAATGGTGGCAGCAAGGCCTTACACTAACGAAGCTCCAGCTCGGAGGACAGCGTGAGCTGAAACCCAGAACCTATCTCGAACTCTCCACCTTTCGTGTGGTCCTTCAGTTGTTCGGAACCTGGGCTCCAGCCGAGAGAGACTGGACCAATCGCCGTGAGCGTGATCCTTCCCGAGTTTCCCCCTGCGAATTCTCCCCGCACTCACAACATCGTGCTGGTGAATGACGGGCGCCGATCCTTCCCGTCGATGCGCTCACTTCCCCGAGGAACCACCTCCCGCGCTTCTCACACGTGTGGTGAGACGAGGCGCCGATACCATCCCGTCGATGCGTCGCTATCCCGAGGAACCACCTCCACGAGAGGTCGATGAGTCGCATCTAAGCCGCCGGAACCAAATGGAGAACAGAAAGAGCTTCACGAACCGAGAAGAAGAAGCCAACCACTCACAGCTCGAGCCGAAGCGACCGGCTTAACTTCCTTCCAAACAGGGCAGCTTGAAAGCAAAAAAAGCTCTCCGAGACCAAACAGAAGCCGAGCTCACTGAGCAGCACGAGAGCAAAAAGCTCCGCAAGGCCTCAACCCTAACTGCAAGCCAAGCATGGACCCGATCTGAACGACTCCCCTCAACTCCCTCTCCAACTCTGCCCTTCTCCAACCTCTGCCCGAACAAAAGAAAAAGAATCTCCTCTTATCCTTCTCCTCCCCCCCTCTCCTCACGCCGGCGTGAACTCATGCCCTCGTGAATCCATCCCCCCCGCTCAACACGGGTGGAGGGAGTGCTTGCATCATGAGTCACGCGGACGCGAGGGTTCTTCCTTCTTCGCAGAAGAGGCGGGAGGATGTCTCCATTGTTCGTTCCCTAACTATTAAATCGATCCGCAGGCACTAATCAAGATTTAATTTAAACTGGAAGGTGAGCTCATCTTGGAGAACAAGCACTATCGAAAATGCTGACTTAAAGGAACCCGTTATGGTGTGTGCAATCCGAATTCCCAAATTCGTAACAATATATATATAAATACAGTATGATGTATATTGATATATATATATATATATATATATATATATATTGTTGTGGTTTAAGCCCATTCGGCGTGCGGGCGACCGTTCTGCCAAATCACGGTCGCAGTCCGCCGAAGGCCTCAAACCAGTCGTGACTTTCCGGATCAACGCCGAAATCCAGTCACGATGCCTTAATGCATCATAAACCAGCCAATTCTTCTGTCCAGCGCTACAGGGTCAATCGCCAAATTATCGATATACCTAACTATTCGCACGGACAAAATACCGGAGTTTATACCTCGAGGGACCTGCACGAAAATGAGCCGCTTAAGCAGCTCGTTCCGTATGCAAACGAGCGGTTTTAATTCACCAAATCCCGTCGACCAGACCAGATGTCGGACCAGAAGAGTAATTCAACGGCTTTAATTAGCCAGTTAATTTCCCGAGCGCACCATGGCAGTCAATACAGGAAGGGACGCAACGAGCAGGTGACATTCAAACAATGGGTGATTTATTCTCAACCAGCACGTAAGCAGTCAATGGGGGGATAGGGGACAGACAGACAAAAGCCTACAGCCGATCGCTATTTCATTTACAGCACACAAAGCACTTAACAGTTCTCTACTTGTTAGACGGCCCACGGACACACGTACGCACACACACACCCAAAAATGGTGGCTGATGCCTTTAATAAGGACTTCAGCTCGGAGGGACAGATGAGCTGAAATCCAGAACCTATCTCGACCTCTCCACCTCGTGTGGTCTTCAAGCTGTTCGGACCCGGGCTCCAGCGAGGCGAGCTGGATCCAATCGCCTGAGTTCCCATCCTTCTCGAGCTCCAGCGGATCCCCTCGCACTCCGGACCATGTGCTGGTGAGAGAAACACCGAGCCTTCTCGAAGATGCCATCGCTTTCCAAGTAGAGCCAGCCGAACCAAGATGAGGCCACGAAGCATAACAAAGCCGAACCAAGATAACTCAGAACCAGCACGACCCTTTGAACCACCGACTGCACAGCCAACTCGAAGAAGCACCAGCAGAACAACAACCTCGAACCAGCTCGAGCCCTTGAACCAGCCGACACTCCTCGACCACCAGGCCAAGAAGAACCACGACAACCAACAGCCACAACCCCCTCGACTACTCTCAACAAGACCCCCCCCCCCCGAACCAGACCCAACCCGAGCCAAGCAGAGTGTCCCTATCGGCCCCTCCCCCGCTCCCGGCGTGACTCATGACCTCGTGCGCCATCCCCCGCACAACCGCAGGTGGAGGGATTGTTTACGTCATTGCATCACGGACGGGAGGGTTTCTTCTTCCTCTTTCAGAGGAGGGGGAGGTCATTCTTCTTTGTGTTCTGATCAAACCCTAACATTAAAATGAATCACAGCGCATTTAATCGATTTTTACCCATTAAACAATGGAAGGCGAGCTATCTATGGAACATGCACTTACCGAGATAACTGAGCTAAAGGACCTGAATGATGAGTGCGATAATGGTTTCCAGATTCGCAAAAAATAATATCTTCTTCTTCTTCTTCTTTCAGCTGCTCCCGTTAGGGTCGCCACAGCGGATCATCATCTCCATTTCGCTCTATCATCCACATCTTCCATTGACACTCCAACCACCCGCATGTCCGCCCTCACCGCATCCATGAACCTCTTCTTTGCCTTCCTCTTCTCCTCCTACCTGGCGGCTCCATCCTCAGCATCCTTCTCCGATATACTCCGCTTCCCCCTGTGCACATGTCCAAACACATCTCAAATCTCGCCTCTCTCACTTTGTCTCCAAACCGTCCTACCTGCGCTGTCCCTCTAATATACTCATTCTCTATCCTGTCCATCCTCGTCACTCCCAACGAGAATCGCAGCATCTTTAACTATGCCACCTCCAGCTCCGCTTCCTGTCTTTTTGTCAGCGCCACCGCCTCCAAACCATACAACATAGCTGGTCTCACTACTGCTTATATACTTTCCCTTCACTCTTGCACTACCCTTCTGTCACAAATCACTCATGCAACTCTTCTCCACCCACTCCATCCTGCTTGCACTCTCATTTTCACTTCTCTACCACACTCTCCGTTACTTTGGATAGTGATCCCAAATATTTAAACCCATCCACCTTCCCCACCTCAACTCCTTGCAACCGCACAATACCACACCTCCCTCTCATTTACGCACATGTACTCCGTCTTACTCCTACTGACTATCATTCCCTTCTCTCCAGTGCGTACCTCCACTTCGAGGCTCACCTCAGCCTGCTCCCTACTCTCCCTATAGATCATGATGTCATCCGCGAACATCATAGTCCATGGAGACTCCAGTCTGATCTCGTCCGTCAACCTGTCCATCACCATTGCAAACAGGAAAGGGCTCAGAGTCTGATCCTTGGTGCAATCCCACTTTTACCTTAAAACGGTCCGTCATTCCTAGCGCACACCTCCCGCTGTCACACTGTCCTCATACATATCCTGCACCATCCTCACATACTTCTCTACCACTCCCGACTTCCTCATACAATCCACAACCTCTCTTGGCACCCTATCATAAGCTTTCTCAAATCCACAAACACACAATGTAACTCCTTCTGGCCTTCCCTATACTTCTCCATCAACATTCTCAAAGCAAACATCGCATCATGGTCTCTTTCCTGGCATAAACCCATATTGCTGCTCACAAATCATCACCTCTCCTCTCAACCTAGCTTCCACTACTCTTTCCCACAACTTCATGGTGTGCTTAACAACTTTATCCCTCTGTAATTACCAAGCTCTGCACATCACCCTTGTTCTTGAAAATCGGAACCAGTACACATATCCCACTCCTCCGGCATCCTCTCACTTTCCAAGATTTATTAAACAATCTGGTTAACAACCCCACTGCCATCTCTCCTAAAACACTTCCATGCTCCACTGGTATATCATCTGGGCCAACCGCCTTCCACTCTTCATCCTCTTCATAGCAGTCCTCACTTCATCCTTACTGATCCACCCACTTCCTGATTCACTATCTCCACCCTTCCAACCTTCTCTCTCTCTCATTTCTTCATTCATCAGCTCCTCAAAATACTCCATCCACCTTCTCAACACACTCTCCTCGCTTGTCAGCACATTCCCATTTGCGTCCTTTATCACCCTGACCTGCAGCACATCCTTCCAGCTCGGTCCCTCTGTCTTGCCAATCGGTACAAATCCTTTTCCCCTTCTTGTGTATCAACTTCTCATACAGCTCGCCATATGCCTTTTTCCTTAGCCACCTCTCTCTTTGCCTTGCGCCCCACTCCTTGTACTCCTGCCTACTTTCTTCATCTCTCTGGCTCCCACTTCTTTTTCGCCAACCCCTTTTCCTTATACTTTCCTGTACTTCCTCGTTCCACCACCAAAGTCTCCTTATCTTCCTTCCTCTGTCCGATGTCACACCAAGTACCTTCCTAGCTATCTCCCTCACCACTTCTGCTGTAGTCCCAATCATCCCACCCCTCTTTACCACCATCAACACACTGTCTCACCTCCTCCCTAAATTCCACGCAACAGTCTTCCTCCTTCAGCTTCCACCATCTGGTCCTTGGTTCAGCCTCACTCTCTTCCTCAGCCTCACCTCCAAATCATCCTACAGACACCAATCGATGCTGTCGAGCTACACTCTCCCCTGCCACCACCTTACAGTCTCTAATCTCTTTCAGGTTGCATCTCCTGCTTAAGATGTAATCCACCTGTGGCACTTTCCTCCACTCTTGTACGCACCCTGTGTTCCTCCTTCTTCTTGAAATAGTATTTACCACTGCCATTTCCATTCTTTTTGCAAAATCTACCACCATTTGCCCTTCCACAATCCTCTCGTTGAGACCATACCTACCCATCACCTCTTCATCCTCTTTATTCCCTTCCCCAACATGCCCATTGAAATCTGCTCCAATCACCACTCTTTCATCCTTGGATACACTCTCCACCACTTCATCTAACTCACTCCAGAAATCTTCTTTATACTCCATCTCACACCCCACTTGCGGCAGGATATGCACTGATGACATTCATCATCACCCCTTCAATTTCCAACTTCACCCTCATCACTCGGTCGACAATCTCCTCACCTCCAATACCCTCTTGACATAATCCTCCTTCAGGATTACCCCGCACCATTTCTCCTCCCATCCACACCATGGTAGAACAGTTTGAAACCACCTCCAATGCTCCTAGCCTTACTCCCCATCCACTTGGTCTCTTGTACACACAGTATGTCCACCTTTCTTCTCTCCATCATGTCAGCCAACTCTCGCCCTTTGCCAGTCATAGTCCCAACATTCAGAGTTCCAACTCTCACCTCCACACTTCTACCCTCCCCCTCTCCCACTGCCTCTGGACCCGCCTTCCCCTCTTCTCTCCTCCTTCGCCACCAGTAGCACAATTTCCACCGGTACCCTGCTGACCAACAGTACCGGTGGCGGTCGTTGGTAACCCGGGCCTCGACCATCCGGTATGGAAATCCGTTTTATTTGTCCGTAATGATTTGGCATAGGTTTTTACTCCGGATGCCCTTCCTGACGCAACCCTGGTCGCCTCATACGACACACAGGGATATGGTACACCTATTCTAACCGGGGCATACACCGGGCCCAGTACACTGGTACTCATTTCGCCGACCTCGGAAGGTGACAGGCTGAGTCAACCCCCTGGTGTATATTAATTCAGTGGCCCAACGGGGCTTGAACTCAGGACCTTTTGGGTCCCAAGCCGCTGCCCTAACCACTGCGCCAACACAGGTATTTTTGCAACAATATATATATATATATATAACATATATATTACAGAATGTATGTATATATATATATTACAATATTATATATATTATTACAGTATGTATGTATATATTATATATATTATATATAAAATACAGTATGTTTATATATATATATATTAACTACAGTATATCATATATTTTTATATATCCATCAGGACCATAATCTGTGCAGCGTTGGTGCTGCCTCATCAGTCTCCTTGACTATTGGGCCCAATCCTGGACAGGTTACACTCCGACACAAGATACCAGCAAGCTGGCACTCATTTTGCCAACCTCAGAAGGATGACAGGCAGAGTCAACCCCACCTGGTATAATTCAACAGCAAGTAGGATTTGAGCTCAAGATCCTAGCATCCCAAGCCCACCACCCTAACCATTAAGCCAACACATATATACATATACTCACCAGGTGTTTTCTTGCATGTGTGAAGACCTTTTTAAAAATAACAAGTTGAGGCTCAGGGAAGAGCAGTAACCCAGAACAGAACTGTTAACCCAGAAGACCACCTTACCCGGGCAGTGTTTTAGTACTGCATGTAATAAATTGAAATAAAATAAAGATTTTAAAGGTCGTAATAAAAAAGAACAATTTCCTTAAGTTTACCGACTTAAATTCCACGTCTTTTCCACCAATTTATCTCACACATTACATTAGTTCTTCAAACCATTGTGTATGTCCTTTGTGACGTCCTTAAAGGGGCTGTCACACCTGACGATTTAGCGAACGTATGCCGTTTTTTTTACAAATTTGCCGAATACGCTGGCACACGTCGAATACGTTATTGGTAAGTTTTGTATACGTTAGGAATACCCTGAAAAACACTGCCATAAGTCGTTGTACGCTGGCTTTAATCGTTGACTTTGTGCTTGTTCTCTCTTTTTCGAATGCTTAAAATTTTACGACGTACTCGGCGTTTGGCTCACACGTTCCGTACGCCGGCCATAAGGTTTAGGCACGTTATGCGATCATTGACACACTTAATTGTATGTTACTCATAGTCGAAACACGTAGAGGTAACATTCGCGTACCCGAAACTTATTTCTAACCTATGAGTAACGTTTTGTAAGCACGCTACACAAACGTTGTTCACACTTCGCAACACGCTACTTGAAAGTTCCTCATACGTCGAAACACATCAAAGTAATGTTTAGGTACCCGTGACTTATTTATAACCTATGAATAACGTGCTTGGGAATTATTACGCTATGCATACGCTGGACTATCGTTGGCATAGGTTGTGGACGCCTAAAACACGATAAACAATCGTTGGTATAACTTATGTATAAGTTCTCGAAGCGTTCTGTGTTCATTACGAGTACATTATTCATTTGTCAAAGTCGTTTTTAATACTTTAAAAAGTAAACAAAGAAATATTTCATCGTGGGAATGAGAGGAAAAAAATTAGCCGAAAAGAACATCGAACAATGGTGCAAAGTAGTCTCCTATTCGTGGACGATAAGAGGATCCACCATCACCCACACCCTCCCCATCACGCTCACCTACTACTACTGACATGGACTACTACTACAACAATACTACTACTACAAACTACTACTACTACTACTGACATAGACATACTACTACTACTACTGACATAGACATACCACTACTACTACTGATGTAGACATTCTACTACTACCAATGCTACTACTACAACTACTACTACTATTACTACTGTCACGCACACCAACTACTGCTAATAGTATTACTACTACTGATACTACTGGCATTGACATCTACTCAACATGGAGTCTGGAACAATGAAGCCCATTTTTGAAGCCCATTTGTATGTACCAATCCCCTAAATGCTGCCAATACGCCAGTAACGGTAGATGTAAGTTAGAAACACTTTCAGTAAGTGCTGTGGTCGTCCGGAAGACGTCAATTTAATTCGTCTACATACGACAATGTGCGTTATACACATACGTTACAAATAGGTTCATAGCATGTTATTCAATGGTTAGATGCACGTTTACTTAGGTTCAAAACATGCTACACATAGTTAAACGCACGTTACTCTTACGTTCATAGCACGGTAGCCATTGGTTCAAGGCCAGTTATACATAGTTTCATGCACGTTACTCATACTTTCCAAGCACGTTAAACATAGGCTAAGCTGACGTTACTCATTTTGTTCAAAGCACGTTACTCAACGGTTATTAAATTGGGTTTCAAGTATGGTTGCCATTAACTTGACGTGCTTCGACTTATGACTACCTACAAGTAACGTGTGTTCGCCGTGTTAAACGATCGCGGAACGTGCAAGAACAGATGCAACGCATGCGAAACGTGTGAGCCTTACGTCGAGTACGTCTTAAAAATTTCAGCATGCTTGAAATTTCACGACGTATCGAACGGACTAGGTAATATGCCAGCGTACTTCAATGATTCGAGCATAATCTTAACGTATACTCAACTTTCCTATAGCGTATTTGACGTGTGCCTGGCGTTGTAAAACCATTTTTCATAGCATGGCATACGCTGGCAAAATCGTCAAGGTGTACTGCAATGTTGACAATTCAAAATCTCGGGCAGTTTTGATTTCAATCGGCGTCCGGCAAGTTCTCAGCAGGCTACGCCACGAGTTCGCCGGCGATACGTATAGCGCGCCAAGGTAAGTTGAACTATCGCTTGTCTTAGGTTTTGAACGCCGATCACAAAGGTAAGCATTCGTTGGTAAAAGTTATGTATACACAACGAAACGTTCTGTGCCCTTTACTAATATGTTATGCAAACGGCCAACACGTTATGAATACGCCAAAAACTCAAAAAAAACCATCAACATTTCAGCGTACGTCAACGTTTTAGATCAATTTTTATACGTTGCCATTGCTGGCTTAAACGTCAAGGTGTGACAGGGCCCTAAATCAGTAAGTTTCCTGTTTGGAATAATTTCCATTTTGTTTTACTACAACACAGACAGACAGACAGCAGACAGACAGACAGACAGAGTAAAGAGATCACATCTCACTCTCCTCTCTGCGCATGTGCAATTGGGACAAATTCGGAGCCAAAGTACTGTGAATCTACATGTTTGTTTTCCGATTCGTGTTCAAAATGCAACACTCAATTGAAATGAAGTTGTTCCTCAACCATAAACTGACGTTTGTAGACAGACAGACAGACAGACAGAAGTGAACCAATTGCTTAACCTTACCTTTCGTTTCATTTATGTGGGGTAAAAACTAGAACGCAGTGGAAAATGGGGAAACACGCCAATAGTGGGGTAGAGGGACACAACAGAAGGACATTTGAAGGAAGAATGGGTTAGGTGAAGAATGCAATGAAGGGGAGGAGGAGGAGGACACATATGGTGAACAAGCTGGATACAAGCTCAAACACAGGAAGAAGAGGACTGAAAAAAAGAGGAAGGGAAAACTGGAAATGAAGCAGCAATGGAACAACAAAACCAAAAGATCGGTGGAGGGAGAGGGAAGAAAATACCTAAACTGATCAAGGAAGGGGTGTGATTGAAGAGGATTATGATGAGATGATGAGAATGGATGGGGGTGAAAACTGAACAGCCATCTTGAAGCCATCGAGGGAAGAATTCGAATGTATAGACCGTCAGGAAGTTTGTTCCAGAAGTGAAAGAAAACAGAGGAACAAATTGTGCAGGTGAGCAGAGAGCCTGGATTTTGGGAGTTTCAGCTAAAGTGTGTTACCAGCATACTGCGTGCACCCGGCAGGTACCTTGGGGAGAGGAGTGAGTGGTGGGGAAGTGGAAGTGGAAGTGGGGTTCAGAAGTTGGTTGGGGAAGTGGGGTGGGGGCAAGGGAGGTGGGTCAGATAACGAAAAGGGCACATGTGTATACAGGACAAGGAATCTTCAGTGTGGAAGACCTTTTCCTGATTGTTATATGGACACCAGATTTATTTATTTATTTTTCCTGCAGAAGACCATTTTCTCATTTGTCGAAAAGTGAATGTGTACCAGGTATCTTCCCACTTTGAAGACCTTTTTCTGATTGTTATATGGCGAATGGGTCCCATGTGCCGTATGTTTTCACATGGATGACCTTTTTGTTATTATATGGAAAATGCCTGGCAGGTACTTTCTCACCAGGTATTGTTCGTGGATTTCTTGAGCAACTTCGGCAGAACATCTAAATCCATTGTCGGAAACATTGAAGAAAGATTCCTGTTTCATATTCGATTCCAAAAATCAAGGTGTGCAAATATCAACAAGTCTTCAACCGTAACATCTCACGTCGCTGGCTCGCCATTACTCTTGCTTAGCTAATCTCTTCCCTCTGATTTTATCTGATATACATTTCATGTGCTGCCGAATCGAGATAGTAGAAGGGTATTAAAAGGAATCGTGCAGATTCTGCACTGTGCACATTCTTGTGTTAAGGCAGATTCCGTGCTGCCAAAGCAGCTTCACCACAAGGATGAACCTGGGTGGTTTGCCGTTGCCTTCCCTGGGGTAGTCATGTCAGGAATTTGTTTCATGGTGCCCGCGATAGCTCACCTACTCTTCGAGAAGGACACCGTGGGATCTTGAACGTCCACCAACGAATGCTGTCAAGAAGGGACGTCCAGTTTAACGTCCATCCGAGAGATGGCACACACGTTGATGAATCACCCCACCTGTGACACACCAGGATGACAGTATAGCTGTGCCGGGATTCGAACAACACAGGCTAGACAGCTCAGAGGTGATTGTATATTCCTACTTTCTTGAAATGAAAATAGACTACTTTCTTCAAAAGAAAATATGACGTCAATTTTGAATCTCCAAAAGAAGTTACATAACAGAAGGGACAGCCTGCAAAGCATCCTCTAACCCACTTTTCAGGATCATTTTTGAGTTGGATGAGTCAGAGAGCATCATTTTAAGATGTAGATATACGATATGTTGAAATAAGGCAGATCATTTCATCCTCCATTTGGTTAACAAGTCCTGCAGGTACATCGAGTACAGTCAATGATCGAGATTTTCAGCATATGTTTGGAGTGTGCAGCACCTGTCTGAAAGTTACATCATTTTTGGGGTGTGACTGTTTTACTGAAGCATATATTCATCTTATAATTCAGTGTTTGCTTTTTCATTAAAAAATAATAATAAACATATAAATATATATATATATATATATATATATATATATATATCTTTTGGCCAGGATATACATATACTGTATATATACATATATATATATAATGTATACATACATACATACATATATTATATGGAGCTCTTTCTAACCACTGATTCATTGACTTACTGAGTGACTCACTCACTGACTGATATTAAACATCGGTACCTTCCGGATGACGAAGAAAGCTGAAATTTTGCATGCCGATGGGCACCGAAGCTGGTATACCAGAGAAAAAAAATCACAGAATTGTCGGACAATATCCATAAATGAAAATATAAAATAATGAAAAAAAAAATGAAAAAAAATGCATGGTGAGCGACCCAAGACAACGGCGAAGCTCAGTAATTTTGTGTGCTGACGGACATTGAAGCAGATACACCGGAAAAAATCCACAGAATCGTCGGGCAACATCTGTAAATGAAAATATAAATAAATGAAAAAAAGAAGAAAATAAATAAATGAAAAATCAAATGCAGTTGAGCATTTAACTGTGGAGACCAAACAGTGGAGACCACTATTTACTCTGGGAACTGCTTGGATGTACCTGTCAAACACCTAATGGGTGACATGGTTAAATGTGTCGAAAAAGCTCGTGTGCCAGTAGGCACAATGTCATACATGTCTTATTCAACACAAAGGTTACAATAATGTAGTTCAACTGCAGCTTGATTTTAATTGTGCAAGATGGATACATTTATGAGACTCGTCTTCTCTCTGAGGCACTTATTAGTTGACTCGGTGAAGGATTTGTTTACTCCAACAAAGCAAGGATGGAGGTTGGTCAGAGTTCTTCAGTTTCCAGGAATGCATCTTTGAAGGACAACATAAAGCTCTAACTACAACTCTCAACTTCCACCAAACACACTGAGCTTTTTTCCCCCCTCACATACCGAGTTTTGGCAAGGCCTACCGAGCTAATGAGCTTCACTAGATTCAGGCAGACATACCTAGGTTGGGCACACTGGGCCTAAGTATAACTCCTTAACTCTCAGACATTCCTTGGTACAAGTTAAGGAGACATACAGTGTATTGCAAGAGACATATGTAGGCACCCATGAATGGTGCATGGGTCATATTCGATGTGACATCATACAGACTCCTCGGGGGGAGGGGGGGGGGTACTTAGGTTATTATTGCTGTTTAGTATATTATTTATTTTGTCCAATAAGGTGGTGCTTCTTCTTCTTCTTCTTCTTCTTCTTAATCTTCTTCATATTCATATTCTTGCATACGGCAGCTTGGCTTGGCTGTTGGGTAGCTATCATTTTGTTGGGGGTATGACAATGCCACTGATGCTGTGCCCCTATACCAATACACTGGTACTCATTTCACCAATATCAGAAGGATGACAGGCTGAGTCAACCCCACCTGCTGTTAATTCAGCAGCTAACAAGGCTCGAAGTCAGGACCCTAAGATCACAATCCAGCCACCCCAACCAACACCAATCAAGTCAACACCAGGATCTACAAGGTGGTGCAAATGTAGTGCACTAACCTTTGAGCTGTCTTGTCTGGGTTCGATTTCTGACCAGGACTATAAGCTGTTGGACTTGTGCTTTGCAGGCAGGATGTTGCATCACAAAGTGCGTCATTCCTCAGATTGACGTTAAGCTGGTTGTCCAGTCTGCTAGTATGAGTTGTTGGAGGTTAGAGATCCCAAGGTTTCCTTCTACGAAACGTCTGCGAGTTATCACTGGCATCCTGGCCAAATGGTTTTCCCAACCATGGATGTGGGTTGGCACCCCACCTTGCTCTCCATATTCTCAGCATACAACATCTGAGACTATTACTCTCGTAGCTTGCTGACTCATAGCTTCACACTGCATGGGTCTCATCTTCTCTCCCCTTTGAGGCTGGAGTACCCTAGGGCAGTGTATTTAGCCCAGTCCTATTCTCGTCTTCATTAACGATCTTTATGATTTTCTGTAAGACCCTCGTTATCTTTTCATTGACGATTCCATCGCCTTTGTAGCATCCCTCATTCTCCGGATAGACAGGCAACAGCCCTCTCTGCAGACCTTGATCGACTCAGGAGCTGATCAAATACTTGGAATACTTCTTTTAATTTCCAACCCTGGCAAGTCTGTCCCTCATAAGCTGCCACTGAAAGGACTGTCTGTAGCAAACCTTCCATCCATTTTCTTGACAAACAGCCTTAAGAAGTTCAGTCCTTCAAACTTTTGGCCCTCGCTACATCAGCCACAATCTCTCTAGATCAGAGTTGGCCTTCAAAGCTAGCTGCCGGCTGGACATCCTCCGTCATTGCAAATCTTTCCTTGGTAAGTCTGAACTTCTAATAATGTGAAAGGGCTTAATCTGGAGCTCGATGGAGTACAGCTTTTCGCCATTGAGATGGTGTCGCTGCTTCACAGCTTTCCATCTTGACACCTTAGAGACCAATTGGCTCTCAATATCACTGGAATCTCCCACGATGAAGTTGAATCTCTGGGCGTTATTCTAGTATCGCAGACAGGTTGGTGGTGTCTGTATTCTACCATACCCTTTCTGGTCTTACTGCACTTTCTGCCCTCTCCATGTTCTGCCCTCTACCTGCCGCCACCCCTCAAAACCAGGTTTCTCCAGGGTACAGGTGGTTTGCCAGTAACTGAAATTCGGGTGAAACTCCAAAAATCCAGACGCTCACTGCGAACCTCCATTCATTTGTTCGTCCTTTCTCTTCCCTGTGGAACCAACTTCTCAGTCTGTTCAATCTCATTCTTCCTCCACAGGACTTCAAGATGGCTGTTCACCTCTTCCTCCACTCATTCTTAATCCATGCACTCATGATCGTTTATACCCTCATTAGTGCCTCTCCCTCCTTTACATTCTCACCCTTTCCTTTCAAGGTTATTGTGTTTTCTCCCCTCTTGTCCGTGTTTTTTTGCTCCGTTGCTCTTTCATTCCCAGTTTTCCCTTCCTGCTCTTTAAGGCCCCTTCCTGCTGTGCTTGAGCTTGTATCCAGCTTGTTAATTCCCTAAGTCTTCTCCCCCCTCCCCTTTAATACTCTTCTCCTTCCCCTATTGCATTCTTCCTCCATCATTCATCATTCTTCCTCTGTTGTTTCCCTCTACTCTGATTTTGATGAGCTTCACAACATTTCACTGTGTTATAGCTGTTGTTCTGTTCTGTATTCTTCCTCTTCCATGAGTCTCGAATTTGCATTCAATTATTCTTTTTTTTTCTTCCAAATTCACACCCACATTAAAGGCAGTCAAGGTGTCAGCTGGTTCGCAAAATACTTACTGTGGAATGTTGAAGTTTCCTCGAAGGGCCATGTCTGTATCAATTAGACTTACGGGGAGACGACTTGTGAATTTCACCTGTATCCGTGCCACAGTGTAAGTGGTTGACTGATCCCAGCTGCAGATAGAGGGGATTATCAGCCACGGCACAAAATATATCCCCCGCTCCACTATCCTCCCTACCCCCTCCTCCCCAGTCTGCTCCCTAACAGAGCGGGTGTTTCTGGTATCCACAAAATTGTCGATTTCATTCATGCATTCATCTGCAGCTTGAGGAAGTCTGCTCTCTCCTCTGGGCTTGCAACCCTGCCTCAAACCTTGCTCAGCTTGACACCATGGAGACCAAGGCCTTCAAGATGATTGGAATCTTTCAAGATGAAGCTCAGTTGATAGGCCTATCACTTTCCAATCATTGACAGCTCGGTGGTTGCTCTGTCTTTTACCGCCATATTTCTGGTCTTGCAACCTCTGCTCTTTCTATGCTCTGCCCCCACCGCTCCGAGATTTTTGTAGGGCACACATGCTCCATCATCAAAGCCCTTCTGGTGAAACTTCCAAAATCCAGATTCATTGCTCAAATCTACTCATTCGTTCCTATTTTTTTCCCCCAACTGTGGAACCAACTTCCACATTCTCTTCAATCTCATTCTTCACTCCATTGCTTCAAAACGGCTTTTCACCATCATCTAAGATCATCCCCCATCCACAACAATGATAGTTTCTAGCCTATTAACCCCCTCCAAATGCCCCTCTTTCCATGTTTCTAGTTTTTCCTTCCATTTCTGTGATTGAGAGTTTGCTTCTGCATCCATCTTGCTCTCTCCTATGTATCCTCCCCTACCTATCATTCTTCCCCACATCCCTCATTTGTCCAAGTATTCCTCTGTTGTTAGTGTGGTTTCCTCTCTTTCTCCTTTTCCTTTTCCTTTTGTTCTGTTGCATCGTGATCCATTCTACGTTCTCGTTCCTCTAACAGCCCCATCTCCATCCATCTCTCTCTCTCTCTCTCTGTGTGTGTGTGTGTGTGTTGTGTGTGTGTTGTGTGTGTGTGTGTGTGGACACCTGCTCGTTCAACATCTCATTCCAAAATCATGGGCATTAATATGGAGTTGGTCCCCCCTTGGCTGCTATAACAGCCTCCACTCTTCTGGGAAGGCTTTCTACAAGATGTGGGAACATTGCTGCGGGGATTTGCTTCCATTCAGCCACAAGAGTATTCGTGAGGTCGGGCACTGATTTTGGGCGATTAGGTCTAGCTCACAATCGACGTTCCAATTCATCCCAAAGGTATTCGATGGGGTTGAGGTCAGGGTTCTGTGCAGGCCAGTCAAGTTCTTCCACACTGATCTCAACAAACCATTTTTGTTGGGACCTCGCTCTGTGCATGGGGGCGTTTTCATGCTGAAACAGGAAAGGGCCTTTCCCAAACTGTTGCCACAAAGTTGGAAGTAGAGAATCATCTAGAATGTCATTGTATGCTGTCGCGTTTAGATTTCCCTTCACTGGAACTAAGGGAACAAAGATTAGTCATGTCAGGCCAGATTAGATGTGTGACTTGCTAAAGGTGCCATGTAAACCTGTGCAAACCTGTTTCATGGTCGGGTTGTCGGTGACTAAACCATCTCCCCCAACAGGTTTCCTGGTGAAGAGGGTGTATGGAAATGGACACCCAGCAGGACTAAAAACAAAACCTGTTAAAGGGCAGAGAAGCTCCATGTGAGCCAACGGCCATCCATATCTTGTGCCCAACTGTATCTGCAGACATGCTCCTGCAGTTGGGTTACTTTTTTTTGGAGGTTGGTGGCAGGATTTGCACTCCGGCCACTGTAAAACCTTTCATTATGAAAAACGTATGACAAAGAAATCTGAAAACCCACTCCGTGGGAGTACCTCCTGTGCAGCTACCCTCTGCAGGGCAGCTCCCCGGATGATGGGATTGGGACAAAGCCTTCGGGACCCCCACTCTTTGATGGTAGGAGGAAAACCACGGGGTAACCCTACTGGGTCAGATTGCGGTCGTGTGTGTCAGGGTGGTGCTGAGGTGTCGTCCACCAGACGGTCTCCTTGGGTTAACCTGAGGTGGTCCCTTCGGGTGGGTGCCTGGAATAACCCATCCTTAAGAGAGGATGATCACCTGTCTGTTAACATCTGAGTTCAAGCATTTGGATATCAGTATCGGAGCACTCTCTGAGGTTCGGACACCGGAGTGTGGCTTGATCATGGTGGGTGGTGACACCTACTATTGGTCTGGTCACTCTGATGGTTACCATGCCTAAGGAGTTGCTGTGGCTGTGTCCAATAAGCTGTTTCCAATGGTAATTGAGGTAACACCAGTCAACAAGCGTATTATGAGATGAAGGATTCGTCACTCCTTGGGTGTCATTTCTCTGGTCTCTGACTGCTCTGACTGAGGCGAGTGATCTCACCATGAAGGACACATTCTATTCCACACTCGAGTCTGTGGTTTATCAGTGCCCCAGGCGAGATACTCTTATAGTCTTGGGGGATTTCACAGCATCAACTGGAACTGATAGGGATGGTTATGAGACATGTGTTGGTCCCTATGGGTCTGGAACTGTGAACCAAAATAGCACTAAGTTTCTTGACTTTGCAAGCAGTCATGGACTTAGTGTGGCTGGTTCATGGTTTCAGCACCCACAAGCTCATCCCTGGACTTGGAATGCCAACGCTGGTGGTGTGGCAAAGGATATTGACCAAGTGATCGTTTATGGTCACTGTAGGATGGTCCAGAACTGCAGGGTCTACCGGAGTGCTCAGTTCCTCAATAATGATCACCGGCTTGTTGAAGCAACTCTTAAGTTGCACCATAAATCCAGGAGAATTGTACCATCCCAGCCTAGGCCGGATGTTTGGAAGCTCAAGGATAAGAGGGTAGCTGAGGAGCTTGTGAACAGGCTGAGTGGAGATTTGGGAGGTCTGAGTGCTTTGTTGAAGCCTTTAGAGTTGTGGAGTGCCTTCTAGAAAACCGTCCTTGATGTTGCCCGTGGATGTCTTGGAACTCAACGTTGGGCGAAGAATAATTTTGTCTCTCAAGGGACACTGGATACCATTGACCAGTGTCGCAGGGCCAGGCTGAATGTCAGAGCTGAGCTGTTCAGATAGCTGACGCATAAAACTGAATGTGCGCTAAGGGTGGACAAGGAGGCCTATGTGCGAGGAATCTGTGAGGGGGGAAAAGCATCACCTGTGGTCAAGTGATTGTCCTCCTGCTTACAAGGGAATTCGCGCATTGTGTTCCTCCAAGCCGATCTCAGTAGATGATAAATGGGGTTTCTGGGACGCCCATTCAAAAGAATGGGGGAAAAGGGAAAAACTTTCTGACCCAAACCCAAAATAGGAGACTCATTTTCTCCCCACCTATGCCCTTCCCTCCCATACAAGCAAATGTAAAATTGAGACGATGAAAGATTGAGACTTACTGATTAAAGCACTTCTTCCCTTTCATATTTTCATTCCACTCAAAGAGCGAACCAACGAATATTTGCCTATGTTCTACTTCAGGGAATAACATAATTTTCTTATAACATTCATTTCCATCGAGTATATTCACTTTATCTCTTCAAGCACGAAAGCAAGGGAAGTTCACTATCCCTCCTTCGGTTCTGTAAAATTGGGAAGTGCCTTCAAGAGCACAGTCGTGCTATGAAAATGAGGAAGTATTCTGTGCCCATGTCTCTCATGGTTATATCTTAAATCATCAGAACACTAATAGAACAAAGTTTAGCTAAAAGCAAGCAAAAACAACTTTTAATAAAAATAATATATTTTAAATGTAAGTTTGATATAAAAGAAAAGATAAAATCTCTATTTCAGCCCTCACACCCCAACCAAGCCAAAAAAAACCCAAGTCATTTCCTTTATGAGACACACCCTGAAAAACTCATTGTTGTGTAATCTCCCATGATGTCATCAACTTGTACTATTTATTGCTTCATATGCTTGGGCTTCGTATTTATTGCTCAGGCTTCATATGTTTTGTTTAGAGAATGGATTGTGCAGATAATTCCTCCGACCTTGTGGATCAATCATTTTACACAAGATGACATGTGAGATCCTTAACCCAATTCATTATTTGTTGTTTTATACAGAATTAAATCACTATACAACCAATAACTATTGTGTGTCTTTTTATAACAGGTTGTTTCGCAATAAGAACATCGTTGATAACTGATTTGGAAAATGAGGTGTTTGAATTCCACGACGAATGGCAAAAAATGAATGATTCCTTAAGACATTCAATCGTTCAGAAGAGAATTGAATGACATTATTGTTGGCTGGAAAGAAGTTCTCTCACATCCTCTGACCTTGAATGAGTTGAGCCAAAGGTGAGAAATTATCCCTCTGTCTGCTGTGTGTGTGTGTGTGTGGTGTGTGTGTGTGTGTGTTTATATGTGTATGTGTGTGTGTATATATATATGTGTGTGGTTGTGTGTGTGTGTGTGTGTGTGTGTGTGTGTGTGTGTGTGTGTGTGTGTGTGTGTGTGTGTGTGTGTGTCTATATCTCTCTTGAGTGTTGACTCATTATTATTATTATTTTTTATTTTTCAGCTTAAACACCTGTCTGGATAAACCAAACACACAACTTAATCTTCTGGAGGAATCTGACATGACACTATCTTCTGGAGGTAAATGTTTTATTTATTATTTTATTAATATCATGATATAATCATCTTTGTATACCCTAACTGTTCTCCCCTCTTTGTTTTGAACAGAATATGTTGACCGAGTTTCAAAATCACAAACCATCAGACTGCTGCGAAAGA
>CM068959.1:18609262-18644773 GCA_035128595.1 Eptatretus atami | reverse complement strand
CGGTAATGAATAGGGGGGGGCGGTCGGGATTGCAGCCATTTCTCCCGAACGGTGGCAAGTGATCCACGCGCAATAGACGCAAGGCTCCGGACGTTAGTGCCTCTTCTACAGTTGCTCCGCACGACGGCGCAGACTCTCCGCCAGATCTTCGGAAACCGTGCGGCCATCCCAAGCTGGTCTTAACCGCCCTGCCCCCACCTGTGGAGCCAATAGGTACACATGCCTCCAGTGCGACTGCACAGGGTTTGGAGTGACGCACGTGTTGCCGCCCCCTGCCGACGGCGCGACGAAACTGCTCGGCCACCTACCTCGCGCAATAATGGCTTACGCGGCGTGCGCGGTTTTAGTATCGCACAACTTCCACACCCAAAGTGTCTTACATGCGCACCGTGCTGTGAGCCGGCTATGGGCCTGACTCATGCCTAGCTGCCACATGTGATGCGCCATCATGCTCCGGACCGAGGGCAATACAGCCACCTAGTGACTGCGCCCAGTGCGGGTATCGGGTGCTTGACGCGGGTCGCGGCGGCGCAGGCTCTGCCTCGCCGAGCAACATGGGCACCCGCTCGGCGTCGAGGCAGCTCAGCCAGCCATCGTGCCGCGCATTCGCGTAGGCACGATCCTTTCTGCCTCATGACATATATACAATTCATGTTGTGTCCCTTTGCATAGAGAACCAGCTGTAGTGCTGAGAACATGGTAAGGTACTGCATATTATGGAACGTTATGTTATTGGGCCAACCAATTATCGCTAAGAAGAGAGAGAGAGCGGAGAGCGATAGTACCAAGTCTCTCGAGAGTTGGCTTCGATATCTCCCCCACGCGCGACAATGACTGATGTGTATTGCGCATGCACTGTGATAGTGGTACGCGACATGCCGAACGACTAGGATTTTCCTCAGGGCGTCCGCACCCGAGCGCCGGCTGCCCTCAGTAGAGTTTAGCCCTTAAGGATTCGCACACCTCCGCACGAGCTTTTGGCTCATCGTTGCTATTAAACCAAGCGGATAGCCCCAATATGATGCAAAATCCTACTCCTCCATTATTCCCATCTCCTCAATGAACAAAGCTTAACCCACGGTAGTCCTCATGTGCGCCTCAAGCTGTAGACCACGCGCCTGCTCCCGCAAGCGTTGCAGACGCGAAAGTTCCAGTGCGCGATGAAAACACAAATAATGGCCGCCGCCTTCTTGGCTTCCTTTTCTGCCACAACTCCTGTATAAACTCGCCAAAAGTTACGTGCCAGACGCCTGAGCGACACTCTGACCGATTAAAGCTATTACCTATGAGCTACAATATCCGAGGGCATCACATTGCAGGACGACGCATCCGACGCCCTACTCCCAGTCCCTCACTCCGCCCCCCCCGGCTTCTTTAGAACCTCGGCAATACGATACTATAAAATAAGCAAATCACCCACATCAACCGCCGGAACAGACCACAATTTTCACGCTCTTCCGCATTTACGCGCTCGCCATTCCTATGCGCCTTTTTCTCCATTTAGTAAGAAAGTGACCCCGCAGGGCCACGCAGACGGGCAGTCACGTTGCTGTTAAACCGTGAATGCCGAGCGCTATTGTGTCAGTGCTGGTCCACACGGTGCCACTAGTGTGATTCGACCCATAAATGCCACAGTGCCCCGTCGTATGGTGTGAGGGCGAGGCGTAGCGTCGGTGGTGCCCCAGTTAGCATCTTATCGAGTAGTACGTCCTGCGCGCGCCCTTCGCAGCGCACTCAGCGTACGCATCCGCCCCATTACGCCTCCGCTTGTACGGCCGCTTGGCAGCTCACACTCGCTCGGCATCGAAGCCGTGAACTGTACCCGCACTGGAGACCATTCCGCAGCCCTTGCGACAGTCATGTGGCCTCTTGGCTCCTGGCATATGGCTACAGGACTGCCATTTTCCTCAGTCCCCTCTGAAACATGTGAGCATTCTTACTAGCAGCCGCATTTACGGGTCACACTGTAGCGCCGTGAGAGAGCGTGACTCATGATACGTAGCTAAGTCCAGGAGCCATGACGCAATAAGAGGGTGCCAGTTAGGCATGATGCACGATCATCCTAATAAAAGGGCGAAATCAAGATAGAAGCGATCATAATGTAAGTACAATCCTAAGGAGGGGCCTAAATTTTCGTCTGTTTCTGTTGGCCGCAGGACGCGTCGGCCCTCTGTTGGCACAATTAAGCGGAGTTGCGGTATGGCACAGAGACCAGAGGCAAAGCCAGCTGCTGCTCGCTCGTGTATTCTCGTGTCGCCTGACAGAGCGTTGACTTGCACCCCTGCGAGGACTATTGCTGAGGTTAACCGAGCCCCGCCTTCAGATTCGCTCGATGAGGCACACCAGTTATTTCCGAACATCGAGATCGCACTCGTCGCAACTTCCATGACTTTGATGGATATACTACACCTAGGCCGCGGCCCGGCCAGCCTTTCACTCTGACCAGGCCACGTGATTGCTTGCCTGGCTCTCTAAGACCTCGCTTTACGCTGCCTCTCTGCATGGGATCTGTCAAGCTTAACCCCTCCTCCTATACACCTGCTCCGCTCTGTCTTGCACATGCCTCTCTGCACCCATGACTCCCCATGCCTGCTTGGCGCTCGTGCTATTGCCGATTCGCTCTTTGTCATTCTCTCCAGCGCACCTTCGCTCGGCTCTGATCCACTTTCCCTGCGAGTGCGTCTCTGGCACATTATCTCTTCAACAATGCACCCCCCAACCCGCAGACACATTTACGTTCCATTACTCGCATTACTCGCTTCGTCCCCAAATAAAATAAAGGGGCGAGACCGTGCTGTAAAGTGAAGACGATTGTGCTGCTGCACCGGCCTGGTTCGCCTGCACTCCCGTGCGTGAGGGAGCGTGTGCACAGGACCGCGCGCGACTCGGAGCCGCCAACGCCTGCGCCGCAGCGTGGCGTCATTTGGCCTTTCGGTTTGTGACGTCACAAGCGAGGGTGCGTAGCACGAGGACATGTGGCAGCGCGCCCTCCGCTCGTGTATTCTTCCACTACTTGCACTCGATGGCTGAAGGCAACAGTTCGATCGGTTTACTCCGAAACTTATTTGAAATTTGCAATAACCTTTGCATTGTCAAGCTACCTTTACACCTGCACTGCTGGGCAGTAGTCCGTTTTGTCATTTCCATTGCACCTTTTGTCGGCGCTTCGGAGAGACTACTTTGTTTGTCATAAACTTGATGTTGCTGCGATGTGAAATGTTTTTGGTTTTGTTTGTTTTTATTTCACCAAAAAAAAAAGAAAAAAAAAGAAAGAAAGAAGCATCATTCCACGATGAAGTCACTCTTCTTCTTCGGGATGTGCTGGAAGCATTATGTTGTCGCATTTACAATGTTAACAGATCCAGCAACGTTACACGCCACCTGTGAGTGAGGCCTTTTGTTTCCTCCCTTTTCAATGTATCACGTGAGTCGTTCGAAATGTCCTAAGAACGAGGTTCTAAGAATTGTCCACAAGACAGCAGTTTTCTTTTTATTTATTTAATTTTTCAATCTACAGGTACTCGCATATTTACCTTCGAATTATACAAACAATTACATTGTTATAAATAAAATAACGTTCGCGTTTCTTGGACCCGTTGTGAGTATCTCGTAACGGGAAAACCACACTTACGTCTTTTTGTACCTGTACGCGTGAAACTCTGCACCTGTACACGTGAAACTCTGCACCTGTACACGTGAAACTCTGCACCTGTACACGTGTGACAATCCACATCTGTAAGCATGAAACTCCGTTCCTGTACACATGTGAAACTCCGCACCTGTACATGTGTGGCACTCCGCACCTGTACACATTTGAAACTCCGTACTTGTACACGCGTGACACCCGCAACTGTACACGTGTGACACCAACTCTGTAAGCTTGAAACTCCGTACCTATACACGTGGGACACTCCACATCTGTACACGTGTGACACTCTACTTGTATACGTGTGAAACTCCGCACCTGTACACACGTGAAACTCTGTACATATACATGGTGTCAATTCGTACCTGGACATGCGTGACACTCCACACCTGTACATAGGTGATATTCCTCACCTGTACACGTGTGACATTCCTCACCTGTACATGTGTGACACTCCACACCTATACACAAGTGAAACTTCGCACCTGTACACGTGTGACAATCTGTACTTGTACACGTGTGATATTCCGCACCTGTACACGTGTGACAATCTGTACTTGTTGTACACGTGTGATATTCCGCACCTGTATACGTGTGACACTCCGCACGTGCATACACGTGAAATCTCGCACCTGTACGAGCCAGGTGTTTTTAGTTTGTGTGGAAGGAAAGGAACGTTATTGTCAAGCGCTCAAAAAGCCAATTACATGAATGAATTGTATATGTCGGGAAGCAGCTCCGCCCTCCTCCCTCTTTGTCTTCTACGTACTGTACTTCATCCGATTATTTTTTTTAACAGCGTCCTCCCGCCTCCTCCTCCTCCTCCTCCTCCTCCTCCTCCTCCTCCTCCCGTACCAGCAATGATTATTTAAATAAATAAGCACACTTTCCACGCCGCCTTTTGCAGCGGCGTCAACGGCACTCGGTGTGGACAGACATCTCGGCGTGGACAGACACTCGGCGTGGACAGACATCGGTGTGGACAGACACTGCGCGTGGACAGACACTCGGTGTGGACAGACACTCGGCGTGGACAGACACTCGGTGTGGACAGACACGGCGTGGACAGACCTTCGGTGTGGACAGACACTCGCGTGGACAGACACTCGGCGTGGACAGACACTCGGTGTGGGACAGACACTCGGCGTGGACAGACACTCGGCGTGGACAGACACTCGGTGTGGACAGACACTCGGCGTGGACAGACACTCGGGGAGACGTTGCTGGACAGACACTCGGCGTGGACAGACACTCGGCGTGGACAGACACTCGGCGGACAGAGCACTTTGTATGCGGCATGTGTTTTTTAACCTATATCGACAAATCTGGACATCACGTCAAGCGGTTCGCTCGACGTCACGGCGAGATGTCACTTGTCGACGCGTCATGAGCGCTACCTGTTATTGCCCCTCGTTTATATGTAAGTTTGGCCATTTTGCTCCACGTGGGGCTGGTCGTCCGCTTTCTGCACCGGCTGTCTGAGGATCGCCCGAGGAGGAATTTCTTTCATCAAACATCCCGCTTGACTGTGTACGAGATGGCTGTCCTGACGGCTGTAAAATGAGGACCTTTTGAATGAAGATCTATTCGTTTCATTAGTGCGGGTTGATATCACGTGGAGGAGGTGCGTCATGGCATTGCACACGGAGAAGAGGCGTCCGTGGTCACCACGAGGCGGTTCCCTCGTGGTTGGGTTTAGGAGAGGTCAGAGGGCAGATGCAGAGAACACAGGTTCAAATCCCATACGCGATACATGTGTTTGGACATCCTGAACAAATATCCTTGTACAATTCATTTAAAACGTCCACAGATGTCGATGAATGTCTATAATCCTGCATGCGATTTATGTACAAGCTCCACGATGAGTCTAAGATCACTGTGAAATCCCATCAAATAAATAGTGACGTGGTAAAGGTAGTACAGTACAGTATATACAGTGGCCAGAGACCGTTAACATTGAATCGATGCCAGCATGTGGATGAAGCACAGGCATGATGGGCCAAATGGCCTTTTCCTGTGTCCAAGTTCCCCGTGCCCCCTTGTGTTCCATCGGCCAAAGTCCCAAATGAACAACTTTTCTTCCGAGCTCTTTTCATGGCATTGTTCTTCATTATGTCGTCATAATTATATCATAACCGTGGCAGTGAGCAGCAAACGTCATTGCGGTTGTTGCTGTGTCGGTATTTTGGATGCCTTGGGAATCGACGATTGTTATTGTTATTATTATTATTGTTATTATTATTATTGTTGTTGTTATTTCCCTTGGCGGGTGAAATAACATCCAGATGAATTCGCACCATGCGTTCAATCCCGTTGCTCGGGCGTGCCGAGCGTGTTCATAATGATGCTAAAATCCTGAATTAAAGTGTCCTCGACTCCAAAGGAACCATTCTGATGGACAGACAGCCTCTTGTGTACAGAATGCCAAGACTCAATCCTCCAACGGCGTTGGACGAGTGACCATGTACACACACACACACGGCACGGCATGGCACGGCGTCTCTCGTGCTAGTGAAGGGGTTGCGGCCCTGCAATGAAAAACCCATTCGCCCATCCTCCCTCCCCCCTGCACCGCTCTCCCATTTACATTGATACTACTCGAGCACCGGGTTCGCACACTAAAGGGTTAACTCGCACGGGCAAGGCATTTGGCAGTTTAACATTTAGTCGCGCTTTGGATTAATACAGGAGGGCCTTGGAAATTGGGGTCAGGGTGTTTAATATGGGGTGCTCCAGAGAGAAGCCGCATATTGAACAGATCTGGTGTCTTGGTGGCTCGGAAATTGAGGTCAGTGCGTTTAATACTTGAGTCGCCGTGGAAACAAGATGGATTAACTACCACCAACCGCAACGAAATTTCGCCCACCCGACGCTCCGTCATGGCGGCAGCCACATACATAGACATGTTCCTCGTCTTGAAATTTCCCCCTCTCTCCTCTACCCAGAGGAAATTACGGGAAGGTTATACAATGCGACCGATAACGCCGGTCCGTGGTCTCGGATCTGTGCACCGGGGATAATCACCTGCGTATGACACTCGGCGTAATACTCCAATCGAGCACAGTCATGACGTCGAAACACCATGGCACACGTCACGCGATACTTGCTTGCCAAGAATGACAAAAGATAATAATAATAATAATAACTGAGCGGTGAGTTGTGGTTGTGATGAGGATCCACCTTGTTGCTGCTCCTGATGTCCACCATGCTATCCTTCCTCCCCTCCACCTACTCCATAAATCAGGTGGGGTGGATCTAAATTTAGGGAAGGGGAGTGTGTAAGTATCGTTGTGAGAGAAAGGGAAGGGCTTTTAAATGAGATGCCAGGAAGAGGAGAGAAGGAGGACACGTATGCAGGATGAGGGTAAAGGGAGTGGGTGTTTCACCATTTTTTGCATACGTAATAAATGGATCCCAAAACGATGCTGTACGCCGCTGTAAGTACACACGCGGGACAGCCTTCCTCATCACGGAATTCTCACTTCGATTATTATTGCCACCTCAAACAGCAATGCTGGGCAAACGAATCTCAGTGGTTTAACCGCTCTTGGCTGTGGTTGTCACGTGGTTGGACCGAGCCCACGCTCTTCCTCGCTGTGAATGAGAACATTTGCGAGAATTCCAATAAATTTGTCTTGACCGTGGAGTGCAGACCGTAAAGCCTTCATACGGGGCTCTATACAAACGGTTGCTACGAAAGACAGGATGGGGGGGACGGACATATTCCATTTGTCTGACAAGTGCGGCGTTTTGATAACGATCACATGATTGTTCCTAAAGTGAGAAATGATGAAAGGTTGTGCGTGTGTCTGGAGCGAACATAATCAATGGCTGAACACTCTCCTTTCATGTAGTTAGGCCTATACAGCTACAGTAGAGTGAAAGTGGTAGATAAGGAGCGCACCTTATAAATATCAAAATGTCTGCGAGTTTGGCATTTTTACTAAATCATCTACAGCGAGGCCATACGAACACGTCTCCGCAACGCAGACGTTTGCTGGTTCTTCCTTTATTTAATTGTTGGCAGTTCGGTGTCAAACCCTTCGAAACCATTCAAAACGTTTGTGTATACCGAACATCAATCAAAAATTCGGTGTTTGCCCTCTCGCCACGATTACCTGAAGATGAAGTTTCGACTGCAGGTGCTTCTCATCACAATCGACTTGCTTCCCCGTCCCCTCTCCCTTTCCGACAAGCCACTCCCCCCACCTTTACAATAACCCCCACCCAATCCTACATGATCCTTGTATTTAGCATCCTACCCCCTCCGTGCAGCGGGAGACGGGGTTTTGTGCGTGCGTGTGCGTGCGTGCGTGCATGCATGTCCGTGTGTCTGACCAGGCCATAACATTTTTACCATCTGAGCTTTTGTCATCAAATCTTTAACAAACCTTTATTATTAGGATATGGAGAAAATCATTAAGAATTGTGTCAAAATGAAAGGGCAAAGTCATAGTAACTATAAATAGCCATTTTTCGCCCCACTGCAGCGCAGTCAAGCACGAGACCGCCCGTTTTTGTTTGTTTGTTTGTTTTTAATAGATTCCATGTTTATATTTATTTATTTATCATTGAGCTTCGGTCTGTCTGTCCAGGCCATAACTTTTTACAATGTGAGATTTTGTCATCAAATTTTCAACAAACCTTTACAATGAGGATATGGAGAAAACAAATGAATAAAATATATTTTTTAATATAACTGTTGTTTTCATTATGTCTAGTTCGAGTACTATGTGGATTGTTGACGTGGACAGGCTTTGTATTTTGAGATGCCTTCTCGTTCTCCTTATGTTTGTCTTTCGAGTAAGAAAACTGGCAACGTATCAACGACTCGTTTTCAGTCACATTAATAATCCTCTTCTTCCTCTACCAAGATATTTGTTCTACCTCTGCCTCGTCTTCTTCCTATTACTTCCTTCATTACCTCTCGTACGCGAAGCGAAAGAGTGGGCTTCAGCAATTGGATCACTTTTGTCTGTCCGTCCGTCCATCCGTCTTAATTTTCTCAATTGAATGTTACATGATGAACACGAATCGAAACATGAATCAGAATACAATCCTGTAGTTTAGCAGGACTTTAGTTCTGAATTTGTCCCGATCACACATGTGCAGAGAGGAGTGAGATAATGTTTTACTCTCTGCCTGCCTGGAAATCAAACAAAATTGAAAATCATTCCAAACAGGAAATGTATTGTTTTGAAGGACGTTATAAAGGACACAAACAACCGGCACGGATAACTAATGTAACGTGTTAAATCAGGTGGTGTAAAAGCCATTGTGTCAACGGCAGTAAACCTCAGGAATTAATTTTTCTGCCTCCGCTGCCGAAGTTGCCGGTGGCATTATGTTTTCAGATTGTCCGTCCGTACATTCGTAGGTACGTACGTCCTTGCTAATTTTCTCTGTTTTCTTTGCAACCGCTGATTCGATTGGAAAGGAAATTTTCACAATAGGTGCGACTACTCATGGAGAAAGTTTTTATGATGATTGTGATGTCATGGGTCACGTGGTGTGGCAGCTATGTTGGAAAAAAGGAAAACTTTTGGAACTCTTGTCTCTGAAACCGCTCCATGGAAATAATTGAAACTTGGCAAATGTGAAGTACTCCCCATGGGAAGCAAGTGTCATTTTTTTATTGATGTCGTCGGTGGCTTTGATATGACATCATAATTGCATATGTCAAATGCTTTATCCCATTAGTATGAAAATTTTTGAGGGTCATCTCGGGCTAAATTGTACGGGGAGAGGGGGATTGATGACATCAGTCACGTGGTTTGGCAGCCATTTTTATATATTTTTTTTTAACATAAACCCCTTCAAAAATCTTCCCCGAAACGGCTGAACAGATTGACGCAAAACTTTACAGGTATTATCGCTTATCCATGAGGACCAAAAAGTTCTCCACCTATGACATCATAGGTCACATGGTATGGCAGCTACGATTTTTTTTGAAGAATAAAACTTTAAAAATCCTCTTCTCAAAAATGGCTTGACAGATTGAGGGGAAACTTTACCTACATGTTCCCCAAGCCTTGGCGATACCAGCAAGTTGACGGATAATTAATAAATCACATGGTCTGGCAGCCGTATTGAACTGAACGAAAATCTTTTTAAAAAACTCTTTCTCTTGAACCGCTTCGTCCATCGACATGAAACATCACAATTATGATCGCGTCGTCATGGGGAATATTTGTCTTAAATTTCAACCTAATCAGACATGTCCTGGCAGCCAGAATTATTTAACATTTTGAATCTGGATTCAGGGATTTAAATCAAACTTGGTACATGCATGTATAATTATGTAATAATGTGGGTGTAGGAATACCTGGTGACATCATGATGTCAAAGAGTGCCCTTCTAGTTTTATATAACCTTTAAAATCTTCATTTTATTTCAATTTAATTATATACTGAACACTATATGGGGTAAGGTGTTCGAGGAACTCTCTAAAAAAAAATTTCAATACCTCCACTACCGAAGTTGGAATGAGATTATAATTTCAGCTCTGTCTCACTGTCTGTCTGTCTGTTTGTCTGTGAGCAGGATATCTCAAAATGTTATGGACATATTCGGGTGAAACTTGGTGGACAGGTTGGGTCTGTGGCAGGGACGAATCGATTCGATTTTGGTGAAGATCCGGACACCAGAATTCTATGTGATTCTTCACAATTGAATGTTTTGGCCAAAAACGATATCTAGCATGATATCTCAAAACATTGTGGACGGGTTATGACAAAACATGGTGGATGAGTTGGGTAGGTGAAAAGAACAAGCCGATTCGATTTTGGTCCAGGTCTGGATTCAGATCCGGCCTATTGGTCGGATACAAAACGTAACCTGTTCAGCCTGGAGTGGGTATGCGCTCTACCGGGTGCTGTTCTTGTTACAGCATGTACTAAATCACGTGCAGGACAAAGACATTCGACGGTATCTGACGAGTGAGTGCAGCGTTTTGATAAACATCACGTGGCGTTTATAATATACCTGAGTCTTTTGCTTGCCTTGCTTTTGTGTAGTTTACTCCCAAATTAATCGACTTATTAGGTACAGGTTCTCTATTGTTCTTTTTATTGTCTTATTAATATGTGCATTAGACTGGACCTCCAGTGGCTTTGTGCCTTTTGGGATTGTGCTTTGTTTGTTCTCCATGCAGGTACTTCTTTCACCCTCTTCCATTGTCTGAAATGTTATTGTAAAGTACCGATCATGGTTTACAAATCCACTCACAGTGAGTGGTAAATGTAAATTATGAATGTCAGATCTTGTATATAGCTGACAACTTTCAGGATAAATGTATGACTCTCCAAGGGGATTTTGTTTTATGCCTCATTATCCAGATGGTAGAGGAAAAGTAAAGGGGACAGTGGAGGAGGATGGAGTGAAGGAGATAATATAGGTATGGCGAAGGAGGTGTTTTAAAGGAGGTGTTAGAAAGGAAGTTAAAGGAGGTGGTAGAAGTAAAGGAGGTGTTAGAAAGGAAGTTAAAGGAGATTGTAGAAGGAAAAGGAGGTGTTAGAAATGAAGTAACAGGAGATGGGAGAAATAAAGTAAATTTGAAAGGAAGTAAAGGAGACAGTAGAAGTAAAGGAGATGGGAGAATTAAAGGAGGTGTTAGGAAGTTAAAGGAGATCGGAGATATAAAGTAAATATTAAAGAGGAAGTAAAGGAGACGGTAGAAGTAAAGGAGGTGTTAAAAGAAAGTTAAAGGAGGTTGTTAGAAGTTAAAGGAGATCGGAGATATAAAGTAAATATTAAAGAGGAAGTAAAGGAGACGTAGAAGTAAAGGAGTGTTAGAAAGAAGTTAAAGGCGATGGTAGAAGTAAAGGAGGTGTTAGAAAGTTAAAGGAGATGGTAGAAGTAAAGGAGGTGTTAGGAAGTTAAAGGAGATGGTAGAAGTAAAGGAGGTGTTAGAAAGTTAAAGGAGGGTTAGAAAGTTAAAGGAGATGGTAGAAGTAAAGGAGGTGTTAGAAAGTTAAGGAGATGGTAGAAGTAAAGGAGGTGTTAGGAAGTTAAGGAGATTGTAGAAGTAAAGGAAGTGGTAGAAATGAAGCAAAGGAGATGGGAGAAATAAAGTAAATATTAGAAAGGAAGTAAAGGAGATGGTAGAAGTAAAGGAGGTGGTAGAAAGGAATCAAAGGAGATGGGAGAAATAAAGGAGGTGTTAGAAACGAAGTTGAAGGAGATGGTAGAAGTAAAGGAGGTGTTAGGAAGTTAAAGGAGATGGGAGAAATAAAGTAAATATTAGAAAGGAAGTAAAGGAGGTGGGTGAATTAAAGAGGTGTTAGAAAGGAAGTTAAAGGAGATGGTGGAAATAAAGTAAATGTTAGAAAAGAAGTAAAGGAGATAGTAGAAATAAAGGAGGTGGTAGAAAGGAAGCAAAGGAGATGAGAGAAATAAACCAAAATAGAGGGTAGAAAGGAAATAAAGGATAAGATGGTAGATAAGGCCACAAAGGAGATGACAGGGTGTAGTCGTGGTAGCGATTAAGAAGAATGATGTGGAGGAGCAGTGCAGCAAGTGACCCAGTTAATGAGTTATAAACTATACATCGTCATTCGTTTGAACAAGAACGTTGTGCATGAAAGACCTGTAGAGATGAGATTTCGTAGCTGTAGTTCCACATGTCACTCGTGTTAAGACTAACGAGATTGGATAATGAACCGATGTGAATGTGTCACGTGGTCCCACGAGTCCCAGTTGGGGTTGTTTTATTTTTTAATTAAACGGGTATTTGAAAGTTTAACGATATACTCGTGTTTTATCATGTGCTGATGTGGAGGCTCATTGAAAGGTAAACACCGTCGAGCTGCAGGTTGTACCATGTCGACCTGACGGAGCTGTTGTAAAATGCAGACATGAGATATACAATCGAGAAGGGTTTGTAAGAGTGGAAAGAAGCGATCGGAAATCGGGGCACAATGGTCTACCTTGAGATGACACTGAGCTGCATGGCACCTTGGCTGGCTGAAGGTAAGAGTGGGATCGCATTGACACAGACAGGTGATTCAACAAGCATGAGAAGGAGACAATTATGGAGTGTGCAAAGTTTGCATTTGGGAAGGTTGATATGTGCGGAGTGAGCTATTTGGTAAACTCACACGACCTTGTTGAAGCTCTCGAAGAGCGAATAGCTGAGAGGGTTTCTCTTGCATGAATTAATGGAGTTTCTAATGTTGATTACCATTGTTGAAAAAGTTGGGATGGATTGTTTTATTGCTACGACAATGACTAAAGGTACAACTCTACTGTGAAATGCAACTACTTGTCCTCCATGGTTATCAGTTGATACTTCCATGGAGGTCCTTGAGGTCTACACACTCGTCTCTAAGCTGTCTAGCCTTAGTTCGAATCCCGATCCAGCTTTCAACTGCCATCCCGGTGTTGAATGCAGGTCGAGTGATTCATCAATGTGTGTGCCATCCCTCGGATAGATGTTAAACTGGAGCATCCTGTTTGCCGGCATTAGTTGGTGGACGTTAAAGACCCCACGGTGTCCTTCGCAAAGAGTCGGCAAGCTATCGCTGATATCCTGAAAAATTACAGATTTCTGCCTTAACTACTGTTGGGAAGGCAATGGCAAACCATCCAGCTTAAGACCTTGCCAAGAAACTGCTTGGGTGGTACTCAACCTGCCTTTGGGCAGAACACCAGAAATCCTTCCATGGAGAAAACCAATCTACCATACGTGTTCGCGCTACGTAATCGACTTGCCCCTTACGACTGGTGACTTCTAACATCTCCTTACGACCCTGCGAATGAGTATCATGCGAGTTGAGAGGTTCCTTAGATGAACAGATATTGTGATACTGACAGTTCCAGCCCATGATGAGGCCTTCACGGTCATTGAGAATGCTCGTCATCCAAAAATCTGTGAAGCCAATTCCTTGGTGCTTCAAAATGATATTAGTTACCTTGGCCACCGAAGGTGGATGGAGGTTATGTTTTCACCCCCGACTGTTTGTCTGTTTGTTTGTTTGTTAGTTTGTCTGTGAGCAGGATATTTCAAAAAGTTGTGGATGGATTCGGACGAAACTTTTGTGGACAGGTTGGGTTTGTGACAAGGACTAATTGATTCTATTTTTGGTGAAGATCCGAATCCAGATCCGATAATTTTTTAAATCTTTAAGTGATTCTTCACCATTGAGAGATGCAGCCAAAAACGATATTTCGCATGATATTTGTTAACGTTTTGGATGGATTATGGCAAAACTAGGGAGATGATTTGGATAGGTGACGAGAACAAGCCGATTCGGTTTTAGTTCATGTCCAGATCCAGATCCGGTCTATCGGTGGGATACAAAACGTGAACTGTTCAGCCTGGCGGAGGTATGCGCTCTATCAGGGTGACAGTTTATAGCTGGATCGGGATTCAAACCAAGGCGAGACGGCTTAGAGACCAGTGTGCAAACCTCAAGGACCTCCATGGAAGTATCAACAGATAACCATGGAGGACAAGTAGTTCCGCTCAATATTTCTCCAGATATGCAATAGAGGTAGAGTCTTTGACTCGTTGATTGATGGATCATTCAACCTCAATCTAGCGAAAACCAGTGGAAACAGTGGTCGGACATGGGTTTGTATTTGTACTTGTATTTGTGAATGAAGTACAGCTATAATTGTACGTTCGAGTATTTTTTGGGGGGATAATATTATTACGTTGTCCTCATCTGGAGTCTCGAGTTATTGAGCCCAGGTCCTATATAGTCTGAGTCTTTGCATCTCAAATCCGATTTAGCATGCAAGGACAACAAACTGAGGTTCCAGGGTCAAACTATTGTCTGAGTCCTGGAATGGACACGCATCACTTGGGAGGGAATACAGTGCTGGTACAAGACTGCAATCATTATATCACATGTGATGTAATGACGTCAAAGTTCGTACGTGATGATCGTATGTGATTCATTCATTTCGTACGCAGTCTATGGCTGCTGGTTGCATCGATGCTGGGAGCACGGCTGTGCTACTGACGCAGTGTCCCCTGTAGGTTATGGCAGGGGCTTGTAAGTTTTTTTTCATGGTGCGGAGCTAGCTCGCCTATTCTTCAGGAAGGAGACCGTGGCATCTTTGACGTCCACCAACTAATGCGGGTAGATGGGACACCCAGTGTACCGACCATCCGACGGACAGCACACGCATTGATGAATCACCCTGCCTGTGAACAGCTGGGTGGGATTCGAACCAAGGCTAGACAGCTTAGAGGTGAGGTTGTGTACCTCTAGGATCTAGGGCTCTAGGCCATCCTGCCAGCCCTATCATATGTGATGTAATAGCATCGATGTTACGAGTGGCGTCCAGAACGTTCTCCCAGCGATGTACTGTACGCACGACAGTCCAAGACTTGGCTGACGATTTTATCTGTTTTTCAATACGTGCTATTTAAAAATCATTTTGCAGACCCTAACTTGAGTTTGAAGCATCTGATGATGTCTCTTTTCGACTCATCTCTCTTTTCTTTCTTCCTCTCTCTCTCTCTCTCTCTCTCTCTCTCTCTCTCTCTCTCTCTCTCTCTCTCTCTCTCTCTCTCTCTCTCTCTCTCTCTCTCTCTCTCTCTCTCTCTCTCTCTCTCTCTCTCTCTAGTGACCTTTATTTTTTAACGTGACCTTCAGTTGAGATCAAACGTAATAGTGGGTTGACATCTCATGCGGGCAGAGGCATAATATCCATCGACACATTCGCGTCAATTTCTATTTCCTAGTTCCATATAACATGTTTAGGAAGAAATGATATGTAAATGAATTTTTCTTTACTCCTATACGTACCACTTTGTACTTTGGTGCCGTATCTTGGATTATGGTGAGTATCTGGTCCGTCGAACCTTGTGAACGCCGCACGTAATGCAATGGCGAATCTTCATTGATCCTCCTTCAGCCCCATAGCTGAGGACTCAGTATCTAGCGAAAGACTGGAGAAGGTGAAATATGTTAGTGGAAAAGAAGGGCATTGTGCCTAAAGGGAGAGAGAGTCGAGGGTGGTGGGGGGCTGGAGTTCTGAGAGAGATGTGTTCTGATGGCCTGTCTGGCTGTGCGGCCATCACTTTACATGCCTGCTCTGGTTGCCTAGACGACCGTAGTAATTAGGTGTTCGCTCATTACCACGGCCAGCTGGGTCTAGTCGATCTTCATTATGGAGCAGCGTGAGTGTATTACAGGGGACCGAGGCTGGGAAGGTAATTACAAGCAAATTAAAATAGGGGGATGGACAGTGGACGAGTCAGATTGTTCGTTGAGTGTTCGCGCTGGACAAATGACTCGTATATTGTCATTCCCGTCGTAGCACACACTCAAGGTGCAGGCCGTGAGAGGCAGGTGTGCGAACACCTGCGTGCTCCTCAAACGCAGTCCCTCGAACAGCGACAAAGCGCCTTTTTGAAAGGCGACGGTGGTCGTGACGTTGAACAAATCAACGGCGACGGTCAAGCGGGATCTCATATTGTTCCGTCGATCCAGCATCACCTGTATCGCTTTGATGGTAGAGGAGAGACAGATGTGCATATGCACTCTGGAACAAGGGGAACAAGGGGCAGCGAGGGAGGGCTGTTGGGTTAAGGGGGCACACACTCTAATTCAGCTCCGTTATTATCATTGTTAATTATTGTTACAAAATCGGTCAATATTGCACATCAATCGAATTGGATCAATTATTTTAACAGCACCATGCGCAAGGAAATTCCAATACAATAAAATAATGATCATGTCACAGACTGTTTTGATCTATGTAGGCCAATTAATTATCGAAAAGCAACTTATGATGGCAATGACGTCGTCGCTTACCTGTGTAGAACAGACTGTGTGTATGTCGCTCTTGATGATGTAACGTGTATATAAATAATAAATCTCTTTTCGGGAAAGTTTCTTTCACAATTGCAATTAGAGCGAAGTCGATGGCATGCCATCGCAAATCCCTTGACAAAAAGTTCCACAAGGAATGACCCAATATCAAATGTTTATTATTATTATTATTATTATTATTTTTTAAATCTTTTTTGACCCATGTGACCCCCATCCCTAGCTGGGGCATGAACAGGGTTCAAATCCAAAAAAGTCGTCTCCCATATTTCTCCCAATGTTGATTGCATATACAAAGTTTCTTTAAAAAATGACGTAATTGGTGTTTGACTTTTTGGCCTCGCCCCTGGGCCCCAGGGGGTGGGGCCAAAAATGATACTGCTCTCACACATCCTTGCCATGTGGATGTGGTGATCATAACTACCAAGCTTGGTGACTTCTGCACAATCGTTTAGGAGGAGATAGTATGACGGACGGACAGACGGACAGACAGACAGAGCCGATTATAATATCCCCCCTTTTTTTTAATGTGTGGGGATAATGATGGATATACAGTGTTGAGTTTCACCAATAAATCAACTTTGGTTTTTTGGGATAAGGGCTGGCTGGACCAGTCACTTGATAGCATGCTCTCTGTTGGATTTGACCCACTCCCTCTTTTTCCTCCTTGAGGAGATCAGACTCCACTGTTCAAACTTTTGTCCCAGTGAGTTACAGGCAGGGAATGCTGCATCTCGGAGCATGCCGTCGCTCTGATGTGGACGTAAAGCTGGCTATCCCTTCTGCATTTAGGAAGTGAACATAAACGATCCCACTGCATCTTTCACCTAGCGATTGATCTCTGTGGGCCGGTACTTGAGGCAAATGATCTGCTTGGGATTGGCTATATAATTACATCAGTCCAAGCAGGAGAAGAAGAGCTGGCATGTGGCTACGGCACAGCCATAATGGGACAAATGACCTTCAACTGTGCCGAGATTTATTTCTGTGTTTTGGTACTTCTTGATTATTTTGCAGGCACAAATTTAAATGGCACAAAACTTGGTGTTCCATGTTGATGCACTGGTCTGTCCGAAATGAATGTACGATAAATGTACCTGTAGGGGGAGTTCATCTCGTGTGCCTTCTGCCAACGCAATCGTCACGAGAGATATGCAGATGATGTCACGAAAGCATCATTTAAAATTGTTTTTATTTTCATAATCATGCTTTTTTTCATCTTTCTCACGCTGTTTACACGTTCATGTGAACGTGTGGTATTCAGGGGACAAACTGCCGCACATACTGCATGTACGTAATGTGTACGAGTACTGCACTTGGGGGTGCATGCATTGATTGTGTAGGACTTCAGGGGAAACATGAAGGTGAAGAATTCCAAACAAGAGAGAGAAATAGGACTGAAGTCCTCATTGAGAACATAGCCCCCAACCGTACCCTTAAAATGGGTGTCCATATTTTACATTGAAGTAATCAAATAAACTAGGTAAATAATACAAGGTGGAATATGGGCTGGAGAATGCTGAAAAGAACATAATATTTAAATAAATGAATAAATAATGAAAAGTTGTGTTTTGGTAGTGGATATGGTAAAGTGTATATAAATAATTCAAGGTGGCATGTCGGTAGTGTAGATCGTAAAGTGTACACAAATAAATAAATCAAGGCCGTATTTAGGTCATAGTGATGATAAAGTGTAAATAAAGAATCCAAAGTTGTTTGTTGGTAGTGTAGATGGTAAAGTGGATGTAACATGGAGCTCTGGTGCTGGAGGAAACCCCAATCAGGCCATTAGGACTGCGCTACACCAATGCCGGATACTATAATCACCCATCCATATGCAAACTATCTCCAAGTCCTACCAATACGCCATTACCCTTATAATTCCAATTTAAACCTATCTACTGTTTCTGCTGCCACTACCCTTCGAGGGAGACAATTCCATGCATTGACCCCTGCCCTGCTTTACAACTGTCTTAACTCTCCTCTTCTCTACTCTCGGGCTATCGCCCCTCGCCCCATCCGTCTCTATTCTGCTGAAAGATTATTCTGCACTTATTTTGTCTCTACTTTTCATTATCCTGAACATCTCAATTCGACCCCCTCGTAATCACCTCCTTTCTAATGTGAAAAGTTTTGGCTCCTTTAGCCGCTTCTCATAGCATAAGTCTAGCTTGGTCCAGAATCAATTTAGTTGCTCTCCACTGAAACCAATTTATGGCAGCTATATCCTTCCTCAGATGTAGTGACCAAAACTGTACACAATATCCAAGAGGAGGCCTCACTACGTTCCTTTACAGTGTTACAACTACTTCCATTGATTTATAATTTATCTCCCTACGAATACAACCTAAAACCCTGACAGCTTTACCTATAGCTGTCTGATACTGTGCCTGAATCTGATGACTTCCCCTCTCTGCTATCTACCTTTCCCTCTCCAATCCTCGAGTACCTGTCCTGACTCCAATGATTTGTTCCAGATATCCACTAACGCCACGCTTATCTGCTCTGCCACCTCCCTCAATACTCTCAGATGCATATTATCCAGCCCTGAAGCTTTATCATCCCTTACGTTTTTGGATGTTTCTTCACTTCCTCCACTCCAACTTGCATCTCGTCTAAAAGCCCTTGCTCAACCCTGAGCTAGGCACTCTCCGCTACTGGAAGTTCCCCTGATTGTTCCCGTGTAAATGTACAAACAAAAAAATTATTTAACAATCCTACCATCTCACCCTCACCGTCCACCAATTCTCCTCTACTATTCCTCAATGAGCCCACACTCCTCTGAACTTGTTCTTTACTCCTTATATACTTACTGGTATGTTTTATATTTCTGGCTATGTCGTATCCATATTATTTTTTGGAGTACTGAGCTATTTTCTTAACTACTCTGTGCAATACAAACAATCCTGTACTATTCTCTCCCGTTTTCTAAAAATTGCCAAATTTCTGATTCGCGTAGGCCAACTTCATGCCCAGATGTTGTTGCATACATGTGCTGAATATGAAAGCAATGTGTCCAGTCATTTTTGAGTATAGTCTCCGGGTGGACGGACGGATTGACAGAACCGAAATGGAATCCCCCAGGCAGGCTGACGCCCTGTTGGAGGCCAAGAAGCTCATATAATCTATAATGGGATGTCCTGTATGAAACCTTTCTCTGCCATCGTCGAGTAGAATCTTCCAGACGTGATTCAATATCTGCCACACAAAAACAGACCAACAATCCAACTTTGTGTCATCATCATCATCATCATCATCATCATCATCATCATCATCATCGTCATCCTAATGATGAAAGCAAACACTGGCAAAGTGCAAATGCAATAATTTCCAGAGCTGGCAATCGATGATTTAAAGGTTGTTTTTATTAATGTAATATGTGCCGTGTGCTTAAAGACAATTACAGAGGAGTTGTATTGGCACCACTAATAACAATTGTTCCTTGGTATCCAAATATTGCCAGTCCAAATCTACAGTTGTAGTGATTTTCGAAAGCCAACATGATGCTGCAGTAATGATATCAGCATCTGTAGGGAAGGAAAGTCCATTGAATTATTTGATTATCCTGTGATTGTTGGACAACTTGACCGAGTGGATGCCCTTCCCTGCCTAAAAAGGGAAAAAACACACAAACAAGGGTTTCAGAAAATGGCCTTTGTCTGCATTTGCCCATGGGACACATGCTGACATGTTCTGAGGAGGGAGGACAGGCTCCTCGTCCTCTTTGGCATGGGCTGAATCTTGCCGAAGGATGAGAAAGGCAGTTTTGTATCCCGAAAGACACTCCACAGAAGAAGTATCTACTACTACTGCTACTACTACTACTACTACTAATACCAATACTTTTTGTTCCAATTCCATTGATTTATAATTCTGGGGAGGATGTCGGAGAGATCAAGTTGCGTTGCCGTTTGGAAATGTCAAGATCTCTGACCTTGATTTCGTAGATGATGCAGTCATCTTTGCGGAGACCCAAGAATCCTTTTGGGGGCCTCAAGGTGCTGAATGAGGAGTCAGCCGCTGGGATTATGGGTTTCCTGGGTCAAAACTAAGATCCAGGCTTTCAATGACATTCTGGATGCTGCTATCTTGTCTGTACCTGTTTGTGGTGAGGATGTTGAGGTCACGGAGAGATTCACTTAACTTGGCAGTGATATTCATGTCTCTGCTGGCGTGAGCCAGAGGTCAACAGACGTCTGGGTCGGGCCTGGGAGTCATGGATTCACTGGATCATGGGCATGGTGCTGCCTGTACCTGTGCAGGAGGAAAAAGTCAGAGTCTTTCTGGTCCTTGGTGCTTCCAGTCTTGCTCTATGGATGTGAGACTTGGACTCTGACCAGGGATCTGAGGTGGTAACTTAATTCCTTTGGTACTGAGTCCCTTCGGAGAATCCTTGGCTATTGCTGGTGGGACTCTGTGTCCAACAAGCGGTTGCTGCGAAAGATTCAAATGAGATTTGTTACCTGCATAGTCCGTGAGCATCAGCTGCGGCTGTAAGGACATGTGGCTCGTTTTCCTGACGCTGATCCTGCTCACCAGATTCACTCAGCGATGGAGCCTCATGAGTGGAGGAGGCCAATGGGCTGACCATGTGCCTCGTGGTTGCAGCAGGTTGATCAGCATCTCAAGGAGATGGGGATGGGCCAGGCATCTACCTGGGTAATGGCCAGATGGAGGCCTCTGGAGTACCAGTGGAAAGTAGACGCAGTGACGTGCTGCTCCGCATGCTCCCATACCTGATCTGACTTCTTGTTCCAGATTATTCCCCCCTTCTTGTGTCGTTTTTATTCCAGGTCTTTCATGAACTACCTGCCAAGGCTTGACCTTTGACTGAAGAAGACAGGAATTGGAAACATGTAGCAAGCTAAAAACACCTAAGAGAATTAGTCACCCCGGGTGGTACCGATATCCCAAAATTCGGGTCTTGGCTCATGGACTATTAGGGTACTGGAGATAAACTGGCTGAGTCTTCACAAAGAGTGACAACCCGTTCACCTAGTGACAATCTACCTGTCTCTATGATGATGATAGTACCATCTACTGCCTGTTGGATGAAGAGAATGCCATCATTTCTCTGAGGGAGGATTTACAGAAAATATGCGAATGGGGGCATAAATGGAATGTCCTGTTCACGACTGGGAAATGCAAAATCATGTCTCTCAGTAGATGACTACCTTGTGAGCAGCCTCTTGAGCTCTTCATGAGTGGCAAGCCCATGCAGTGAGTGTATGAGCTGGACATACTTTGAGTCAGGTTCTCTTGGAGCTTGGCCTTCCAGTCTCACGTGAACTTCATTGCCATTAGAGCTGGACAAAGAGTGAGTGTCCTTTGTAGTATTGCTCAATATTTGGATCCACCTGGCCGAGCCCGAGTGTATAAAGCCCATGTCTGGAGCACAATGGAGTATGCTGCTCTTGCATGGATGTCAGCAAGTACCCATGCATCTTAAGAAGCTGTATGATGTGCAACATCGTGCTATACATATTATCAAGGCCCCTCCACAGGAATTGAACATCGACCCCTGACCACAAAGGAGAACTGTAGCAGGTCTGGGTCTAATGTGCACACGACACACAGAGGAAGCTCCAGCACTTCTGAAATCCATGCTCTCTCCATCATGGATTCCAATAAAGTCCACCAGAGCAAGTGCCTCCTTTGGAAGCTATACTGTGCAGGGTATTACTGGCAAGACGGAGAGTGGTCACTGGTTATTTGCTCAGTATGATCGTTCTTATATGCCCACTATAATACCTGTGTGGAACAACTGACCAGATGCCACCGTTGGTCGCCCATCAACATCCAGGATGAAGGCTCTCTACTCCAGAGCATACAAATATCTTAAAGCTCTCTATACTTATAATATGGTTGTTATACTTAATAAGATTGTTGGTCCTTTATTTTCCGTTTGCACTTTGATATGTTTTCATGGAATAAGTGGGCAATGATTTTTGTTGTCAGTGCTTATTCGTGAAAAAAAACAAACAAGAAAAAAACGATACTGTGCTATCTAACATTCACCAATTAATGCTAGCAGACGGGACTCCCAGTTTAACATCCACATCGATGCCTCTCCCGACATTCAAAACACCAGGATGAGAGTTTATAGGTGGGTAGAGATTTGAAACCTGGGCGAGACAGCACAGAGGCGAGTGCACATACCCCTAGGCTATCCTGTGCATGCACATGCGTGTGAGCGCCATTATATTAATGTGGTTGGTGTTATCTGGATGCAAAAATGGCTGCGTGCCAGAGCTGGAGTTCAGACTCGAGGAAGTTCTTGGACCACAAATGAAATGTCACCTGAGGCAAAGGCTGCTCTTTCTTATTTGTTTTAAATTGCTGGAGTGTTGCTTAGCCCTAATTAGTGGTTGGTTGTGCCTTTTTAACTAATCATGTACCATGCTATGTGCATAGCATCAGTTCTGCCAGAGCCGTTTCTTGGCGAGAGTTACAATTCTGGATGGGTCGCCACTCCGCCACAAGAAGTCGAACAGAATTTGAAATTTGGCCAGGGTCCCGGTGATGGGACGCCGACTCTTAATGAAGGACAGCATGAGTTCTAATGTCCACCAACTATTGCCAGATGGGACACCCGGTTTAACATCCATCCGAGGTATGGTACATACAGGAAAGAATCACCCTGCTTGCGAAACACAAAGATGACAGTTTTTGCTGATATATATGTATGTGTATATATACATATTTATACATATATGTATAAATATATATGTATGTAATGTGTTATATGTATATGTATATATGTGGGTGTATATATATATATATTATATAATATATATATATATATATATGTGTGTGTATATGTATGTGTATATATATAATGTATGTGTATATATATATATATATGTATATGTATATATGTGGGTATATATTGTATATATATATATGTGTGTATATGTATGTGTATTATATATATGTATATGTATATATGTGGGTATATATATGTATATATATATATATAATATAATATATTGTTGTATATGTAGTGTATATATATATATATATGTATATGTATATATGTGGGTATATATATATGTTTTATATATATATGTATATATATATATATTTTGTGTATATATATATATATATATATTAATATATATATATATATATATATATATATATATATATATATATATATGTGTGTGTGTGTGTGTTTTTAACATATTGGCAGAAGGGCAGGAAAGACTGGTTTTCTGCAAAACATTCTTTGACATACGATCTACCATTTTGCACAGAAACCAAATTCCTATGCTCGTCACTTATTAATGAAATAACTAGTCTACCTTACCCCATCACTCTTGACTTTCCACAACCATACATATAATTATCTTTTTACGTACCCTTGGTATCCTTCATTTTTAATCATTTTGTCTTACCCCTTTGGGCAGTGGTCCTTTGATGTATAACAAAAACCAATCACGTCTTTCACTCGGAATTGGAGGGAATGACCAATCAGTTCTCACATAATCAATTACCCCAAGTGGTTAGTATCTCGATAAATTAACCCCCATGCTCTTCCAGCCAAGGAAAGCTGTGCAAGGTAAGCCCACTGCTGTTTCAACCCCCACCTGGGTTTCTCTTCAGCTGCAGAGGATGCCAGGTAGGGTTTGAAACTTCAATGGGCTTACCTTTGGTAGCTTTTCTTGGTTGCTTTGTGCAGCTTTCTTTGGCTGGAAGAGCATGGAGGTTTATATATCCTAGAAGCACCCACTCCCTGTGGGGTTATGTTATTATCCTTATATGATGCATGTAATTCAAAACACCTCACTGCACTGGAAAATATGGGGATGGAATACTGCACTGTAAAGGGTGGGAACTTGTAATACCCTCTCACACCTGGAGTGGTGCTACACAATACACATTTACATAGAGAATTTGTATCACCCCCTCTCCCCTCCCCCCAAAAAACCACCTGCAAAAAAAACACACCCCTATGCACTAATTGGGGTCGTGCTGATCCTACATAGCAAGTCTGGATGCAAATGGGTCAGAACTGAAGGAGGAGGAGCACACAATAAACAACCAAACAAACAGATACACATCGTGCTTAGCAAGATAGTTGCAAAATCCACCCCCACCCCCACCCCCCCCTCCAATACAACAAAACAAAGTTGCCATGGATACATCAAATTGCCCATTTCATTAAGATTTATATTTATGATCTTAATCAAAGCTCAGGTTCAATGGGATAAAAATTGATTATTTTTCAGGTGAAAATTGATTTTAAAAAGTTGATCTTGAGTTAACCTTTGGCCTTTTGACCTCAAAAAGTTGCTTTCCCAAGTCGGTGATGCACTATTTAATAATTGCTGTTTAGTGTTCAAGTTAATCAGATGAAAAATGAAGATTTTAGAAATTCCACCTCTGATGACCTTTGACCTCAAAATCAATGGACTTCTCAGTTGTGACTACCTCCACAACTTGGTGAAGTTTTGTGAAGATCGGTTTAAAATTGTGACATGTAGGCGGTTGACAAACAGACAAACAAACAGAAGAACAAAGTTGACTGACCAATATTGTTGAAAAATCTTCAATTATGTAAGTAACAAACATTATATATATATATATATATACACTGTATCTATCCTCTGAAATAGTAACAGTAAGATGCAAGCTTCGATGTGCATCACCATGGACTTTTGGACCCAAAATGAGCAAATGTGCAATGATCGCACAAGTTTTCATGAGTTTATTTTAACATTATTCTCAGACAATGCACTTTGGGCTTTAATGCTTAATCAGCAAGACAAGAAAAAAATTAATACAGGATAAAATGGATGAAAAATCCTGAAAACCAAAGGATACCAAGGGTGATAATACAACAAAAACTTTCCTGGCATAGATAGAAAGAAACAAAAGCAGAAATAAGTGCACAAGGTGAAAGAGAAAGTTGAGGAAAACGTGTAATGAAAAAGGGAGAATATAGGTTTTGAGGCTCATGGCAGAGCAGAGCAATAATGTGTCAATGGGTTCACAGACAAAATGAGGCAATGCAACACAGTGGATGACAACAAATTGATGTACAACAGGACAAATAAAGGAAATAGAGAAGAAGGGTGGAAACAGGGTCTCAGCAGGTGTAGCAAAGCTCATTATTGGAAATAGGAGAGACCATGGGGTGAGTGATCGACAGCAGCCTTAAAATACTGTTGGGAACAGCTCAAGACAGACCCAGACTAAGGAAGACCGGTAAGAATACAGGGGTATGAATGAAATGGAATTTTAGCTTACACTTGTGGAGGACAACAAGGAAAGAGTTTCTGGCAGAACATGTAGGACCTGGAGGGGTAGATGGGTGGGCAAAGAAGCAAGAGGGCAGGAGGAGCAAGACCAGATGAAAGCTGGTTTCACAACAAACAAATTGAAAGGCCACTTACTTATTTACAGTGAGCTGGAAGCAGATCCTGTGACTCAGCCTCCCAATGCACCATTCCAATGACGGAGAAGTCTCGTTGAAATGCTAGGGCTTTGAGGGGGGAAATGTGGGAAGCAGCAGCACCAATCCACAGTTGGAAGTAATATTTTGTGACACTCCAGTTGAAAACTTTGTACACCTTATAACATTGGGGAAGGCAGAGGACTTGGCCCGATGGAGAATTATGAGGCCATGGCCTGCTTTGGAGATGAGCTTGGAGATGTGATTATCCAAGAACAGGTTAAAGTTTGTAGTGAGGCCCAGGAGCTGCAAAGATTATATCCCTCCCTGACGCTAACTACAGAAATATATTGGGAGATATGCCTGCCAGTCCTTTTGGAGGGACAAAGTGAGATTATGGATCCTTCTTGCAGTGAAGGTCATGTTCCAGATAGATGACTCGTTGTTTATTTTGTCCAGATTGGCAGAGAGGGATGATGCCACAGCCTGCCTGTAAAAGGGGTGGAGAACTATCCTGCACGGAGTACTGTAACGTCATCTGCAAATGATGAAATGGATTATACCATGAAAAGAGTAGTGTGTTGAGAACTTAGCCCCAGGCACAGTCTGTATCCGAAGATGAAGAGAAAGTACACCAGTCATTAGAAAAGATGGTGCACTACAGGCTAAACCAATCTACCCGTTTAAACTGCCAGACCTGGTGGTGACTTGGTGGATCCCTGAAGACCATCAAAGAGACAGAAACTTTGAAGATTACATAGTTTAAGGAGTCAATGAGAGCAGAGTAATAACAGTAAGAACAGCAAATGTTGAACTTGATCAAGTTAGGCAGCTGGAATGGTCACCAGTGGGGGAAATACGAGTTAGGAATCCAACACGTTGGGTGAGGCCAGAAGGGTCGAAAAAGCCTTGGCTGTAATACCATAGACAGCGGTGTGGGGACTGAGACTAAGCCAGCTGGAATGGTGACATTTGAAGTCACTAGATTAGGAAGAGAGAGAGTCAGGATGGAAGGAGGGATCGAAGTTGCATGGTCGAGCCTCAGACATGGAGACTTCGCAGTTGGGAGGGTGGTGTAACCACAGAAAAAGAGAATTGAAAAAAAAGCAGGAAGGAAGACCAGCAAAGATAAATGTATTTCACAGCCCGTGCATGTCATGATAATAATGAGTGGATTAACTACTCGCATGAAAGAACGAATTCAAAAGGGAGAAACCACCACCAAAATGAATCTCCATTCCAGGGAGAGATATTCACAGGGCATTACTACTGATCATGACTTAAAAGGGACAGTGTAATGGTCACATGGGTTTACACAAGTTTATATAAACATCAGTCTTTTACTGCACTGTTTCTGTCTTAAAGCTTAATCACATATGGCTTCAGCAACTCGATTCAATTTCAGCTACAGCCAAGCTTTGAATGAGCTGATACAATAGGTTTTATCAACTCGGACTTCACAAAGGTATGCCAATCACGTGAGAAGCAAAGTAAAGCTGACATTTTGGGTGTCAGCTCTTCATCAAAGAGAAAATGACTTCTTGTATATAAATGCACGCACAACACATCTTGCTCCGATGAAGGGCTAACCTGCAACTCTCAGAGTGAATTCCACCATACAGATATGTTTAGTCAATTAAAAGGTCATATGATGGCAGAAGTTCAAGTGGTCTATGGTAATAATTACAAACTCAGTCCATGACAGCAAAAAGGTGCCCAAGCCATGACTAATTCTGATAATTCCACACTGAAATTGGTTTGCTATGCCATGTTGTGGATATTCATGTTTGTGAAGCTCAATCCAAACCAAAGAATTACTCTTTGGATTCGGGGTACAGCTTCAACCCAGGGTTTTCACTCAGCACCATTTGTTGATTTTCCTGTTTGTTTTTCTTTGTTTGTTTGTTCAAACTAGTTGGTCCATTGGACCAAATTTTCATTGGTCTTGACAGCCTTGTAGCATATCTGCCTGCCATACTGCTTGAGCATTAGCTTGCCTTTCACCAAGCCTAGATGTGCTTGGGCCAGGGCAGGGATTATATGTTAGTTATTATTATTGCTGTTAATATTATGAGTATTAATTAATATACGTTTGTTTCAATGTTATTATTTTTATTCATTTATTTTGTAATTAGAATGCCATGTTGTGGAAGGACCTATTAGGCTGCTCGATACACCTTGACATGGCGTGTATTTAAAACATGGGAATTCTTCTGGGTTCGTTGTAGGTAATTAGCCGAATCAACTCAGGAGATCATGACGATCATTTTGGTGTATCACACTCCACATCAGAAATCTCCAGTAGAACTCCACAAAAAACATGACGCACACATCTCGTTTGTTTTTAATTTTCTGTTTCTAACAATTATATCTCACACACACACGCACACACATACACACACCTCATCCATTTATAGTAGATATAAACCCTGAGGTTCAGACAGACTCTTTTAGAGATGGAAACGCTGACCCTTGGGATGATGGATCCTCTCCCTTTTTTCCTGGTGTGTTGAAGAGTAAAAAGGATTTTGCCATCTGCTGATCAAACAAACCTAGGCATGCATGTCCACATTATCCCACAAATGGTAAATTTTTCTGTGTGTGTACTGTAGGCCAATATATGTTGGTAAACTAGAACAACACTCGGTAGAGTGCATACCTCCGCCAGGCTGGGCAGTTTACGTTTTGTATCCCACTGATAGGTGGTATCTGCATCCGTACGTGAACCAAAATCTATCTAATGGTCTTGTTGTTGTCACCTACCCAACTCATCCAACAAGTTTCGTCCGAATCCGTCCACAACTTTTTGAGATATCGTGCCCCATCTCTCAATGATGAAGAATAAGTTATAAAATTCTCCTATCCGGATCCGAATCCCCACCAAAATTGAATCAATTCTTCCTCGTCACACCCACAACCTGTCCACCAAGTTTCATCCGAATCCGTCTCTAATTTTTTTGAGATATCCTGCTCAAAAACGGACAGGGATGAATACATAACCTCTGTCCGCCTTCGGTGGAGGAGGAAATAAATCACTATCCAGAACATCTCGTATATAAAGCTCATTCCAACCACTGACTCATTGACTGATATTAAAGATCGGTACCTTCCGGGTGATGGAGAAAGCTGAAATCTTGCCTGCCGATGGACATCGAAGCCGATACATCGAGAAAAATCACAGAACAATCGGAAAACATCCGTAAATGAAAATATAAATAAATGAAAATAAAGAAATGAAAAAATGCAGTTGTGACCCCAGACAATGGGGAAGCACGGTAATTTTGTGTGTCGATGGACATCGAAGCCGATACACCGGGAAAAATTACAGAACCGTCGGAAAGCATCTGTAAATGAAAATATAAATAAGGGAAAATAAATAAATGAAAAATCAAATGCAGGTGAGCAACCCGAGATAATGGCAAAGCATGGTTTGTTATTGCTTTGATGTGTAAGCATACCCCACTAGTACATTGATACAACGAAAAGAAACCAATCTCTTGAAAGCCAAAACGAACATAGAATGACATATCGGTAGTCTGAAAGTAAATTTACAATTTGAATGTAAAGAACTTGAAATCGGAGACCGTATCCCGAAGGGATGTGTGTCGTACATTTTGGAAAGTTGTGAATGGAATTGAAGACATTCACGGAGTATGCATGCACAGGTACATATATGACTTTCTGTTGCAGCACAATTAGATGGGAAACATGGCAGCATCACACAGGCAGTGCAAATGGGTCCTACTAATGCAATCCTGTCTCTGCAGAGACAAGGCAGTGTCTGCTTGCCCATGATTGATGGATGCATATTTTACTGGACCTATGTTCGGCTTCACTCAGCGAAGAAAATATAGAAACATTCTTTGTGAATTGGAACCAGGACCCTAATGGACATTTATGGATGTGATCTATTTTGGAAAAGTAAAGGGGTGGGTGAAATTTCTTTCCACATGTGGAAGTTGTGGGTTGGAGAGGAAATATATGTCGCCCCATCCCGCCCCCACCCACTCCAAAAACAGTGCACTGTGTGAGGCCACCTACTTTGAGTCGCGCTTACTCAACATCAGCTCTGTCTGCTTGCCCACCATGAATTGTGTCTTATCATCATTTGGATCTTCCGAACACTCGTTGTAAACCCTCCTTCTCATTGCGGATGGCTGAGCGAATGTAGACAGACGTCTCGTTTTCCGGTGATACGCTCCAACACACCTGTCTCGTGCCACGTGGAGTGAACAGCATGGCATGAGGATAGGTTCCCATGCGTGCAGTCAAGGCCTGTATTGATTAAAAAAACGACAAGTGGGTGATGGCTGTGTGCTGTGCATCTTTATTGTATATTTTAATTTCTTATGCATGAGATCTTCAACTCACTTTGATCTCCTCACAAGACACACCTATAACCCCATCGCCATATTCTCACTTGTGTGAGTGTTATGTTATGTGCAGGGCCACAGAGTAATGGGCTGTTTTTACTCAGTTAAATTGGAAATGTTGGGCAACAATGCAATCTTCCAGACAACGTGGTAATGTCATCAAAGTGGTGCTCCTGTGAAATAGCCACCTTTAGGTGGCTTTCACACAGTGCAATTGCAATCCTTGAAGAGAAGGTTATGGAACCTTTGAGAAATCTTTGTCAAGTACAATGACCTGCAAAAGTATTCACCCCCTACCAATAACGCCACATTTAGATGTATTACAAATTATGTAGAAACAATTTTTCCAAATGAACTTTTTTATTAATAACTGGAGAGATCAAACAAAACATTGTGATAGTTGAAGGAGGTTACATGTCAGGAATACCTGCAAGAAACATGTACAAATCAAAATTCATTGGTTGGACAAGTATTCAGCCCCTTAGGTCAGTACTTGGTGGAAGCAACTTTTGCAGCAATGACTGCCATGAGTCTTTTTGGGAAGGTCTCTACCAGCTTTGCACAGTGAGATGGTGAAATCTTTGTCCATTCTTCACATGAAAATTGTTCTAGTTCTACCAAGTTTGATGGGGATCATCGATGGGCTGCAATCTTCAAGTCTTGCCATCAATGTTCCATTGGGTTCAAGATGGGACTTTGACTGGGTCACTGAAGAACATTTATTTTATTCTTATTCAGCCTATCCAGTGTTGCTCTAGCTTTGTACTTCAGATCATTGTCCTGCTGAAATGTGAACTTCCTACCCAGTTTCACATTCATGGCTGACTCAAGCAGGTTTTCATCAAGGATTCTCCTGTACTTTGCACCGTTCTATATCTATTTTATCCTGACAAGCTTACCAGTCCCTGCTGATGAAAAGCAGCCCCAAAACATGATGTTGCCACCACCATGCTTTACAGTAGGGATGATGTTGACGAGATGATGTGCAGTGTTTGGTTTGCTCCAGACGTAACGCTTTTAACTTCGACCAAAAAGTTCAATTTTTGTCTTGTTTGACCACAAAATTTTTCTCCACATGCCTGCAGTATCATTAAGATGCTTTCTCACAAACTCCATAAGATGTTTCAGATGCATCTTTTTCAGTAATAGCTTCTTTCTTACCACCTGTCCTGAGAGACCAGCTTTGTGAAGGGAACGGGATATTGTTGATTGATGAACACTGACTCCCATCTCGGACATACAGCCTTTCAGATCTTTCAGTCATTGTTGGATTTACAGTGACATCCCAAATCAGTATCCTGCTTGCCCTGCTGTTGAGTTTGGATGGGCGACCTGATCTGGGGAGAGTCTGGGTGGTATGATACATCTTCCACTTCTTCATGATGGATTTCATTGTCCTGAAAGGGCTAATGAGTGACTTTTGTATCTTATAACCCTTTCCTGAATGGTGCTCCTCCACCACTATATGTCTGACTTGTTTTGAAAGATCCTTTCTCTTCACGTTTGCCTTGTTGGCTGACCAAGTGCATTTCACTTTAAAACTCCCGAGATAAGTATGGGAGCTTAATATTGAAATTAAACCACTGATTGCATACAGGTGAAACCTCTTACACTTGTTGTGTAACCTCTCAAGCAAATAATTTGCTCCTGAAGTGAATTAGGGTTAATTAGGGAAAGGGTTTGAATACTTATGCACCTCAGAATCATCTGATTTTCTCTGTTAATTTAACTTCTTCACATTTTATCTGCATTTTTTTTTAGCTTTATCACTTTGGAGTAGTTTGTGAAGACTTTATATTTTAAATTTGATTTGAAAGCACCATGAAGTAAACTCAGGTATCATCAAAATGTGAAAACTTTGGAGGTTGAGGTCAAGGTCGAGGTCGAGGTGGAGGTGCATACTTTTTCAGGCCACTGTATGTCCAATATGTGTGACAGATATTTTCCTGGTGCAGGAAAATGTGATTTTTTTTTTGTATATATATTGTCGAGGCTCGTATAAGAGCTAACACACATAACGTATAACAAAGGGAGCAGGAGACAATATGGGCGGGAGAGGGAAGCACAAAACAGTACAGAACAGAGACAGCTCTGTGGAAGGGAGAGGGATGGGGTGGGGTACATGGGGCAAGATGGTACTATAGGGACTTTCAGGAAGGAAAGCAGGGAATTTGAAGGAGGTGGATTTGGGGTGGATTAACAGGGATAGAAAAGATCATGGTTTTGGATGGGGGAAGACAGAGAGACCATAAATCTCTCTGCGATGTGAAAGTAATAGGCCCATAGACTCAGCTTTATTGCAGGAAATTCCAATAATCTTGAAGGCCTTGTTTTAACAGCATCAAGCTGAGCAAGGTCTGAATCAGGGGAGCCAGCATAGAAGGGAGAGCAGCACTCCATCAAGTTGTGGATGAAGGCCTTGTAGGTGGATAGGAGTTCAGGAGTGCAAAGGAAAGATTTTGTATGATGGAGGATACTTATTCGGTGGCTGGCTTTGGAGGCCAACTTTTAAATGTGGTTTGCTAAAGAAAGATCGTGGCTGATAGTGAGACTCAGGAATTTGAATGACTGAACTTCTTTAAGAGGATTGTTGAGAAAATAGATGGGGGGGAGAGAGATAGAGTGAGAGTGTGGCATTTCTTAGTATTGAAAGACATATTCCAAGTTTCTGACCAGCTTGTAAGTTTTTTTTTCAAGGTCTGAAGAGAAGGAAGTGGTTGCAGCCTGCCTTTCTGAAGGATGAGGGATGTCACGGCAAAGGGTGGAGTCATCAGCAAACATATGAAGGGGATTTTTCAGAGAGTCAGAGAGATCAATGATGAAGATCAGGAATAGCACTGGGCACAGAACACTGCCTTAGGGAACACCAGCCTTGACAGGGAGAGGAGATGAAACGATTCCATTGAGCGCCACACGTTGGCTACGAGAGTAGAGGAAGTCAGTAAGCCATGTGTCGAGTTGGCCTTGGATGCCATAGGCAGAGATTTTGGAAAGCAAGGCAGGATGCCAGACTGTATCAAAAGCATGAGCTATGTTCAGAAAGGTTTAAAATAATGAAGGTTATCGAAGGAATAAATGCAGAAGAGTTTTGCAGTGGAATGGACAACGATAGGAACACCTGAGTTTTTTATTATTATTAGAAATTAAACTTTCCAGGACAATAAATAAGTGAGAACCTGATTCTGTCTACAATGGCGTTTAATCACCTAATCCTCTTATTTTTTTTCTGAAAGATCGTTTTGTTTATCTGTCTCTTAAAATATTCCTTCATCATAAATGCCATTTGGTATTGTGTATACAAAAAGTTTTATTTAAATATATCGTTTCCAAAATAAAAATAAAAATCACCGTTTAATATCCACCCAACAATTGTTATCCCATTGAGCAAATGAAGTGTGGAATACATACCCTCAGGGCATTCTGACCCTCAGAAAGTCACTGTTCAACCAGAGCCTGCTTTTCACTCCATTAGCTTCCATGAACTTGTTCTGCTGCCAGTTGGCTGGAATATTCCTTCCTTACAATTGTAATCCCAGCCAGAGAGAGAGAGAGAGAGAAGATTGTGAAATAAGAATTACATTCACCTGTTGAACATAAGTGCCTCATTTTAATGCGACATAAAAATTAATAATACGTTTACTGCACTTTTGGAAATTTTGAAGTGACTACTGCTGTGTATGGTAGATATTGAGGATTGACAAGAAGAATGAAGCAAAGCATGGGAAGAAGCAAATTATGCCACCTGTTCTTTCATATTGGTTATTTATTTATTTGTTGATGTTAGTGCATCCTCAACTTCATGCCTCGCTTGGTTTTGTTCATCAAAGTCAGATCCTGGTGCAGTTTGGATTCTGACTTTCCGCTATGAATTTCCAAGGAGCTAAACCTATTGGTCCCGGCGCTGCGGGAGGGGGCCAGATGTGAGCCTCGCTCATGATATTGCCTTTTTAATTTGCCTTTTGACAGAAATCACCTTAACGAGAGAGCTGCAACAGCTCCCTCGTTCACAATAAATCCATAACTCCCAGCCAGACGCTAAGTATAAAATTGTTTGGCATTGAGAAAATGCCCTCAACCTGAGCCCAATGCATTTCCCTGCACTATATAGAGGGTTTGAATCATATGGCACCCATCTTTTAAGTATTAAAACTGGAACGGCACTCGGTAGAGCACATACCTCCACCGTGCTGATTAGTTCATGTTTTGTATGCCACTGAAAGCCCAGGTCTGCATCCGGACCTCCAAAATCTAATTGGCTTGTTCTTGTGACCCACCCAACTCATCCACCAAGTTCTGCAATCTGTCCACAACTTTTTGAGATATTGTGCTCTATATCGTTTTTGGCCCCATTACTCAATGGTGAAGAATCACTTCAATAATTTTAAAAATTCCAGTATCCGGATCCAGATCTTTACCAAAATCGAATCAATTTGTCCTTGTCATACACCAAACCTGTCCACCAGGTTTTGGCTGAATCCATCTACAACTGGTTGAGTTATCCTGCTCACAGACAGACAGGTGAAAACATAACCTCCATCCACCTTCAGTGGTAGAGGTAATAATGGTTCAAAAATTACAATTCGGACCTTGATTGGCATCATAGTCTGTCTTGTCAATTGTTGTTTATGTTCCGGCAGTAAAATATCGATTGATTTTACACTTGTTGAGGTGCTTTATTGCAGTATATCCTTTCTGTTCATATGAAATTATTATTTTGAACTTTGTAGCCTTCCTTTCTGCCGCCATTTTGCCTCCCATCTCGGTGTCTGGCGAAGTAGCTCCGATGAAGAGAGCATCTGGCACGGGGTTGGAAGGCTAATTAGTGACTAAAGAGGTAATGCCGAGAGCTGCGAGATGACAGTCGGCAGATGGCGGCGTGACTGGAGGCTGTTTGTTAGAGGAAGGCTGGATCACTCAGGAGAGAGAGAAAAAGAGGGAGAGAGAGAGAGAGAGTCACCTTAGCTAAGCGAGGCAAAGAATGGACCACAAGGGAAGGGGATGTTTTATCACCCTGGCTTGAGACATATTTGGCTCTCTCCATCCATTGGGTTTGTTTTACCTCCAGAAAGTGCCAGGAAAAGTATATCCATACAAGTGAGAATGGTACATGCATCTAGTTGAAAAAAATGGACCATTTGAAAGAATAAAGGAGAGATTTTGAAGTTGAAAAACTACAAAACAAGATACACAGTCTTAGTTTGCACCCAGCCTCTGTCTGACCTGCACAGATGGCCTCAGATGCTCCATTGACATGTGCTATACAAGGGACTCCCATAATTAATTATTCCAGCTGCTAAGATATGAATACTA
>CM068959.1:18596858-18607385 GCA_035128595.1 Eptatretus atami | reverse complement strand
CAAACTGGATGACCAAGCAAGGAGGAGACTGATCAGAGAGGCCACCCAAAGGCCAATGACAACATTGAAAGAGCTACAGGCCTTTGTGGCAAAGACTGGTCAATGTGTGCATGACAATAATATCCCAAGCACTCCACAAGTCTGGCTTGTACGGTAGGGTGGCAAGAACGAAGCCATTACTCAAAAATGCCCACCTTGAGTCCCATTTAAGGTGAGCCATGTGGCAAAACGTTTTGTGGTCTGACGAAACCAAGATCAAAATTTTTGGCCTGAATGCAAAACGATAAGTTTGGTACAAATGCAACGCAGCACATCACCCAAACAACACCATCCCTAATGTGAAGCATGGTGGTGGCAGCATCAACTTAAGGGATGTTTCTCATCAGCATGGACTGGGGTACTTGTCAGGATAGAAGGGAAAATGGATGGAGGAAAATACAGAAAAATCCTACATGAAAACCTGCTGCCCTCTGCAAGAAAGCTGATATTGGGACAGAAGTTTACCCTTCAGCATGACAACGTCCCAAAGCACACAGCCAAAGCTACACTGGAGGGGCTAAGGAACAAAAAGATAAATGTCCTTGAGTGGCCCAGTCATCGCCCCAACATAAATCCAATTGAAAATATGTGGCATGACTTGAAGATAAGATTGCTGTCCATCAACACTCCGCTGCCACACACAACTTGACTGAGCTTAAACAGTTTAGTCCAGAATAATGGGGAAATATTACCCAATCAAGGTGTGCCAAGTTGGTAGAGACCTATCCAACAGACTCACAGCTGTAATTGCTGTCAAAGTTGCTTCCACCAAGTATTAACTCAGGGTGGTGGACACTTATCCAAGCAGAATATTCCAGTTTTGTATTTCTAATTAATTTCCGAAATTTGTGGAAATTGTTTTTCAATTGGAAGTTGTGGGTTACGATGTGTAAATAAATAGGGGGGGGGGGAATCTGATTTAATGCAATTTCATTCCAAGCTATAAGGCTACAAAAGGTGAAAAATTTGAATATTATATACAATTATATATATATATATACAGTATATATATAATATGAGGGCCGCGAGGAGGAGTGATGTAAGGGCCACATCGGCCATTTTGGAGTTAATGCCATAACAGCACTATTTAACTCTTCCCCTACATCCGAGCCTATCATCATCATATCATTAAAAATGTTGCTTACATCACTCCTCCTCGCCGGGCTCATTCATATATATATAATTTTAATTAATATGTGTGTTTGTTTTCTTGAGAAGAAGAAGAAGAAGCTCTTCCAATCCAACCAAAAGTAAAAATCTTGATCGACTCCCCAGTTTGAGCAAATGGAGATCAGATCCGGTCTCAGGCAATGTTTCGCCGGCTTGCAACCGGCTTCATCAGGCACGATAGACCCGAGCCTCGGCACGTGTCCGGTTTTTATTTCAATGCGACCACTCATTTCCGGTCACGTGCTGGTGCTCGAGGTAAAATGGAGGAGTGCTTTTTTTTATTTTGCAAAAGCAAAAACAAACGTCAAATCACATCATTGAAGGGGTCTCTGCTCTTTTTTGTTTTTACTTACTGTGATCTGGTGTTGTATGGTGTGGATGAGCACGTGTGTGCACTTGTTGTTTTTAGCTCACCTGTTCGAAGAACAGAGAGCTATAGCGATACACCCGGCATGAAGCGTCAGCGTGAAAATGTTAAAGTTTTTGGTGCAAGTTATTTTTTCCTTTCTAATGTTTTTATCTACCACACTATTTTTATACGCCCAATATATATATATCGGGGCGTATAATGTGATACCAGTCGTCCGTCCGTCCGTCGTCTGCTGTCTGCTGTCGTCGTCCGTCCTGTCGCATTCTAACTCCCAAAGTTTTCAACTTTCATGTTTCATATTGGTACATAGGTACAGACTGTGGAGACGGTGTGTCGCGACATACGTTCGTCATCTAAAGTGGTTGCCATGGCAACCAGGATGCTGTTTTCCATCCGTTCCTGTCCGCACTCTAACTCCAAAAGTTTTCACTTTCACGTTTCATATTTGGTACATAGGTACAGACTGTGGAGACGGTGTGTCGCGACAATACGTTCGTCATCTAAAGTGGTTGCCATGGCAACCAGGATGCTGTTTTCCATCCGTTCCTGTCCGCACTCTAACTCCCAAAGTTTTCACTTTCACGTTTCATATTTGGTACATGGTACAGACTGTGGAGACGGTGTGTCGTGACATACGGTCGTCATCTAAAGTGGTTGCCATGGCAACCAGGATGCTGTTTTCATCCGTTCCTGTCCGCACTCAACTCCCAATTTTTCATTTAACTTTCACGTTTCATATCTGGTAAATAGGTACAGACTGGAGACGGTGTGTCTCGACATACGTTCGTCATCTAAAGTAGTTGCCATGGCAACCAGGATGCTGTTTTCCATGTAGTAGCACAATTCTGTATATACCTTCTTGTTAGGGCGTATATTGTGCTCACTTGCGCTCTTGTTACTGATTACAATATACAACTACATATACACTCTATTGCTTTAAAATTATTTGGATCAGACTTCACTGCAATGCTTTATAAAAAATATTAATTATTAGACGAGTCTTTTAAAAACGATAAATGTATAAACAGGCGAGCATTGGGTGGCTTTGACATCAACTCTGGTTGTGTTTCCGGGGCATGAACACAGCTGGTTTCGTGTCCGGGTTGGGCATGATGAGGTGTTGGTTGTGCGAGTGTTGGGGTTCTCGTTGGGTTGTGCTGCACATGTGGATGTGGTGTTTGGGATTGAGTGTTGTTTGTTGCTCACCTTAACCAGCCGTTCGCACCATCCAGTTTTCACCACATGGTAAAAAAAAAGAAAGAGCGGAGCACCCCTTCAATGATGTGATTTCACATTTGTTTTTGCTTTTGCAAAATGAAATAAAAAAAACACTCTCCAGTTGACCTCGAGCACAAGCACGTGACCAGAAATGAGTGGTCGTATCGAAATAAATACCGGACACGTGTTGAGGCTCGGGGTCTATTGTGCCTGACCCCGGAGCCGGCTGTGAAGCCGGCGAAACTCTGCCTGAGACCGGTTCTGATCTCGCTTTTTTGCTCAAATTGGCGGAGTCAATCAAGTTTTTTACTTTTGGTTGGAAGCGCCTTCTTCTTCTTTAAAAATGTGTCATCCCAACCGCCACAATCTTATGCATATATACATACAGTATACTGTACGTGTCTTCCTTCCAACTCTGTTTATTGGTCCTTGGCCTTGTAATGTTGCATTTAGATTTTACATATGCAGGGAGAGGGAACCGGTAAATTGAGAAAAAGAAAAGTGAGAAAGGGCATTGGAGGAAGATTGAGGATGAACAGTTAGGGTAGGGAAGGAATCATCCGTATTAAAGTATAGCGGGTTGTGATACACACGTATGCTTCTGCCCCAAGGGTTTGGATGCTTTGCTTTCGAGCCGAAAAATATGGATACACAATAGATTTTCCTGCGCACCAAAGTGCATGCATCGGAAGGCAAAAGCAATGATCAATTAGAAGTGATAATCATTGATGAAAGTACATGCACATGCTACCTGACATACATCTGGTAATGAAGTCCATGGGGGGGGGAAATATTCCAGCAAATTACAATCATAATATGTGGATGTCCCTAAAACAACCCTCTTTTTTGTGGGTTACAGTATTTCATCCCCTTCTGTCTTTCCTATTTTCCTGTTCATTCATCCCCTTGCTTGTTGAGTCCAATTGTGACCCCACTGACGAACTGTCAGTTCGTTGCCCTTTTACCCTCTTCCATGAGCCTCGATCTTGGATAGGAATACAATACCGATCGCGAGTCACTTGTAAGGAGAAATGGTTCAACTGAGTTGTGTGTCCTGTTTGGTGATGTGGCCCTCCACAAGGAACAATGACTGTTTGAACTGCTCCCTCAACATGCGGAAAGCACATGGCAGGGTGTGCAGGTAAAGCAGGACAATGACCTGAGCACTGACCTGTAGGGCCAAGAAAAGTCTTTTTTTTTTTTAATTGAGCCCCAATGCTCATGTACATGTTTGGCTGCAATTGGTGATAAGTTCATGTTGTTGGAGGTGAGGACATTTACACTTACCCTTACTCACTCCCTTGTCAACTTTATCTGTTTCTTCTTCATCCATAAAGGACCAGGATACTTTTTATTCACGGGCATAGATACAATTAGGAGGGTGCAGTGCGCCTCACCTGCTCCTATTGTGGGTCAATCCTTGTGTTCCGGGTTGCTGTGTGGTGTCTTGACTTTTAATTGCTTTTAAAATATGCCTTGTCATAAAGGCATAAAGGCATTCCTTATCAACTCATTTTAAAAGTATTTGTATAAAAACAAGTTGAACAGCTTAATTACTGCTTTAAACACTCACTAAACATATGACAACTGAGGACAAATGACAACTGAGCTCAATGATCCATTACGAATGTATTCCTGACTTTTGGACCAAAAACAGACATAACAGTTGAAAGTATAAGCACATAACAACGGGCAATAATGTGAACAGGAGCGATTGGTAAACGAACAGGTATAGCCATGGATTTATATCCGATATATAAAGCTCATTCTAACCATTCACTGACTCACTCGCACTCACCAACTGATATCAACATTAAGTACCTTCCAGGTGATGAAGAAAGTTGAAATTTCGTGAGCCGATGGACATCAAAGCTGATCCACTGGGAAAATTCACAGAACCCTTGGAATGCATCCGTAAATGAAAATATAAATAAATGCAGGTGAGTTACCCGAGACAATTGGAAAGCACGAGTACCATTCTCGGCCCATCTTCAGTGGGCAATGTGCTGCGGTACAGACTTGGAAATGCACTTTACAATTTTAGAAAAAATTTATTGATTACATTTCATACTCCATATCATAAGATAAAGGAATATGATTTGTAATACCGGATACCACCAAAGGTGGCGCTGTTTCCACGATATGTTAATTTTGGAGGTTTGGTGACATCCACATTTGCTCCATTACAGTAAGACTACTTGGTAATCAACAAATTGCTAATTACTACAATTACTTAGTAATTAGCAATATTTAAAACATATCGATAATTAAGCACATCATATATCAGAGACGTAGACATAAGAATCACTCGTAATTGCTTAATTTTAATGTATAAAGTCAGATCTCTTTCAATTGTTCAAAAACCCATTATGCTTGCATTCTGCAAAGAGCTAAATAACTCAAGTAAATCAATAATTAGTGATTAGAATGAGCTCTTTATTTAAAACTCACTGACTTAAAAGTTATAAAATAGGCTGAAGGCAGGTGCTTGTTACCTTTGCCGAGCAATCAGTTCCAATGGCAACTCCATTGTCTTAAGTTCCACAGCCAATGCTTAAAGCAAAATGAAAAGCTAGGTGAGCACAGCAATTTTTGAATTGTTTCCATAGCAATATTCGCTTAAGCATTCCATTTATTTGTCCAGTGTCTTGGGTCACATGACCTTCAGTAGGCAGACTTTTACTTGCAGGTCATGCATAAGTTCATAACAAGTTGACCACTTAGCTTCTGTGACCCTTTCTGGCCGAAGTAAATGTTACGGCTGCCAATAATACTTTATGACCAGAGAGTTAATAGATCCCATTACCCAATGCAGTCTTGAGATAATAAATTTTTTTTAAATGATGATGATAACTATAACTGTCACTTTATAACTGCTGGCAGTGATGACCAGGTACCAAGATGTGGACACCTGACCCATGACATCCTCTTTATTATTATTTGATTGAATTCAGAATGGGATTTATAAATAATCAATTCAAATCAAATGGACCACCAAATAGGTACTGCATTGGAGTCATCTGAAGGAACCCGAAGAAGCAAAAACTAAAGATGGAGTCATCAGGAAGAACCTCGATAGGATTCGGGTTTGAGCTGCTACTTCTCTACTCTCAAACCCATTGAGGCACAGCCAAGTGAGACATTCAAAAATTTCAATAATTTTGTCTTCCAAACCTTGAATCCAATCAGGTTGAAATTTCTAACATATATTCCCCAAGTGTAGGCTACGAGATCATAATTGTGAAGTTTCACATCGATTAATTAAGCCGTTCAAGAGAAATAATTTTTTTTAAAGATTTTTGTTCAATCCAATATGGCTGCCATACCTTGTGACATCAATTGTTTGTGAACACCTTGGTATCCGCAAATCTTGGGGTACAGGAGTGTGATGTTCCCCTCAATGTCTCAAGCCATTTTGGAGAATATTTTTAAAGGTTCTTGTTTTCAATCCAAAATGGCTGCCGAACCACATGACAGATGACATCATAAATTTACACTCTGCCTCTAATTGGGTAGAGGATCACATTTTGAAGTTTTGTGTTAATCAGATAAGGTACCTTTTTCTATCCAAGATGGCTGCCAAACAGGTGACATACTCGTATGATGCCATCATTTTCACACTTTATGCAGCAATGGTGTGACGCGATATTTGTGAAGTATTATCTCACATGTGTTGAAGGAAAATATTGTAAAAATTGTTTCTCTTGAACCACTTCATCGATTGATATGAAACTTCACAAATATCATCTCACACCGTTGCTGTAATTTTACCATTCACACCATTGCTGCAAAATGGCTGCCAAACCATGTGACCTGTCAATTATTCGTGAACACCCTGGTATCCCCAACGCTTGGGGAACATGAGTGTGAAATTTTGCCTCGATCTGTTCAGCCGTTTCGGAGAAGATTTTTAAAGGTCTTTGAAAATTTTTTTTTAGGGCTGCTGAACCACATGACCTATGACATCATCAATTTTTTTTTCTGTCGACCAATTTATCCCGAAATGCCCCTCAAAAATGGTCATACTGATCGGATACAGCATTCTACGTGTCGAATTTTGAGTGGAATAACACTTCACCGATGACGTCATTTTAAAAATCACATTTATTCCCCATGCGGAGTATTAGCCATGTGCCAAGTTTAAATTTTTTTCCATTGTGTGGTTTCGGAGCTGGAGGTCAATTTTTTCCCCCCTTTTTTCCAACATGGCTACCACACCACGTGACATATGATGTCATAATTATCATTAAAACCTTCCACATGAGTAATCGCTCCGATGGTGAAAAATTTGTGTCAATCGCTCAAGCATTTGCAAAGAAAATTAATTACAGGAATAAACCTGCAAAATTTTGGTGGAATAATCACAATAATAATGTCGAAAAACAGAACAAAAACAAGAGGTCACCTCGCCTGAAAGGCTTGGTTCCCTAATAATAATAATACAACTATAAAAAAAAATATATATATATATACAACAATATAATACAACAAGAACATGTGCATCAAGGCCACAACTTAAGGTCAAGAACATGGGTGTCAACGCCTCATCTTAAGCTCAGCGATCAAGGCCACACCTTAAGGTCGTGGCACACTTTTCGGCAGCACTGATGCTCTGTAACAGAGTGTGGTACATCAAAGATCAGACAATACACATATTTATGACTGAATATTTATGACTTCGTCTTAAGTAACAACAATCTTCTTGATGCTTTAATAAAGTCTAAATAACCAGATACTACTGATCGGTTGACCGAACTTGTACTGTATACATTGAAGCCATTTTAAATCCAAGTGTAACCTAAATCGAATTCTCTTACCACTTTATTAACATGTCTACCTAAGCATAAATTGCATTTGGCACTAAAAATGAATATTACGTTGATTTGTTGGAAGCATGCACTGTATACTGCCAAAGATATGTTGGGTTGATCATGTGATGTGACGTGATTTCAAGGGTTCTATAAAGCTGTGTAAGCAGCACAATTACAAACCGGGCAGAAGAGCACATTGTACTCCCGACCTGCTGATTGTTCTCTGTAACAGGTTTTAGTAAGACGACAATACAACATGATTGCAAATTGCCTGCTGGAAAGGAAAAAGAGCGGATGTACGATACGATTCAGAGCAGGCAAGATGTGCGGTCGCAGCATTTGAAAGTCGGTTGAAATAACGTTAACCAGCATTGAATACTACATGTTGCCTGTTTATTTTTCTTCGTTTTTGGATACATAGTCGAGGCTCGTGGAAGAGCTAGAACACTGAATGGACCAGGATGAAACAGAACAAAAGGAACAGTAGAGAGAGAGGGGGGAAAAAAAAACAACAACAGCATGGTTGAAGGACAAATTAGAGGGAGATGGACACATAATGGGTGTGGGGAGGAATAATAACTAACAGCGCAGAAGGGGAGAACTATTGGGGTGGACAACATTGATATAGAAGCACATTCTAATGAAGGAACAACTGGAAATTTGGAAGAAGGGCTTGGGGGAGGGGGGGGGGTGGGTAGGTTAATGTGGGTAGAAAAGATAATTGTTTTGATGATGGATGATCTGAGATGGTGGTGAACATGAAAAAAATGTAGAAGTTAGTACCACATGTGCAGAAAAAGAGGAGCATATGAGTGGAGGTAAGCAGTGATTCTGGATTGTGGGAGTTTCTCCAGCAAGGGTTTAAGGTGGACCTTGTGTGCCCTACAGAAACCTGGGGGGGCAGGGACAAAGCACAAAAGAGCAGAGTGTGCAGGACCAGAAAGTAGGTAGTAGAAGACAGAGATTATTGACCTGTTTGCGATGGTGAAGTTATAGGCCCATAAACTCAGCTTCATCATGACAGATCCCAATAATCTTTAAGGCCTTGGCTTCCACAGCATCAAGCTGAGCAAGGTGTGAGGCAGGGTCGCCAGCCCAGAGTGGAGAGCAGTACTCCACCAAGCTGTGGATGTAGGCCTTGTATGTGGATAAGAGTTCAGGTGTGCCAAGGAAGGACTTTGTATGACGGAGGCTGCCCATTCGGCGGCTGGCTTTGGAGGCTGACTTTGAAATGTGGTTTCCCCAAGAATGATCATGGCTGATGGTGAGATGCAGGAGTTTGAATGACTGAACTTCCTCAAGAGGATTGTTTTACATCACTCCGGACTTTCAACCAAACATTGAAACAACGTCGAGTGCACAATGGGGTACAAATCAAGCAAGTATTAAGGCACCAGAGAAAAACGTGTTTAATGGGGATCCACCCGACCTCACTTTTTAATTCAGACCTTCTTGTAGTCAAAACGGTATTTGCAGCACCTTAGGTTTCCTGATTGTAAATTAAAACGAACCTTAGCCTAAACTTTCACCATCATGACAACTGGACAGTCTATTTATATTTGTGGATTATTGCAAAACACTAATAATTTTGGCTGATATAAAAAATATATACATATATATATATAGTTACAGACTCGGGGTTCGATGCTCGCCACGAGGAGAAGCACTCGGGGCCCTTTCGAGCACCCTGTCCTGAGGCCGCCGGGCACAGATAGCTCATTACACCAGCAGATTGCTAAGCAACCACGAACGCCAATTGGTACTGCCAATCCGGGCAGGGTTACACTACTTCGCGTGATACCTTACCTGTGGACAGCCAAGTTAATTGGGGTCTCATTTCCTCAGCGCACACTCGGATTACTGCTGAGTGGTACAGAATGTGCGCTGGCTAACGAGCAAATTGACGCGATAAAACTTCCCGGCTAAACTAATGTGTGTACCATGCTGGACCAATGGGGAAAAAATGAACATGGAGAGATTGATGCATTTATAAGCAATTAATTTTATTAAGCAAGGGTGAGGAAAGGTCATTTGGCACAATGAAGGGTTTTATTCATAAGTATATGCAGCAGGGGAAAGGAAGGAATTGTGGGTGCGGGAAAATAAATGCAATTATTTACAAAAAGGAAGACACAGAGCAGAGCTTAACCTATGTAAACTTCTCCAGGCTTAAATTATGCTACACATTACAGACACCAGCAGAGACACACCCGAGGAAATTAGAGCTAGCCCAGAAAGAGGAGGCGTTGTCGTGATTATGCTGAGCGTTGTGGTGTGGTGGGGTCTGAGGTGAGGCGTAAGTTGGTTAATGACATGCTGTTTGAATGGGGGAAATGGCGCACATATGCAAATGAGGCTGAGGTGGTATTTGTTTCTCCTGCTCCTTTGGTAGTGTCACTGCTCTGGCACGTATGCAGGCATGACGGGGTTTGTGTGTGAAATAAAGGAAATAAAATAAGTGAAAGAATAGGTGATTGAAGACCTAACTAAAGGTCCTACGCAATGCGTCTTCTCCCATATACCCTCTCGACATATTGGAAGAGCTAACTGAACAAATACTTATTAAATAACTGTCTCGGGATCGCTATATGCTGGGTGCTATTGCCTTGGGAGAGTGCCTGCTTCGCAGAACCGCAACAATATATACTCGCTTCGCTGCCGGGAATACTAAGAAAGGGGATAAAAAGAGGGGGGAGAGTGAGGAGGTGGAGGGGAAAAGAGAGAGGAGGGGTGTGGGAACAAGGAGGGAGGGAGAGTGAGGAGGGTTTGGGAAAGGGAAGTCAGCATGAGGTGAGAAGAAGAGAAGGCACAAAAGAGACCTGGGACGGTTCCGTTCCACCTTCTGAAACTCACTTATGGAGATAACAATCAACAACACACACATACTGTACGTGTGTGTGTGTGTGTGTGTGTGTGTGT
>CM068959.1:18581379-18596848 GCA_035128595.1 Eptatretus atami | reverse complement strand
TGTGTGTGTGTGTGTGTGTGTGTGTGTGTTATACAAAATATCTCGAAAGCTGGTGAGCCGATTTTGTTGAAACTTTGCAGCTGCATTTGGCCTCAGCCAAGGATGAAACGTTTCATCTTTTTTGTGTTGGTCAAAGGACAAGGTCAAATTATTGTCGATCTGCAGTGGGCCGATTTTAATGAGACTTAGCAAGTCGGTTTGGCCTCTGCGGAGGATGAAACCAATTCATTTTTGTCTGTATTGCCCAAAGGTCGAGTCCACAACTTTAAGGTCAAAATTTTGTGCAATGTCTATACAGGGCGAATAATTAATTTAGTGATGGCTAAATCAGTGGGCTATTTGTCACAAACTTAGACTTCTTTTGAAATAGTTTGCCAGAAAAATAATTATATATTGGTGGATGTAGGTCAAAGGTCAGGTTCACGACTTGACCTTATGTTTGACAAACTTTGATTTTAAAAGACCAACAAGGAAAAAAGCTTTGGAGTGAATCTATGCAAAACCAAGTGAATGAATTGACCATTATGCGTACATGTAAATGTATAGTTTTTGTGAACTCGGGTTGAAATGCAATATCTCATTTGCAGATGACCCTGTAACATAAAATTATGAAATTCCATTATCACATGGATGTGTTCCTTGTGATTACTACTCCAAGCAGTGGTGGTTGTTTGTGGAAGACCCCTGATACAAACTATGGTGTGGTCAATGTGGAGTTTGTGGCTTTTAGGTTGTGTAACTGTTATCGCACCAATCTCAGAAAGTTTGTGTGTCTACATACGTCTCTGTTTTTCAGTGTTTTTGTAAAATAGCTTAAAATAAATGTTTAACAATAGTATCCAGCGCTGTGGGGAGGATGGTTGTGCTCTAATGAGCACCTGCCTAGTTAATGTAACAGTGCGACTGTAATCTTGTGCTCTACTGTGCCATTTCTGTTCTTGTAATGCTCTGTTTCCATCTGTAAGCCACACCAGGAGCTCTCCAAGTTCCAAGAGTCCCTTTATTTTGAAGTGATAGCATGCTGTGATCAAAGAAGTAAAATGGTTTCTCAAAAGTAGCTGTGGTCCTTGTTCTTTTGGGTCATGTTAGCATCATCACATTACATATTTTTTCAGGTTACTAGTGAACACATTGCTGTGGAGCCACGTCATATGAAGGATTATATGTAATGACATCTTTCGAAAGAAAGCATCATGCTGTGGATATGTGGAACATGATTGCAGGTGTTCATACTGAAATCATGCAAAGAATCCCTTACAGTATATTTTCTTTGGTATATCTAATATATAAAGCTCTTTCTAACCACTGCTCACTCACTCACTCACTCACTCACTCACTGATAGTAAAGATCGGGCCTTCCAGGTAACGTAGAAGCTGAAATTTTGCATGCCAATGGACATCGAAGCCTGTACACCAAAAAAAAAAAATCACAGAACGTCGACAATATCCATAAATGAAAATATAAATAAATGAAAAAGGCATGCAGGGAATGACCCAAGACAATGGGGAAGCACGGTAATTTGTGTGCCAACACACATCGAAGCTGATACAGCAGGAAAAAATCACATAACCGTCAGAAAGCATCCGTAAATGAAATATAAATACATTAAATTAAAAAATGAAAATAAATAAATGAAAAATCAAATGCAGGTGAGCGACCCGAGGCAATGGGGAAGCAACTGTTCGTATGCTTACACAATGTGTGAGCACACCCCGCTAGTATTATATGTAAAGCTCTTTCTAACCACTAACTAACTCATTCAGTCGCTCACTTGCACAATCCCTCACTCACTCACCAATATAAGTGTCTAGTACCTTCTAGGTGGGGTCGAGAGCTGAAAATTTGCATACTGATACAACTCAAAGCCAATACCCCCAGGAAAATCACAAACAGACTGTTTTGTGATGTTTTTTCATGAGACATTGGCTTTGAGTCAGATCAGTATGCAAGATTTCAGCTTTTTACCACACTTATAAGGTAGAAAACATTTATATCAGTCAGTCAGTGAGTCAGTGAGTCCACAGTTAGAAAGAGCTTTATATACAGGTAAGCCTGGTGTTGGCTTAACGGTTAAGGTGGCTGGTTTAAGATCTTAACGTCCTGAGTTTAAGCCCCTGTCGTGCGGTTGAGATAACACCATGTTGGTTGACTTAGCCTGTCATCCTTCCGAGGTCGGCAAAATGAGTACCGGCTTTACTGGGGTAATAAGTCATTCGAGTATGCTGCGTCAAAGTGGCGACCCGTCCAGGACTGGACTCCTTAGCGAATGAAACTGCTTCGGCAGTCAGTCCTCTGCACTTCACGACATGAAAGGAAAGGTCATTTATGATTATATATGCTGTTTTCCAGTGGTACATGCTTGTACCGTGTGCACTCAAAGCAACTACTCTGGTGCATCTCGTTTGCAGACATAATAAATATAAGCTTTATATATTTGATGATGTGGATTGTGAAAGAGCTTTATATTCAAGAGCACTAGGTTACAATGATACGCAACCAAAACACAAACTAAAACTGTTGCATATTCATAATTTACTTAATCAAACAATGACAAATAAAATGGCAAGTCATGTGATCCAAAATGTAATATAATTAAATATGCAATATTCAAAGTGTGCTATCATTACTATGATTACTTAGTGATTAACGCATTGCTAACTACTGCGATTACTTGGTGATTAGCAATATATAAAACATATCAATACTTAAGCACATCATAAATCAGCAACATAGACATAGGAATCATTTGTAATGTTGCTTCCTTTCTAATCTATAAAGTCCGGTCACCGTCAACTGTTTTGAAAGCGCATTGTGCATACATTCTGCAAACGGCTAAATAATTGAACTAAATCAAGAATTGGTGAGAAGAATGGGCTCTTTATTGAAAAGTTTGCAGGTATAGTAATTTTTAATGTAAATGCGGTAAAAGTTATAAAATAAGAGTCGGAAGAGGCACGTGCTAACGTTGCCTAGCAACCATTCTGATATCAGCTCCATTGTCTTCGGTTACAGGGCACACAGTGAACAGACCCAGGCTGTACTCGCTGGCTTTTATTTGCAGATATTTTTGTTTATGCACATTTTCCAACAGTTTTGTGATTTTTCTTGGGATATTGGCTTCGCGTTGTAGCAGTGTGCCAAATTTCAGCTTTCTAGCCCACCTAGGTCCTAGAAGGTGTTAAACATTTCTATCAGTGCATGAGTGAGTGAGTGATTAGAAAGAGTTTTATACATTAGATAAGCTTTATATATTTGATGATGTAGGTTGTGAGAGAGGGAGAGCTTTATATTCAAGAGCACCAGGTTGCAATGATATGCAAAGCCAAAAGCCAAACTAAAAATGTTGCATATTCATAATTAACTCAATCAAACAATGACCAAAACAATGTCAAGTCATGTGATCCGAAATGTAATATAATTAACAATGCAATATTTGAAGAATGCTTTCATTACTATGATGACTTGGTAATTAACACATTGCTAATTAATAATATTACTTAGTAATTAAGAGCTAATTAATACGATTAAAAAGTAATTAGCAATATATAAAATATATCAACACTTAAGCACATCATAGATCAACGACATAGACATAAGGAATCATTTGTAATATTACTTCCTTTCTAATCTATAAAGTCCAATCTCCTTCGATTGTTTGAAAAGCCCATTGTGCATGCATTCTGCAAACAGCTAAATAATTGGAGTAAATTAAGAATTAGTGATTAGAATGAGCTCTTTCTAAGTTTACAGCTGTGGTTTGTTTTGTTGTTGTAAATATGGCAAAGGTTATAAATTAAGAGGTGGAAGAGGGATGTGTTAGCATTGCCAAGCAACCAGTTTGAGTGCAAGTTCCATTGTCTTGGGTTATTGTTTTGGGTGAAGAAAAGGTCATGCTCTTCACTGCACAACCCTCCACGACCACTGCTTCAAGTGAAATGAAAAGGTTGGCATGTACGTACATGCACACATACGTACATCAATAGGGAGAATGCGCTTTCACAGTGCAGCACTGTGTCCACTTTCCGCCGGTACTCCAGGAGCCTCCGTCTGGCCATCCCCAAGCCATCCTCCGTCAATACCCAAAAGGACCGCCTTAGGTTAACTCAAGTCGACCGCCGTCTGGTGGCCGACACCTCAGCACCGCCCCGCCACAAATCACTTAGTGTGTTTTTGTGGAGTGAATCATTTTTATGGTTGCCGGAGTACAAATCCTGCCACCAACCTCTGCAGAAAGGCAACCCACTGCAGCAGAACATCTGCACATGAAGCTGAATATGTCAGTTATTGCCATGGCAATATTCTGCTAAGTACCGTATTTTCCAGTGTATAATCCACACTTTTTTATCGGCAAAAAAGGTAAAAGTTGGGGGTAATTATATCTATTCGATTAAAATGAACACTTTTTTTATCAGTCAGAACTGCTGTTAAGCTAAATTTCACCGCTTGATTTTGAAAATTGGTTCAGGTTAAGAGTTTGTGCAGCATTTTTTTAGTAACCGTGTGTGGAAATTAAATAAATTAATAAAACTGGAGACGCTCGGAGTTGAGGTGCGTGGCGTATATAGAGCCTGGTGGCTCTGAAATTCCATCAAACACAAAAGAAGAACACCTGGTCTCACATCAAAGGAAGAATAATTCACAATAGCTAGAGTCTTTAGTGAGGACACTTACAGATTGAGTGTATAATAACTTTATTAACACTCCAAATATTGATAAACAAGAAAAACAACAGCGAGAGCATCCTTCACGTTAAGCTGTGCACCGAACCTCTCGTCACTCACTCTCTGCTCCACCTCTTTTTGTCCGACCTCCATCAGAGGGAAAAGACACCAGTTACGTTTGACGAGCAAATGGATGCTGTCAGGTCTCTGGAGGGAAAGGACCACTGCAAGTCTAATAATGGAGCACCCACCTCAATTGAGCTTGCGCACAATGTGACGATCAACACTACTGGCCACGAGAAGAACCGATTCACTGTCATGCTTGCCTGCACCGCAGATGGTGGCAAGTTTCCTGCCTTTGTCGTGTTGAAGAGGAAGGCAATGCCCAAATACAAGTTTCCGGCCAGCATCATTGTTCATGCGCAGCAGAAGGGGTGGATAGATGAGGGACTGGTCGAAGACTGGGTGCACACGGTCTGGAGTAGTAGGCCGGATGGCGGTCTCTCTCGACGACAGAGCATGTTAGGCCTGGATGCGTTCATTTGTCACAAGACGAAGACACCAAAGCACTGCTATAGTGGACCAACACCTATCTCATTATCTTCGCAGGCAGGATGACATCGCTCCTGCTGCCCCTCAATGTGTCCATCGACAAGCAGTTCCAGGACGGGCTGCGTCGCTGCTGGTCCAACTGGATAATGAGTGTGAGTGGGGAGAAGACCTACACCTTCCGATGATCTGCGGTTGGATCATGGATCATCAAAGTGTGGGAGGAGATACATCGGACATCATCAAGAGAGCATTTCTGAAATGCTGCATCTCCAATAACATGGACGGCACAGAGGACGACATCATTTGGGAGGAGAAGGCTGCAAATGACGGTGACAGCGATGAGGACTTGCTCGACCCTGATTCGGACAAGGAGTTATGTTCCGTCTTTGACGAGGAAAGCATTGACGAGGATTTCCTCGGGTTTAGCTGAAAAGCTTCATCAAACCCAAACGGCCCTTTTCAGGGCCACAAATCCACAAGAAATATGTATGATACCAATGTGAATCCCTTTTCTTCTTTTTCCTCGTAACCAAAAAAAAAATCCTTTTTATAATAATAAATAATAAAAAATAAGAAACAAAAATATAAACTTCTTGGTGTCCTCTCCCCTCTCTTCAACTTCTTGAAAATGAGAATAAGTCTGTTGGACAAAATTAAGCGGACACGCGTGTAAGCATGTTGATACCTCCATCACTTTATTCCTTACAAAGTTAATGTACAAACGTACTTAGATCTAGATCAGAAAATAAAATGCTCAATATATTAATTTATTTTGAGAGTGAAAAATATGGGTGCGGTTAATACACGGCTGTGGTTTATACACCGAAAATACAGTATTCTTTATTTGTTCATTGTCTTGGTTCACGTGCCCGCAGTGAGCATAGAGAGTCTATGCTGGCCGACATTTATCTGCAGATACTTTCGTTTACGGATATTTTTCAACCTGTTTTGTGATTTTTTTCCCCCTGGGATATTGGCTTCGACTTGCATTAGTATGCAAAATTTCACCTGTCTATCCCACCTAGAAGGGAATAAATGTGACTTGTAACTGAGGGAGTCGGTGATTAGAAATATATATATATATATATATATATATATATATATATATATATGTATGTTTCAACCACATCAGGCCAAAAGGAAGTACACACCATCAAGGCCGAAAGAACAATGCAGGCACACACACATCCTCGGCAAGTGAGCAAACATGAATCAGCTCCAAATCAATGCGCTTGCGGTGCATTTTATTCATTTCGCTTTATTTATTCTCCGCTGTTAATGATTTATGTGTAATGCGTGTATAAATAATTCATTCCAAGTTGGCATATTTCGTTTTGAGAGGATGGCGCGTATATATAATCGAGTGTGGTCACAAAGGGGCCCAAAAGTTCTCCTTAATTAATTCTGGAAAATGATCATTACATCAGGTAGATTGGTAGAAACATCGTGGATTTGTGTGTAACAAGCTTTATATTTGTCTCTGCATCGCAGTAATACCCTTCTGGAATATGACTACATGTCTGCACTGTACACTTTGATACTATCTGAACAACAAGGGATTGTAAAGCCCATTACAATTATACTGAACTTAAGGGTAGGGTACTCACGACGAGTCACAAACCTACCCTTGGCTGAGAGACAACCCGAGACAGGTCGTCAGTCTGTCGCAGGGTAATGTATGCCCGGGCAGGGAATTTGAATTTGGCCAGTGTACCGACACACCATCGTGTAGTCTTTTTGAAAGGCACCATCGGATCTGTTGACGTCCATCAGTGAATGATAGCAGATAAGATACCGAGTTGAATATCCTTCTAAAATATGGTTTACTATTTTTTTTTCTTTTTCTTTTTGTGTACATCGTCGAGGTTTGTGGACGAGTTAGCATGCTGAATGGATCAGGACGGAACAGACAAAAACGGGACGCAAAACAAACATGCATGGAGAAGGAAACTCCAAGGAGGAAAAAATGGAAAATTAGGAGGGATTTGGGTGGGATAACGAGGGTAAAAAAAGATCATGGTTTTGGATTGGGGATGATCTGAGATGGTGGTGAATAGCTATCTTGAAGACCTGGAGGGAAGACTAAGATCGACGAGAATGTGGAATTGAATTCCACAAGCAGGGAAAAAGAGGAACAAATGAGTGGAGGTGAGCAGTGATCCTGATTAGGTCGTTTTACCATCAGAGGTTTGATGAGGACTGTGTGAGCCCTGCAGAAACCTGGGGGGGGGGGAGGGGGACAAAGCATGGAAAGAGCAGAGGGTGCAAGACAAGAAAGGAGGCAACAAAAGACAGAGATCACAGACCTGTCTGCGATGGCGAAGTAATAAGCCCATAGACTCAGCTTCATTGCGAGAGATCCAATGATTCTTGAAAGCCATGTGGTGCAATCTTCTACCTGTGAACCACCAGGGAGAGAGTTTATAGATGGTTTGGTAATTGAACCTAGACTAGACATCATCAGGGGAACCGCTTGTTGTCCAGTAGAAAAAGCCTGATGTTGGCTTAACGGTTGAGGTGGCTAGCTTAAGGTCTTAGGGTCTTGAGCTTGAGCCTCTGTCGTGCCGTTAAATAACACCAGGTGGGTCGACTCAGCCTGTCATCCTTCCGAGGTCGGCAAAATGAGTACCAGCTTACTGGGAACAGGGGACACTGCATCAGCGGCACAGCCACGCTTCCTGAAAATGATGCAATCAGCAGCCACAAGCTGCAAATGAAACGACAACAAAATAACAACACCAACAACCTGTATGAAATGTTACTTTACTTTAATACCATAAACTGTACTGGAAACGACTACTGCTTCTTTAACGATCCCAATTGTTCCCATATTCTTATGGGTCAGCCACAGAACGTGTTTGGTCAAGTCTTTCACAAAACGGCTGGTAAGTCTTGAGGTCCGACTGAAGGTGATTTGGGTAGGAATTGGTATTCCGTCCATGGTTCTGGCAATAAGGAACCTACTCCTCACGAAAATCACTGGGATCTTCAATGCTGGCTGACTGGTCCTCTGGCTTAACGTACATCTGATGGATGGGCACATATTGATGCATTTATTATCCTGATGCATTTATAGCTAGGTCTTGAATCGAACCCAGGTAAGACGTCTCAGAGGCAGGTACACACACCTCCAAGCTATCCTGCCAACCCGTTTACTGCACCGTACTGTAAAACTGAATGATAAGAGGAACGAGGGAGACATTTCACTCATGTACAATATGATTTTTTTTACCTCTGCCACCGAAGGGAGGTGGAGATTATGTATTCACCCCATCTGTCTGTTTGCCTGTTTGTTTGTGCACAGGATATCTCAAAAAGTTGTGGACAGATTTGGATGAAATTTGGTGGGCAGGTTGGGTGTGTGACATGGACGAACTGTTTAGATTTTAATGAGGATCTGGATCCGGATCCGAATGCGGGTGGAGGTATGAGCTCGACCGAGTGCCCTTCTAGTTGTACAGTATTGGGCTGCTGCACAAGGATAGATGTCATACTGTACCGCTTTTGTTGTTTCCCCATCCTGTTTCATCCGATGAATGACATCACGGCTCGGTTTAAGAAGGAAAATATTCACAAACATTATTCCCAAGAACACTAAACTTGTGAAGAACCTGTCCTTATGGATGGGTTAATTCCCCCAAAAGTTTCAAGATGACTTGTAATACCATAAATGCCCACAGGAGAGTGGTGCGAAACGATGCACATTTACATAGAGAGAATTGGGGAGCTCCCCAAACCTTAAACCCCCTGAAGTATGAAAAATTCCTTTCTTCCCCCCCCCCCCCCCCCCCCCCACTCCTAAAAGCTTCCTGTGCACCCATGAGTACAACCCACCAGTTTTCAACTCCAATGGTTTCGGAGTGCATAGAAGTTAAAACACTTACACACACACAAGCAAAAATATACATCTTGATTTATGTGGAAATTAAGACCACGTGATGAAGAGGTGATGCTTCACTCAAAGCACAATTCATTTCACAATGGTAAACTAACAATCTCAATTGTAAACCAAGGTTCAGCATGCTCTCTCGGTATCTTGGTCCACCCAGTATGATTTGTAGACACGTGACCACTGCAACCACCTTGCTAAAAACTTTTGGCCAAACAAATTTACTTGTACCCGATCAGATGGAAACTCAATACTTCCATTCATTTGACCCAGCATGGACTTGTTTCATTCAGAAGAATCCAAATGGCCAAAGGTAACAATGATGGTGTGTGGTGAAAGTGAACAAAGATAGAGCAGGAAAATCTGGGTCAATGGACAGGAAATAGATTTTGTACCAGGCTCCACTCTAGGTTTCCTCTTTGTAGATATGTCTAGCTATCACCATGCTCCATAATTTGTTTGATCTCCATCTCAATGGAGTCTATCGGCAAAATTCGGCTCCTGAAACAACTTGCCTTTGCCTCGTGAAAAGCAAACCCAACTGAGGGTAATCTCAGTTCCTTCCACAAAGCTCAGAACAAGTGTGTGTCTACCCTCAGGAGAGCCAGAAAACAACATCTTTCTAATCTCAAGTCTGAACTTTCAAACCTCTCTCACTCCTCCAAATCCTGGTGGCATCTAATCAAATCTGTTTCTGGTGTATGTTCCCCCTCCATCCCCTCCCTTACCTCAAATTGCTGCACTGCTGATACCGCACGTGAAAAGGCTGAATGCCTAAACTCGATGTATGCATCAAAATCTTGTGTCCAAAACCCGTCGCTTTCTGTACCCACCTTACCCAGTTGCACCCAACTGTCCCTTGAACTCTGTGCCTTTTCACCTGACAGTGGAGAACTTGCTGTCAAACCTTGACTCAGATTCTGCAACCGTCCAGACGGCATCAGCCCACATGTCCTAAAAACCTGCTCTCAGCTCTTGCTCACCCTCTCTCTGTTCTATTCACCCTCTCATGTTGCTCAAGATCATCTGCCATCTGCTGGAAATCAGCAAACAATCACTGCCCTGCATAAAAAACGTGCAAAAACAGATCCCTGCAACTACAGACCAATCAGCCTTCTCCCAATCATCAGCAAGGCTATGGAATCCATCATCGCTTCAGACATTAAATCCTTCCTCTTCTCCAATGGCTTGATTTCCAATCATCAATTTGGTTTTCAGACCAGGTCACTCTTCCCTGGATATGCTGCTTCTGCTTCTCCAACAATGGATGGAGGTACTCAATGCTGGACATGAAATCAGAGCCATATCCCTCGACAATCGCCTGCTTTTGACACGGTCTGGCACCCTGCCCTGCTCACCAAACTCTCTTCCTATGGGATCCAAGGCCATCTCCACTCATTGGCTCACAGACTTCCCTCTTTGTCGCAGCCAACGTGTGGCCCTAAATGGAGTTTCTTTCATCCCCTCTTCCTGTCCAGGCTGAGTTCCTCAAGGCAGCGTTCTGGCCTGTCTTTTTTCTGGTTTTCATCAACTAGAAGCACCCGCTCCTACGGGAGGCCGTCAAGGGGGTCATGTTATTATATTTATGCCTATTTTACTCCAAGGCGTCCCAGGATACACACCCAAAAATGTTGCGATCGGTTGAGCCATTTTTGCGGTACCTGGGAACAGACGGACGGCATGGACGGTGAATTATAGTAAAGGATGATCTCTCCGACTCTCTGGAAAACCCTCTTATCTCTTTGCCGATGACTCCACCTTCTACCGTTCCATCTGTCTCCCTCAGACCGGCAAGCAGCAGCTTCTTCACTCTCTTGCAGATTGGTAAAATCACAAAACTGGTCCAACACGTGGAACATGTCTTTCAATCCTGACAAAATCTCACACTCTCACTATGTCTCTCTGAAAGGACGTTTGGAACCCCCCCCCCCCCCCCCCCCCAATATACTTTCAACAAATCGTCTGGAAGAAGTCCTTTCATTCAAGTTTCTGGGTCTCACTATCTGCCATTGACTTTCCTGGTAAAACCACATTTCCAACCTGGCCTCCAAAGACAGTCCGCTGACTGCGAATCCTCAATCATGCAAAGTCCTTCCTCGGCCCACCTGAGCTCCTGACCACATAAAAAGCTTTCGTCTGCAGCCTGATGAGTACTGCTCTCCCCTTGGATGGTGCTCCTGCCTCTCACCTTTCTCAGCTTTCACGCTGTGGAAACCAAGGCATTTAGGACCATTTGTATCTCCCGTGATGATGCTGAGTCTTTGGGCCTCTCACTCTCTCACCGCGCAGGTTGGTGGTCTTTCTGTCTTTCTACCGTCTCCTCTCGGTCTCGCTCCCCCCCTATCTGTCTGCCGCGATATGTCCCCCTCCCCCCCCCCCCCCCCCCCCCCCACATATTTTACGCAGGGTGCTCAAGCTGTTAGGGTTAGGGTTGTCAAGCTGCCCCCTACCACACCCCCTCCCCCCCATCCAGGTTTCTCGCAAGGCAGACATGGCCACCATTCAACCCCTTCTGGTTAAAAACTACCAAAATCACTGCTCACCTTCACTCTTTCATTCCTCCTTTTTCCCCACCTTTGGAATAAACTCCCCACTCTCTTCAAATCCATCTTCCCTCCAGGCCTTCAAAACAGCCGTTCACACCACCTCTATCTTCCCCCATCCAAAACCTCGATCTTTTCTACCCCAGTTAATCACCCCAATCCCACCTCTTAAAAATTCCCTGCTTTCCTTCCTGAAAAGTCCCTGTAATGTCCATCTTACATTCCCCATGTTCCCCATCCCATATCCCTCTTTCTTCACACGATTCCTAAATGGTCTCTGTTTCCCGCCACAATCTGTTTTCCTACCACTTGTTTTGTCTCCCTTCTCCCGCCCCCTCTTGTCTTTCATGCCCCGCCTTGCTGTGGGTGTTGTGTGTTTAGCTCTCACATACGAACCTTGACAATTTCTACAAAAAATAAATAAAAAAATATTCCTTTTTTGGGCGGGGGTTGGGGGGGGGTGAAACAAGGCTCTTCTGCAATTAATATTGTGTTCATTTTTGTTTTTCAGCAATCAGCACAATTTGTATGTCTTGTTGTCGTTTGATTTTCCTGCAAGCTTCAAAGCAGAAACCATGCAACACACCGAGTTGCAAATTTTTAACCTGGCTTTTGATGCGATATACAGAGAATGTGACTGCTCCAACATGTTGTTATTATTATTATCTACACAAATAATATGACTTTGTCTGTCCAGTTTCCCTATCTCCTCTATGACAACATGGATTCGATCGTCTCATAACACTCGTACAGTTCGGGTGTCATTAACATCTCTTACAATTATTGCTTACAGCATCTTATTTACTTGGCAAATCCTGCATTTTATTTTGTTGATCTCCAGTCGAAAGTGGAACGTTTTGTCAAAAGCTCTTCGCCATGCTGGATTGAGCGTCATGGCATTGCATTTTCAGCTTGGTGGCACTGCAAGCCCGAAACATACACAGATTGATGTTGTTGTTATTGTTGTCCTTATTTTTTATTTCATCACAAGGATTGGTTGTTTTCATTTTTTTCATTCAAACGCTACAAGAATTATATGTTTGTTGTTATTGTCCAATTTTTTTTTTTTTTCATCATCCACAGCAGAGTTGTTGTTATTGTTGTCCATTTCTTTCACTAATCACAGCATTGTTGTTGATATTGCTTGTCCATCTTTTTTTCACACCAGTTAATCAGCAATTGTTGGTTGTAATTGTTGCTACATTTTTTTCACTTCATCAGGATTCGTTGTTGTTATTGTCAAATTTGTGTTTCATTCATCACAGAATTGTTGGTATTTTTTATTTTTTGTTCGTTCATCAAAGGATCGTTGTTGTTGTAGTTTGTTGTCCATTTTTTGAATTCATCACAGGATTGTTGTCTGTGTTTTATTGTTTCCATGTCTTCATTCATCACAGGATTGTTGTTTTTTTTTCACTTTTTTTTCATTCGTCATGGATTGTTGTTATTTTTGTCCATTTTTTCCATTCATCACAACATTGTTGTTGTGTTAATTGTTTATTTTATTTTTTCATGTCATTACAGGCATATATTTTGTCCATCATTTTTCGTTTCATCTGCATGATTGTTGTGGTGTTATTGTCATTTTTTTTCATTTGTCAAAGATGTGTTGTTATTTTTGTTCCATTTTTCCATTCATTCACAAGGAATTGTTTGTTGGTGTTATTCATTTTTTTCATTTTAAAGGATTGTTGGTTATTTTTGTCTTTCCATTTTTCTCGATTCATCACCGGATTGTTGTTGTGTTCATTCATTTTTCATTTGTCAAAGGAATGTTGTTATTTTTTTTTTTTTTCCATTTCATCAAAGGATTGTTGTTGGATGTTATTGTTTGGTACATTTTTTCAATCACATACATGTTTGTTGTTATTATGTGGTTATTGTTGTCCAATCTTTTTTTTTCATCTCTCAGCGAATTATTGTTGTTATTATTGTCATTCCATCCATTTTTTACATTCATCACAGGATTGTTGGTTGTTTTGTTGTCCAATTTTGTATCTTCATCAACAGGATTGTTGTGTTAATTGTTGTCCTTTTTTGTCATCTCAATCAGCAGGATTGTTATTATGTTTTCCAGTTTTTTGCATTCATCACAGGATTGTTGTTATTATGTGTCCATTTTTCCATCATCACAGGGATTGTTGTGTTTATTGTTTCCTTTGTAGTCATATCATACACGGAGTATTGTTTTTATTGTTGTCCCTTTTTTTTAGTCATTCATCACACAGGATTGTTATTGTCCCCATTTTTTTTACGTTCATCACAGGATGAATTGTTGTGTTTTGTTCCATTTTGTTCCATTCATCACAGGAATTGGTTTGTTGTGTTATTTGTTGGTCCATTTTCATTTCACAATTCACAGGATGTTATTGTTTGTCCAAATTTTTTTTACTTCATCACAAATTATTGTTTGTTATTCATTTTTTTTTTTTCATTTTGTCATTGGGATTGTTGTTATTTTTGTCCATTTTCTTCTTTCACACAGATTGTTGTTTGTGTATTGTCCATATTAATTTTTCTTTTATATTTCATTCACAAATGGATGTTGTTGTTATTGTTGTCCATTCGTTTTTTTTTCGCTTCTCACCTTCATAACAGCATTGTTGTTGGTGTTATTTGTTCCGAATTTTTTTCCCATTCATATCACAGGATTGTTGTTTGTTGTCCCATTGCTTTTTTTTTTCCATTCATCACATACATGATTTGTTGTTTTGTTTATTGTCCATTTGTTTTTATTTTATTTGTCAAAAGGGATTTGTTGTTATTTTTTTGTCCATTTTTTCATCATTCACAAGATTGTCTTGTTGGTGTTATTGTCGTTCCATGTGTTTTTAACATTCATTCACAGGATTGTTGTTGTGTTATTTCTTTTTTTTTTCAATTTGTCGAAGGAAATGTTGTTTAATTTTTCCATTCAATTTCAAAGGATGTTGTTGTTCGTGTTATTGTTGTTAACATTGTTTCAATCACAACATTGTTGTTGTTATTTATTGTTGTCCCATTTTTTTTTCATCATCACATGGATTGTTGTTTGTTTGTTGTTATTGTTGGTCCTTTCTGTCATTTCGAGTTACAGGATTGGTTATTGTCCACGTTGGGTTTTTTTTTCATTCACTCATGGGATTGGTGTCTGTTAGTGTTGTCCTTTTTTGGTCATTCATCCAGGATTGTGTCCATTTTGTTTCATCATCACAGGATTGTTGTTGTTATTGTTGTTCCATTTTCATCATCACAGGATTTTTGTTTGTCTATTTTCCCTATTTTTTCATTCATCAAGAATTATGTTTGTTAATTCATTTTTTTCATTGTCATGGGATTGTTGTTTATTTTGTCCATTTCTTCCATTCATGCACAGGATTGTTGTTGTGTTATTGTCGAATTTAATTTTCTTTTAATATTCATCACAGATTGTTGTTTGTTATTAGTTCATTTTTTCCATTCATCACAGCATTGGTTGTTGTGTTATTTTTCTTCCATTTTTTTCCATTCATTTCACAGCAATTGTTGTTGCGTGTTATTTTTTTTTCTTCCATTTTTTTTCCATTCATCACTGGATTGTTGGTTGGTGTTATTTGTTATTTTTTTTTTTCATCACAGTATTTTTTGTTGTCCATTTTTTTCCATTCATCACCAGGATTGTTGTTGTCATTTGGTTTTCATTCATCACAGATGTTGTTTGTATATGTTGTCCATTTCATCATCACAGGATTGTTAATTGTTGTCCTATTTTTTTTTTTTACATTCATCCACAATTAGTTTTAGTGTTTATTTCATTTTTTCTTTGTCATGGATTGTTGTTATTTTTGTCCATATCTCTCCTTTT
>CM068959.1:18519130-18537280 GCA_035128595.1 Eptatretus atami | reverse complement strand
TCTCTTCCGTTTTTTGAAACAATGCCTTGTCAAAATTAATTTTATGCAAAACAAGTGTGACCAGCCATCCATGAATTTAATGGCTATGATGGTATGGTGACGATACCACTGGGGAAAGAGTGAAGATAACCCTGCTTTTTTACTACCAAATTGAGCAAGAGCTTAATAAATAAATAAATAAATAAGGAAGTTTAATTGAATTAATGGAAGGAATAGGGTTGGTCTGGAGAAGATGTATAATTTGATAGAATGAGTTAATGGGGAGGGGAGGGGTGTTCGATGCAGCACAGGCACGGTGGACCAAATTGCCTCCATTTGTGTCAAAGTTCCTTTCGAGATGTCCTTGTATATCAGGGTTTGAGTGAGAAATGTTTCTGAAGTTAAACAAGGAAATTTGACGCAGGAGGAGGCCATTCGGCCCCTCATGCCTGTGCTCCACCAACACCAAATTAGCTAATCTCTAAAGTTAATGACTTGATTTCACTGGGGGGGGGATGATGGGAGGTGTAGGGATGAAGAAAGTGTGGCAGGTTCAAGGATATCAATAAATTATGTTCAAAATAGTTTGAAATATAAAAAAAATTATCATAATAAATTTTAAAAGAAATATAATTTTAAAAAAATATATATATATAAATGGCGTTAAAAATTAAAAAAAAAAATAAATTTGTGGGTTCTTTTTTTGTTGTTAATGTATTTTTGGGGGGATAGGTGGGCAAAGGCTGTTTTAGGGTTAGGAATTCACAACATCGACCACACACTATGCCTTGACGAGACCATCTCACAGACCTCATGATCAGCACAGATGTACGCAATCACCCATCCATACTCAAGCGACCTATACGTCCTGCCAACATCCCTGTACCCCTCTATCTCCAGTGCTTCTAGATACCTATCAAATTCCAATTTAAATCCATCTACTGTTTCTGCTGCCATTACCCTTCCAGTGAGACCATTGAAGAGACCAAGTAGGAATTAAATATGAACTTGGAGGGACCATCTGGAATACAATACAGAATACTCAAAATATAATGCTGTATGCTGCTGTTGTATAACTCCTTGGAATCCTGGAAATTACGATAGATCACATGATGTCCACACCACAAGTCACATGCACGTACGAAGAACTGCGCTGCTTATCGTCATTCACTTTACAATAGAGGAACGGACAAGGTCCAAAGTGACTCCACGGGCAAGGAACTCGGTATTGAAAGCTTGTGCCTCGGCTATCCCTCAAGGAAGTCACCAAGTTCATGGTGAAGGTGTTTATGAAAGCCATTCCTCAAGTCCACAAGGAATAGACAATAATTATACTCTCTCGACCAGAATTGTTTAAAGAGAACCAATCACAGGCATCGCAGACACAATGCACGGATTGCATGGAAAAGCACTCCCATTTTATATCACGGAAAGACGTTGCAATACATTTACCAAAGTGACATCATGGTGGGGAGGGGGGTCTTATCCACTATTAAATAGATCAATGAAATAGTTGTTTTGTTCAGTGGCTATCACTTTGTGTTGGGTCTTGTACCCAATGATGGCTGTATGTTGTCCAGCCTGTAAACTACAGAGTGTATATTAATTATGGTGACACAGAAACATTGAACCTATGAGAATATTTTGTTATTTTGTTTGTTATTTTCCAAAAGCAATGCAGTGTGGCACAATATGCTCCTCAAGGCTGACAATTCAAAGTCTAAGGTGTACCTCATATTCTCTCACACCTTTGGTTTTTATGGTTCCCTTTTGAAGATAATGACCCACATATCGTGTCACTCAGAATCAATGCAGGAATGTAAACATTCACACATTGCTTGGGATATACTGGATACTCCCACACGAACTTTGCCCTCAAGGTCTCATAATGCACGTGTGAGGCCAATTTTTGGTACACTTCTTATTTAAAGTAGCCCCACAGAAAGGATTCTGGGGTGGAATTATATCAGGAGATCCCACAGGCCTGTCAATGTCACCTAACTGAGAGATATTTCGAAAATTGAAGTTTCATCGCAGACAAGTACACTGCACTATGGGACGTCACCATGCATCTTGCACACACACACACACACGATACTTTGGCGCAAAAGGAGGCCATTCGGCCCATCATGCCTGCACTGCACCAATCCCAATATCCATCACTTCTGCACACATAAGCTACCTCCAAGACCTGCCAATATCCCCATAGCCCTATATCTCCAATGCATCCAGGTAACTATCTAAATCCCATATAAACTTATCCACCCTCTCCGCTACCACTACCTTTCCGGGGAGACCATTCCATGCGATAACCACTCTCCAACTGAAAGACCCTGCCTTAAAACTCTCCTAACTCTCATCTTCTTTATCCTCAAGTTTATGGCCCCTGATCCGAACACTGCCTACTCTGACTAAAAAAAACTAAAAAAACTCAATTTCACCTATCTTGTCCACATCCTTAATTATCTTAAACATCTCTTTCAGATCCTCCAGTAATTGCCTCCTTCTGAATGTATAAAGTCCTGTCTCCTCCAGCATGTTCTTCAATGTACGGTACCGATGACTTATTTCAGGAATTGTGAATGCCTCAAGCATGTGAGCACAGGATGTTCAGCAGTGACAGTGGGTGTGCGACCTCTCTAATCTACAAAAAGTATGAACCTGTGACATCACTTTTATCAACAGCACACCAGGCAACATTTTTTTTCAACTCGAAAGAGGCTTTTGTTGAAGCTGCTGGGGATTTCCTGAGCAGCCCGTACCTGCAGTTTGGATGAGTAACAAAACCACTCCGTGCTAAGTTTGCTTCATCCCCCATTAAGAGCCGGTCGACAATCTGCTCTTTTCTCCTTAATCAAGTCATGAGTAATGTGAGAGAATCTTACTATCGCCTCTTGGTCACCTGCTGAAAGTGCTTTGGTGAAATCAAGCTTCCGTGGATACAACTCGAGGTCCTCCATGAGCATTCTTCTTAAAGATTCCCTGTTCTTCGGAGGTGTGGCTAAGAGTCGGAGTACAGACCAACGAGGACATTATACAATACCTACACGATGAAAATGTATTCACATCACCACGAATAGTACAGTTCCAGATAGAGCTTCATTCATACAGAATTGACGTTCGATCGCTCTTTGTGCTTGAACAATCGAGCCACTTGCACTGAACGGCTACACGACGGCACATCTTTCCACAGTATACATACAACAATCCACATCTTCACACTTTTAAACCCTAATCTGCAAAGAAAGAAATCACTAGCATTGGCGCTTTGCGTTAACATATCTGACAGGATGGTTCGAAGATAGTGCACACATCTCTGGGTTTGATTTCTGACCCGAATGCAAACTGTTGGATTGGTGCCTCGCAGGCAGTGGTCCCATCCCTCGGATGGATGTTGAGCTTGAGGTCTCGCATACTAAATGTCACGCTGCCTTTAAAGCTGGTGACGTTGAAGTTCCCACGGTGTCGTTCGCAAAGAGTCAGTGAGTTATCGCTGTCATTCTGAACCGGTTTAAAATTCTTACCCAAGTCACCTTAAGTCGAAGGAGGGGAACCTTTTCTTTAAAATCTTGGGTCATAAACCACTCGGGTATTTGCATGTGGCAGCCGACAGGGTGGAGAGCACTCATTTTATTCCGTATGGAGTCTGTGGCTGCTGGCTGCATCATTGCTTGGAGCGCAGCTGTGCTGCTGATGTCGTGCCACTTGTAGGTCAAAGCAGGAATTTAAAATTTGTTCATAGTGCTGGAGATAGCTCGCCTACCTTTAGCGAAGGACACCGTGGGATCTTTAACGTCAACTAACTAATTCTAGCACATTGGAGGCCCAGTTTAACGACCATCCGAAGGATAGCACACACGTTGATGCCTCGCCCTGCATATGAAGCACCGGTATGACAGTTTATAGCTGCCCTGGTCAGGATTCAAACCGAGACTAGACTGCTCAGAGGTGAGTGCGCACACCTGCAGGCCATCCTACCAGTTTATAGCTGCCATGGGTCAGGATTCAAACTGAGACTAGGACTGCTCAGAGGCGAGTGTGCCACACCTGCAGGCCATCCTACCAGTTTATAGCTGCCCTGGTCAGGATTCAAACTGAGACTAGACTTGCTCAGAGGCGAGTGTGCACACCTGCAGGCCATTCTGCCAGTTTATAGCTGCCCTGGGTCAGGATTCAACCGAGACTAGACTGCTCAGAGGCGAGTGTGCACACCTGCAGGCCATCCTACCAGTTTATAGCTGCCCTGGGTTAGGATTCGAACCGAGACTAGACTGCTCAGAGGCGAGTGTGCACACCTGCAGGCCATCCTGCCAGTTTATAGCTGCCCTGGGTTAGGATTTGAACCGAGACTAGACTGCTCAGAGGCGAGTGTGCACACCTGCAGGCCATCCTACCAGTTTATAGCTGCCCTGGGTTAGGATTCTGAACCGAGACTAGACTGCTCAGAGGGAGTGTGCACACCTGCAGGCCATCCTCCAGTTATAGCTGCCCTGGGTTAGGATTCGAACCGAGACTAGACTGCTCAGAGGCGAGTGTGCACACCTGCAGGCCATCCTCCAGTTATAGCTGCCCTGGTTAGGATTCGAACCGAGACTAGACTGCTCAGAGGCGAGTGTGCACACCTGCAGGCCATCCTGCCAGTTTATAGCTGCCCTGGGTCAGGATTCGAACCGAGACTAGACTGCTCAGAGGCGAGTGTGCACACCTGCTGGCCATCCTGCTAGCTCGGGTGAAGAGTATGTTGCATTCGAGAAAAGTTTACTGGATAAAATTACTTGTTAAGTGCTCATTATCAATCGGCAGAAATCAAAGAGAGGTTCAAAATGTGGTTCTACTGTATGCACGCAATTGTCAGGTGTACACTCTTTTATTTAGAACCTCTTTTTAATGAGCCGTTAGCACCTCAAGTGTATATCATTATAGTAGAACAATTCATTTTATTTCTACATTCACTTCCATCAGTGACAATTATAGGTAGGGTGAGAAATGGTGCAGGAGCAGTGGTTCTGTAGGAACACTGTAAATGAATTGCTGTGAGTGGGTGCATGTTTTCACTTGTAATGGAGCTGCGGTAATGATATATACAGCAAGGCGTTCATGACGCACCTGGACGATGTGTGTTGTAGTGTGTATTGTCGGAGTTTGTCTCTGTGTCCTGGTTTCTGTTGTCACTATATTAGTACTCATGGTTGACTTCATCATGAAATCATTCATTCTTGAGATTCCAGATCCAGATGTATATGTAGATTCTCGATACAAAGTCTATAGGTGCAGGCAAGAGCCACGTTTGCTTCTGTGGGTTACCTGTGCATATCATTTTGACGTCGCATCTGAAAGTAGATATGAATACCAATCCCTAAAACTAAACTTTTTGAGCCACATTTTGGAATTTCTCATTCCTCTCAACCCTCTTTCCAATGCTGTCTTATTACCCCGCACATGCGAAGCGAAAAGTGGGGTGAAGCAATTGGTTCATTCTGTCCGTCTGTCTGTCTGTCTGTCCGTCCTGTCTACAAACGTCAGTTTATGATCGAGGAACAACTTAATTTCAATTGAGTGTTATGTTTTAAACGTGAATCTGAAAACGAACCTGTAGTTTATCAGTAATTTGTCTCTGAATTTGTCCCAATCATGCATGTGCAGAGATGAGTGAGATAATATTTTTACTCTGTTTTCCTGTCTGGCAGAGAAACAAACTTGAAAACCATTCCAAACAGGAAACTTACTGTTTTTAATGATGTCATAAAGGACACAAACAACAGGCAGGAAGAACTAATGTAAGGTGTTGTTGGTGCTGTTGCTGTGTTGCCCCAGTCAGTTCTGCTCAAACAGGTCCACTGGCATGGAGATAGCCGATCGATCTCCCAGGAGCGACCCAGAGATCCCTCACATCTCTGATGTTGTGCTCTTGTCTAAGTGGAGCCAGGACCAGGCATTCTTCCATAATGTGTTTTGTTGTGTGTGTGGCGGCCTGGTAGAGGTTGCTGGTGTCGACGAGTCTGTGTTCGTAGTGTAAGAGTTGCGGGTGGTGTCCACAGCGGAAGCGTGTAAGGATCGTTAAACGTGTTAAATAAGGTGATGTAAAAGACTGCATCAACAGTGGTAAAAGCCTGAAAAATTTTTTTCTCCAATCTTTAAAATCTTTCTTTTATTTCAGTTGAACTACTGTATGTACTTGAACAGTGTAGAACACATATCGCCTTTTGGCACATGCAAAAACCTTTCCGTTTAGAGGTACCTGGACAAAATATGACTGCATTTTGCATCATCACAACCAATCAAATTTTCCGCTCTCGACCCCGCCCGTGTCCTTGTTTCTCAAGACAGCGTGGGGTAATAATGTGTTTTATGAACTCTCTTGTTTTATTTTGTCTCCGACTGGTCCCAGCATATACAGGATGCTGTACTTGCCACCAATTCACTCAATAACACATGGCAGTATTAAAAGCCTCCTCAAAGATTTATTTGTAATCATAAAATTGCTGATGACTGGCTTATTAGAATCCTGTTCTTTTTTGCTCTTTTGAGAGTTCCTTTGACTCCCACTGGTATGACACCACCAAAGAGATTGTGCGTAATGGTGTGAACAGAACCCGCAGGCATTCTCACCACCGGAAACACAGTCCTTAACTTTCGCGCTGTGCCACTTTTAGTCCGTTTGCAAACAACATTTTAGACACATTTTTGTTCTGATAGTTCAACTTTCAGGAGATAAGTTAGAGCCACCTATGTATTACGTATGGAAAAAAAATACCCCTTGTCTTCCATCCCCTTACCTCTATCTCCACCAAATCTCTTACGTTGTCTTCTCTCCCCACTGCTTTCACACATCAATACCCTCCTTCTTTTCTGTTATCTACTCTCCTCTTTTTGTTTCAAGTTTAATTTTCTCATTTTAACCCCACCCTGCCATAACCTTTACCATCCCATACTTGGTGGTGTAATGTTTAGAATGTCTGTTCTCAATCTGGGAGGGTGGTGGTTCAAACCCTAATCAAGTCATAGAGAAGACTTTTTACCTCTGCCACCGAAGGTGGATGGAGTTTACGTGTTCACCCCTGTCTGTCTGTGTTACTCGGCTCAATATTTTTTTCACCAAGTATGTTGGTCTGTCGTGTTTGTCTGTCTATCTGGTTGTCACACGAATTTTGGCCGCAGTTTTCAAGTAATCGTTCCAAAAACATTTGTGTATATCTATGACCTGCCAAGGACGGCAACACTTAATTTTGGTAAACATCCAAATCCGGATCCAGCTACTTGAATTTTTCAAGTGATTCTTCACCATTGAGAGATAGGGCCAAAAACGATATATCGGGCAATATCTCAAGAGGTTATGGATGGATTCCCACGAAACTAGGTGGACCGTTTGGGAATGCAACAAGGAAGAATTGATTCAATTTTGGTGAAGATCCGAATCTAGATCTGGATACGAGAATTTAATTTTTAACTGATTCTTCACCATTGAGGGATTGGGCTAAAAACTATATATAGCACGATATCTCAAAAGGTTGTGGATGGATTCTGATGAAACGTGGTGGACAAGTTAGGTGTGTGACAATGACGAATTGTTTCAATTTTCGTGAAGATCTGCATCCGAATCCAAGAATTTTTTAAGCGATTTTTCACCATCGAGTGATTGGGCTAAACCGATATATAGCAGGATATCTCAAAAAGTTGCGGACGGATTTGGACGAAACTTGGTGGATGAGTCGGTAATGTGACAAGAACAAGCCAATTGAATTTTAGTTCAAGTCCGAATCCAGATCCACCCTATCGGTTGGATATAATACGTAAACTAATCAGCATGGCGGAGGTATGCGTTTTACCGAGCGCCCTTGTATGTGTAAATGGTACGAGCTGCTTCCTTGCTTGACGTTCAGCATTTGAAAGGATAGAGCATGGACAGACAACACTAGGAAGGCAATGGCAAACCACGCTTATAACCCTCGCCAAAAAACTGCTTCAGCAACGCCAACGCTCTGTAAGTAGAGTAAAGTACATCAACATCAACAACCCTTTATCTGCCCATGTATACATAATAATAAATACTTTCACTCCTTGGCTGATTGAACACCGCAGTGGGGAGCGAAGAAAGCGATCATAATAATTTCTGTCTTTTGGGGGGTGTACTGCAAGGTCGGTGTAGAATAGTTTGCTGTCCATCTCCATACCATTCCCAGCTGTGTAATGAGAGACAGACAGACAAACAGAGATTGAGATTGAGATTGACAGACGGACAAACGTAGATTGAGATTGACAGACAGACAGACAGACAGACAAAGATTGAGAAATACACAGAGACAGAGCTACAGCCAATGGAAAAACTACACATTTACCATCTTATTCACATTTATTTATCTCCACAGTGCACACTGAGTTCATTATTACTTATCTGTTCATTTCCTCACTTTATCTGCTCTCCTGTTCAATCTTTTTTGTAAACTGGTGAATTCAATGCCCATCATGTCCCTAACTGAGGAAGGCAGCTGTGGCCAATTACTCCTACTAACTAACCGCAAACTGTTTTGTGACTGGGACCTTTGGTCTCACTGGGCTCTCTCGTCTCCACTGATCCCTATGCTGCCCCCAACAAGGGCAACACTGGTAGGTCAATCGGCTTGGGGTCATGGTCGGGTTACTTGTTTGTGTTGATGTTTTGGAGAATTCATTTTAGTTGTTAGAGCTGCCCCCTGGGTTGAAAGTTACATTGCTGTTTCTAGTCCAAAAGGCAGGCCTAGGCCTGTTATAAACTGGCGAAGAATCTTTATATTTATGTTCCAGTTGCAAAAGCTGTGGTTTGTCAGTGGGAGTAATTGGCCACAGCTGCCTTCATGGGTGAAAGACATCATGGGTACTGAGTTTATAAATCAGAGAAGGGCCTTGCTTCTATATTGAATTTCTAAAGTATTGTGAAAGGCCTTTTTCCTGGCTGGGCTGTCATAGCTGCACTGATCCTACTCAATGACAGCAAAAATGGAATGTTAGTTTGTTTGGGATACTTGTAGACACCTTTTGTGCTGATGCTTTCATGAATTTAGTTTTTCTTTTAAAGTTACCTGTCGTATAAATCGAGGCTGCCCTGCAGGTGGAAAGGCATGCAGGCCTCAGCTTATTCTTAACTGTTAAGGAATCTTTTATGTTTGTAACCCAATTTTATTTCCTTGAATACCTCATTATGTAACCACCTATATATTATGTATGCATATATGGTGGAATTTTTCAGCCCTTCACCATTTACCCCTTGCGCATCATATATGCACCTGCCTGCACTCCCCAATCAGGGTGCCAGTGTGTGTCAGTCAGTCACATTTGGAAGACATCTGTGCATGTCTTTGTGCTATTTTCCTAACTTGCTTATTTATATTACCTTTCTGCATAAATTCAATCAACAGTGAATTTTTTTTTGTAAATAACAATGGCTATAATATAGGTTACATGAATAACTAGAATGGCACTCGGTAGAGCGCATACCTCTGCCAGACTGAACAGTTTACGTTTTGTAACCCACTGAGAGGCCGGATCCAAATCTTGACCAAAATCGAATCGATTCATCCTTGTCACACACCCAACCTGTTCACCAAGTTTCGTCCGATTCCGTCGATAACTTTTTGAGATATCCTGCTCGCAGACAAACGGACAGACAGTGGTGAAAACAACCGCCGTCCACCTTTGGTGGCGGAGGTAATAAGGGTGCTGTGACGCAATGGTTAAGTGAACGCAGTACACGGGATTGCAGCAGGGTCACAACATGAGGAGTTACTGTACAGGTGATCAGACAAATCAGACTAGCTTGTCTGAAATCAGAAAAAAAACAAAGTTCATCATGGGAAAAAGAAATCCGTTTCCAAATCACGTGCAATGAATGCATGCAAAGGCACATTTCAATGTGTTTGAGGCCAATTGTGAGAATCAGGTGTGCAAGAGACCTGCGGAGCACTTCACTGTACGAAGAGGCATGTGAGAACTCCCCCAGCATGAAATGAAAACCCAATTGGCGAGTGCTATTCTCTCAAGCTTTTGGACTTTCTCAACTTTTTTTTTTTCAACTAAGAACGAAAGTTTGTACGTTCGAACCATGAAAATGAGCAATGCGTGGTATTGCTGTATTTTCTTTTCTACACCTCTATATCAGGCCGAGGACTTTTTGTACATAAATTCGGTTCAAAGTTGATGATGAAAATAGTTTCTTGCCTCTCGTGGGTCTCTGCAGGCTTGTGCTTGGCCATCACTCCAGGAGGGTATTTAGGACCTGGAAACCCATGGTCCACGTATTCCTCATGTGGTTGAAATGTTGGACTTTCTGAGTGTTTATCATGTACTCAATCTCCCTCACCTCTTTTTGTTTGTTTGTTATCGGCTCATTTTCTTTCCCATTTTGTTCCATTCCATTCTGCTCCAGCTCTTCCTCGAGTCTTGACGATGAATACCAAAAAAAACCTCAAAAAAACCTCAAAAACTCTTCTCTGGTTGTGCCTTTTCTTATTAACCTCTGCCATCGAAGATGGATGGAGGTTACTGTTTTCACCCCCTTTCTGTTTGTTACTTACGAAATCTAAAGATTTCCTAAGTATATTGATCACTTCCGTTTCTGTTTGTTTGTTTGTGTGTTTGTTTGTTTGGTTGTAGGCACGATAACTCGAGAACGGAAGAAGCTACCAATGTCAAATTACATCACGTGATTCAGGAGGGTGATGGCTAGCGCTGATTAGATTTTGGTCAAAATCGGTCAAAGGTCAAGGTCACAGTGAGGTCAAACATAATTCCGTAAATTCATGTGGAGAAATGGAGTATTTTTGCTTCGCTCGACGTTACGAGTTCGTTTTAACTTCGATTTTAATTTTGTCTTCGGTTTTTGCGATCGCTTAGGATGCGTAAAACTCGGTTGTCGAAATTCTGGTAAAATCGGATGTTTTGGAGACGTTTTAAGATTGTATAAAAAATATTTCACTCGACGCGTCACGGGTCGTCACGTGATGCAGGCGCTCGAGCAGACGCGTTGTTGAGTCACGTAAAGGTTTTCCGTGTGCGCGCTGACGGTGTTTTCGATAAAGATGGGTTTTAAAAGTCATTTTTTATCCCAATAAAGGTTATCGTCGCATGCCTGACTCGCTGAGCCGTGGGATTATGTAAAGATTGTTGGTGGATGGCCGAATATTACGGTTTTGTGACTTTGATAAAATAATTGTGTGGAGAAATGGAGATTTTTGCTTCGGTCGACGCTACGATTTTTGATGGTTTGGTACAGAATCATCGTAGAAACTTCTGGTTTACGTCGCTACCTTCTCTAGAGACAGCTTTTATTAGACAAGGTCAGAGTCAAGTTGACGATTTCGTAAGTACCAGTCTATGACTGCTTTTTGTTTGTTTGTTTGTTGTGAACAGTATTACGGAAAAACTCTTCGACGGATTTCGACGAAACTTGGTGGGGGGGTTAGGTCCGGTCCAAGGATCATGCCATAGAGATTTGGACTTGGTCCAAAATCCAATATGGCCGCTATGGCGGCCAATTTGAAAAAATATTTGATTTTTTTTTTTTGCATTTCTTCATGTAATGTGTTCCAACCCCAACCCCCCCCCCCCCAAAAAAAATTGTTAGAGAAAAAAATTTTTTGCAACTTTTTTTTCAACAAAATTTCGATTTCTTCGTTTGACGAAGGTATTGTATTGACCCCTGTGTATTTATTTATTGGTAAATATGTGTGGCGGACAACATTGCGCAAAAACTGCTGGACCGATTTACATGAAATTTTCAGAGATGATGTGCAGTTACTCAAGGACGCCAGGCGAAGCTTTTGGGAGCAATCGGATTAAAGGTCAAGGTCATGGTCACGAAAAGGTCAGAATCGTTTTTTCGTCATAACGCGGTCAATTTTTATCCGAACGAGATAAAACCAACACCAAAATGTTCATTACTCAATATCTACATTCTAGCCTATGCCACATGAAAGTGTGGCGTAATTACCCTAGGTAGCGGTTGGGGGTCAAAGGTCAAGGGGGCACCAAAAAAGGTATTAACAATGTTTTGGATCACTTTATACACAAACTTTACAGCGGATTAGCTTGAAATTGTGTGGGAAGGTTTGTTGTCATGAAAAGACAAATCGAGTAGATTTTGTAGCGATCGGATCAAAGGTCAAGGTCAAGGTCACAAAAAGGTCACAAATCCGGATCATGGACTTTAAATTTGCGAAATTCCCGAGCAGATTTAGTGGAATTTTAGTTCCTCATTTCACTCTCATGCCATGTTCAAACTAGTGGCTGCGGCGAAGGTATGCGCTCTACGAGTGCCCGTTCTAGTTTCTACATGTTTTGAGTGATTTCCAACCCCCCCCCCCCCCAAAAAAAAAAATTGTTAGAGAAAAAAAAATTTTGCAAATTTTTTTTCAACAAAATTTCGATTTTTTTTTTTGCATTCTACATGTTATAAGTGATTTCCAACAAAAAAAACATGCCAAAATTATAATTGCGGCTGATTTTTGAACTTCAGGTGGATATACCCACGTAAAATCAATTTCTGTCTCAAGGAATCTAGTTATGACGAATGAATTGAGTATGTAAAAGTTAAAAGTAAAAGGGAAAGTTGCAAACTATAACTCTGTGAGCACTGTTGATGTTCAAATTGAATGAATAGGATATCAGGTTCACTTGAGTGACCTAGCAGTATGGCGGTGGAGGTTATGCAACCTCTACCGAGTGCTCCCCCTCTAGTCTTATTCTGCAATTAGCCTGTTTGTTCCCATCTGAGTACATAACTCACATTGGGTCACCTGTGTAACCACCATCAAAGGTGGATTGAGGTTATGTTTTCACCTGTCTGTCTGTCTGTGAGCAGGATATCTCAACAAATTAGATGGATTCAGACGAAGCTTGGTAGACAGGTTGGGTGTGTGATGAGGACGAACTAATTGGATTTTGGTGAAGATCCGGATATCCTGATCCAAGGATTTTTTAATTTTTATTTTTAAATAATTCTTCACCACTGAGAAATTTGATGAAAGAAGATACGAAGCACGATATCTCAAAAAGTTGTCGACAGATTCTGCCGGAACTTTGTGGACAGGTTGGGTGTGTGTCAAGGACGAAGTGATTAGATTTTGGTTCAGGTCTGAATGCAGATATCCAGCCGATCAGTGGGATACAAAACGTAAACTGTTCAGCCTGGCGGAGGTATGCGCTCGACCGAGTGCCATTCTAAGTGAGTACATGGGATATTCAATAAGTTTTATGAACAAGATACAATCGTCGTTTTTGCAGTTCTATTTCCAATATACAAGCCTTTATAATTAGAGAATGTACTAATGCAATTTTCATTGACATGTATGCCTCATTATAATTTTGTGCCACTTCTTAGAGTAGCATGGAATAAGTGGAAAGAGTTGAGGCATTTGAACACACAAAAATATCCCAAGCGAAGCAGAAAGTGGAGTATTTTTAGGTTGTATTAGACCAACTTTGATGTAGGGTAGTGAGACACGGGTAATGAGGGTAGAAGACGAGGATCATTTTGGATCTCATATGAGTTTGGAATACACATATATATATATATAAATAACTTTCATCATCGAGACTCGTGGAAGAGCGAGAATCAAGCGTATGTAAATGGATCATCACACGGGTGACGCATGGCCTCGATCTCAAGTGAATTGATAGACACAGCTGGCCACAGCACTGCTCGTATAACAATACAACGATGTCCTCCGCAGGAAATGATAGCGATTAATTAGTTACTCGAAAGTGCAAAGTTTATTTCCATTCCTTTCATCCTATAATCTATGCATAAAAGGAGCCAAGTTTCTCCATCATGCTTCATTCGAAAGGGATTCTGCTGTTGTAGAATAATACCAATGGTACCATTAAAAAGGTAATAATTGATTTACTTGGAACAAAAATTTGTTCGTTTAATGACAAACTTGCCTGTTTTAGAAGCCCATTTGCATGTTCGAAGAAGCGCTATTGGTTTCTTCACGCTGACTTCTCCGTGTGTTGTGGTGTGTGTGTGTGTGTATATAAATTATATATTTATATTTATATTATATATATATATACAATATACATGTATCTTACATACATATATATATATATACACACACACGCATATAGACTATTATAGTATATATAGACATACATGCATACGTACCGATATAAAGCTCATTCCAAACCAACTCACTGATATCAATGTTCGGTACCTTCCGGGGTGACTTAGAAAGCTGAAACTTCACGTACGCCATGGACATCGAAGCTGATCCACCGGGAAAAATCACAGAACCATTGGAAAGCGTCTGCAAATGAAAATATAAATAAGTGAAAAAAAAAATCAAGTGCAGGTGAGCGACCCGACAACAATGGGGAGGCACGGTTCGTTATTGCTTCCAACGTGTAAGTATACCCTGCTAGTATACCTATAAAAGGCAAAAATCTCCCTCACTCCTTCTCTCCCTTCTCCCTCGTCGCTCCGCCCTCTCTCCCTTTCTGTTTGCATGTGTTCTATACATGGCCACATCTTTGAGTTACAAACTCAAACTTGGGGTACAAATACAATTTGTGTTGGGGGTAACATAGGTTATGTATCTACGGCCTCACACGGGGCGTGTGGGTGGGGGGGGGAGGCATAAATTATTATCCATGTAAATGTGTACCGTGTAGCACCACCTGGCGGTGGTGGTGGTAGCAGAGGGTATTACAATTTCCAACTTTAATTTGCCGACCAAGTGTTACTTGTTCATGTTTCTCTTCCTGCGCAACGTCGGGTAAAAATGCTAGTATCGTAATATTTATCGATACAAGAGAAAAAATACACAGAAGGAGCCCCCTATCAACAACAGCAACAACAACAACTATGTATTATAGAATATTATTTTTCACGGTTTTACTTCATTTTACACCCTCAATGATACAGTATGCACATACAATATGTTTGTGAAGTACAACACGCCGACTTTTGATTAAACTCGTCAGCTGTCAAGACGATGTTCATTACGAAAAGAGATTACTGTTGACTCAACATGAATGTGTCGTCAAGACTTACTTGGCTTCTCCACAGTCCTGCTGCTTGATGTTGTGTTTTCTTTTCTAATGAAGTGCAACTCACATTGATTAATCAAATCTAAATGCTATTGATAGCCGTGCTGTGAGACCCATACTCCCCGCGAACACAGACCTAGACAGGTAACAGGTAGAGTGCCCAGTTACGGTAACATTTTTCTTTGAAACTCACAAGGAGAAACAACATGACCATTCGGAGCACGTCCATTTCATATACTAACGCACATTTCTACTGCACACACTTGCAAAATATTGCAATTTCTTCATTTCATGTGACAAGGAAATATCCAGGTTCTTTTCTGAGTTGACAGACAAACTCGGTTTCACCCTGACTGATTGGAAGTGCGACTCGCCGAATTCGAGTTCGGTAACTTGGTTCAGGCACAGCACCACGGCAAATCGTGAAAGACCAAGCGGTTGAATGACAAATATCTGGAAGGATGTGATCAGTAGAGACATGTTGCACATGTTGGGGTTAATGGAGGAGGATGATGCTTTTGACAGGTCTGAGTGCAGAGGGACCATCTGACGACCAACCCCTTAAAAGGGGGAAATGGTAATTAAACGAGTAATGTAGCAGTGGTAGTTCTTGCTTGATTGTGAGTGCCTCGTTTGTAATACCTTTTGAACGCCCCTCATACTCACCATTTTTCTCATGATTATTGCCTTAAAATAGGGTACAATCACAATTGTCCCTCAATTCCAAGACAGCTCTCTTACCTGTTCCATCTATTTATATCGTGCTTGTTTGGACTCATCATGGTCATCATCAGGCATGTCACTGTCGCAACGTCTCTCCAGACGCAAAAGATCTCCATGCCATCCTGTCCGCTGCTGATCTAGTAGCTTCGGACTGTTGTTGTGCATACACTTGTTGCCTTTTTCTGAGTTCACCAGAAACTGCCTACGGGCTGGCGGGATGTCCTGGAGGTATGCACACTCACCTCTAAACTATCTAGCCTGGGTTTGAATGTCGGCCCAGCTACAGACTGTGATCCCGGTGTTTCACAGGCAGGGTGATTCATCAATGTGTGTGCCGTCCCTCGGATGGACGTTAAACAGGCGTCCCGTCTGCCGGCATTAATTGGTGGATGTTAAAGACCCCGTCTGCCAGGATGGCCCTTCAGGAAGATTAGGCGAGCTATTGCTGGCACCATGGCCAAACTCAAAATCCCTGCCCTAACTACTTCTGGGAAGGCAATGACAAGCAACCCAGTATAACCCTTGCTTAGGAAGCTGCTTCGGCAGCACGGATGCTCTATAAAGAGTATTGTACATCAGAGAGAGAGAGAGAGATTGCCTGCACCTTTGCATTCACAAGAGCTTTAGAAGGGTGCAGATAGCCGATGCCACATCACGTGACAAGCCTCTGATATTCCTCCGTAGTACAGGAGCACCAGAATAGCAGAGCGTGTGCATCGAAGCGAGTATACGATGGCGTGTGCCCGTGTGTTCCATGCACGCTCGCACTTAATTACACACTGACTTCATTTTGCAATGGTGATTCTGCCTCCAGATGGGCAATGGGATGTTTCGGGACAACCATGGCACAATTTATCAGGACATTGTGCGGGCCTGGTTTGCAGTGCCTGACAGTTGCCTCGGAAACTTTTCCCTTTCCAGCCTAATTCCCCCCTCCCCATTTCATTCCTATCAACACATGCGATGTGTAATACCTTTGAGATGCATGATAAGGTCTGACTAAGGTGTTGTATTCCTGTCCAAGACCATCATGTGCACCTATCGTCAGACATCCTGTTTGTATAACATCAGATGAGTTGCACTCTAAGACAAATTATTGAGCCTGTTCGTTATCTCCAACGGGCCGTTTCAATTTTTGGGCATTCCTGCGTACTTTTTTTTATTTTTTTTTAACCTTTTTGATTGTGAAGAGGTGTCTGGTGTGGGTGATGGATTACATAAACAATGAGATGTTATTTTAGACTGTTCTTCATGTATCATGGGAACTTTGGCATGGTGACACTCGGAAGGGTCTTAACAGGACATTGTTATCTACACACACACTCTCTATTCTGATTGGAATCTGAAAGGAAATTTGGGGTAAGCATGAGTATATGTCCATGAGGCCTACTCATTGGACCCCCCCAAAAAAAACACACTTTAGGGTCTGCGATGTCCACATATAAAAGCAAGCATATGGGACAATCAGTTTAAGGCTCACTCTGAAGGACTACCTGATATCCCCACTGGTTGTACTGCACGTTAGATGGCAGCTTTAGTCAAATCTGACAAATCAGACGCAGGGATAAATGACCAGCAAGCAAGCAGTGTGCTGTTTATATTCCGACATGATGCAGTTGTTGCTTTGTTTCAGGTATGCTTGCTCACTATATGTGGTTCACTGAACCTTGGTTGCCTTTAGGCTACCTCAAGCTCAGCACTGCCTCCAAAGTGACCATATAGTTGCATTGGGTAGCGATTTAGCTTCAATGAGCTGCACATGTTCTTGCTTGGAGAGCGAATTTGGTCTTTGGGGTCTAAAGCAGGTGACCGTGTGTGCGTGCGTGCGTGCGTGTCTGCGATTCAACAAATGAAAGGTAGCAATCTTGGCTACAGGCTATTAGAGGGAGAGGAACTTTGTGGTGCCACATCATGGTGATACCACTGCGCCTCCCATCGGAATGAGAAGGTTACTCTCTGGGCAAACGACCAATCAGATTGAAACACACGAAAATGGAGCAGACTTCACAGGATGAGCCTTGGATTATAGATTTGGTGAATATGGTGATGTAATTTTGACTGAAGAATTGGAACCAAGCAGCATAATTAAGCCTGGTTACCATCAGGTTTTGTGATGTGCTTTGGCCGCTTGGCTCGCACACCCGTGTGTTGACTTTTCGTGGATGACGTCTGCTGTTAAAAGTGCAGGACGGTATTAAAATATAATATATAAATATATATACACATACACATACACATTTTGAAGTGATTTGCACTTTAGCACCCAAATCCGGCCTCTGAGTTTTCATACCTACCTGTCACTTTGAACCTGTGTACGTATCTTGACTTCTTCTTTCAGCCGGAAACCATCCCACACACTATTCATCTGATACTTCAGAGCTTTAATCATGTAATTCATTAAATGCATATCTTTAATTATCCTGTCTT
>CM068959.1:18465030-18490204 GCA_035128595.1 Eptatretus atami | reverse complement strand
AAATATATATCCATATCTATCTATCTAAATATATATACATATAGGAATATACATGTGTATATATATATATATATATATATATATATATATCTATCTAAATATATCCAAATATATATATATATATATATATACGTGGGGAGAACAAGTATTTGATACACTGCCGATTTTGCAGGTTTTCCCACTTACAAAGCACGTCAAGGTCTGTAATTTTTATCATAGGTACACTTCAACTGTGAAAGACGGAATCTAAAACAAAATCCTGAAAATTACATTGTATGATTTTTAAATAATTAATTTGCATTTTATTGCATGAAATAAGTATTTGATACATCAGAAAAACAGAACTTAATATTTGGTACAGAAACCTTTGTTGCAATTACAGAGATCAAACGTTTCTATAGTTCTTAACCAGGTTTGCACAGACTGCAGCAGGGATTTTGGCCACCTCCTCCATACAGATCTTCTCCAGATCCTTCAGGTTTCGGGGCTGTTGCTGGCAACACAGACTTTCAGCCCCTCCAAAGATTTTCTATTGGGTTCAGGTCTGGAGACTGGATAGGCCACTCCAGGACCTTGAGATGCTTCTTACGGAGCCACTCCTTAAGTTGCCCTGGCTGTGTGTTTCGGGTCGTTGTCATGCTGGAAGACCCAGCCACGCCCCATCTTCAATGCTCTTGTTGAGCGAAGGAGGTTGTTGGCCAAGATCTCGCGATACATGGCCCCATCATCCTCCCCTCAATACGGTGCAGTCGTCCTGTCCCCTTTGCAGAAAAGCATCCCCAAAGAATGATGTTTCCACCTCCATGCTCCACGGTTGGGATGGTGTTCTTGGGGTTGTACTCGTCCTTCTTCTTCCTCCAAACACGGCGAGTGGAGTTTAAACCAAAAAGCTCTATTTTGGTCTCATCAGACCACATGACCTTCTCCATTCCTCCTCTGGATCATCCAGATGGTCATTGGCAAACTTCAGACAGGCCTGACATGCGCTGGCTTGAGCAGAGGGACCTTGCGTGCGCTGCAGGATTTTAATCCATGACGGCGTAGTGTGTTACTTATGGTTTTCTTTGATACTGTGGTCCCAGCTCTCTTCAGGTCATTACCAGGTCCTGCCGTGTAGTTCTGGGCTGATCCCTCACCTTTCTCATGATCATTGAGGCTCCACGAGGTGAGAGATCTTGCATGGAGCCCCAGACCGAAGGAGATTGACTGTTATCTTGAACTTCTTCCATTTTCTAATAATTGCGCCAACAGTTGTTGCCTTCTCACCAAGCTGCTTGCCTATTGTCCTGTAGCCCATCCCAGCCTTGTGCAAGTCCACAATTTTGTCCCTGATGTCCTTAGAGAGCTCTCTGGTCTTGCCCATTGTGGAGAGGTTGGAGTCTGATTGATTGAGTGTGGACAGCTGTCTTTATGCAGATAACGAGTTCAAACAGTTGCAGTTAATACAGGTAACGAGTGGAGAATGGGAGGGCTTCTTAAAAGACAAAACTAACAGGTCTGTGAGAGCTGGAATTCTTACTGGTTGGTAGGTGATCAAATACTTATTTCATGCAATAAAATGCAAATTAATTATTTTAAAATCTACAATGTGATTTTCAGGATTTTTGTTTTAGATTCCGTCTTTCACAGTTGAAGTGTACCTATGATAAAAAATTACAGACCTCTACATGCTTTGTAAGTGGGAAAACCTGCAAAATCGGCAATGTATCAAATACTTGTTCTCCCACTGAATATATATATATAAATAATATATATATATATATATATATATAATAATATATATTATATATATATATATAATTATATATATATATATATATATATATATATATAATATATATATATATGAGGCCCCACGAGGAGGAGTGACGTAAGCGACATTTTTTAATGATATGATGGTGATAGGCTCGGATGATAGGGTAAGGGTTTAAAATAGTGCTCTATGGCATTAATTCCAAAATGGCCGGTGTCCCTTACATCACTCCTCCTCGCAACGCCTCATATGTGAACGAGGTGTGTTCAAAAAGTATCCAACCTTAATTTTTCGTGCGTAAACAAATGAAGCTAGGGAGGCGTGGTTTGGTGCACGTATGTCGGCGATCCTAATCCGTAGGCGTGAATATTTTCCTGCCTGCAGAAGCTGTCAGTCGCGACAGACCGCCGATGAGTGAGGAAGTGTAAGTGGGCGCGTCGGATTTTCGTTTTTTGACAAAATGACGGATCACTGTGGTCTCATCGCCAGTGATCACTGTGTTGAAGAAGTTGGGATTGCTGTTCACAGTCTCCAGCATGTCCTGTGGCGATCTCCAAACGGAGTTGCTTCTGCTCGATAGTTAGCAGCTTTGGCACGAACTTCACTGAGATTCTCCTTAAGCCCAAATCCTCAGTCACAATGGAATGAATGGATCCAATGCTGACGCCCGCCTCGTCTGCAAGTTCTCTGACGTGATTCGACGATCCTGCATCAGCAGGGTCCTCACTTGGTCAATGACGATCTCATTTCGGGATGTTGAGGGCCTACCAGAACGTGCTTCACTTTCCACTGATGTGCGACCATCTTTGAAGCGGTTTGTACCACTCTTTTTTCTGTGTGGTGCCCATTGCTTCGTTCCCGAAGGCCTGTTGAATCTTGCCGGATCGTTTCCACTTGGGAATCGCCAAGCTTTACACAGAATTTGATGCAGTGGCGTTGTTCAAGTTTTTCCGTCATTTTGTCAAAAACGAAAATCCGATGGCGCTCACTTACACTTCCTCACTCATCGGCGGTCCTGTCGGCGACTGACAGCTTCTGCAGGCGGGAAAATATTCACGCATACAGATTAGGATCGCCTACATACGTGCACCAAAGCATGCCTCCCTAGCTTCATTTGTTTATGCACGAAAAATTAAGGTTGGATACTTTTTGAACACAACTCGTATATAGAGTATATATACAGCTCTGTAAAAAATTAAGAGACCACTGCAAAATTATCAGTTTCTGGTTTTACTATTTATAGGTATGTGTTTGAGTAAAATGAACGTTTTTGTTTTATTCTATATACTGACAACATTTCTCCCAAATTCCGAATAAAAATATTGTCATTTAGAGCATTTATTTGCAGAAAATGACAACTGGTCAAAATAACAACAAAGATTCAGTGTTTCAGACCTCAAAAAATACAACAAAATAAGTTCATATTCTTTTAAACAACACAATACTAATGTTTTAACTTAGAAGAGTTCAGAAATCAATATTTGTGGAATAACCCTGATTTTCAATACCAAGCTTTCATGCGTCTTGGCATGCTCTCCACCAGTCTTTCACATTGCTGTTGGGGTGACTTTTATGCCACCTCCTGGCGCAAAATTCAAAGCAGCTCGGCTTTGTTTGATGGCTTGTGACCATCCATCTCCTCTTGTTCACATTCCAGAGGTTTTCCATGGGGTTCAGGTCTGAGATTGGGCTGGCCATGACAGGGTCTTGATCTGATGGTCCTCCATCCACACCTTGATTGACCTGGCTGTTGTGGCATGGAGCATTGTCCTGCTTGGAAAAACCAATCCTCAGAGTTGGGGAACATTGTCAGAGCAGAAGGAAGCAAGTGTTCTTCGAGGACTAACCTTGTAAGTGCTTGAATTCATGAGTCCTTCACAAAGACAAATCTGCCCGATTCCAGCTTGCTGAAGCACCCCAAGATCATCACTGATCCTTCACCAAATTTCAACAGTGGGTGTGAGACACTGTGGCTTGTAGGCCTCTCCAGGTCTCCACTAACCATTAGACGACCAGGTGGTGGGCAAAGCTGAAATTGGACTCATCAGAGAAGATGACCTTACTCCAGTCCTCTACAGTCAATTCTTATGGTCTTTTGCAAACCTCAGCCTGGCTCTTCTTTGCTTCTCATTGATGAAGGGCTTTTTTCTAGCTTTGCACGACTTCACCCTGCCCCTAGGAGCCTGTTTCGAACCGTCCTCGCCGTGCACTTCACCACAGCTGCCGTTTTGCCATTCTTTTTGTAGGTCACTTGATGTCATCCTACGGTTGTTGAGTGACATCCGAATGAGTTGGCGGTCATCCCGGTCATGGAAAGTCGTTTCGCCCTCTGCCAGTCTTGTGGCTTTGTTTGTCCCAATGTCTGCTGCTTGACTTGTTCTTATGAAACACCGTCTTTGAAATTTTAAGGATGGAAGCAATGTGACGCTCACTGTATCCCTGCCAGTAAATCCACAATTGATCCCTTCTTTTCCTCACTCAAAACTTTTTCTTATCAAACTCTTTTGGCATGGTCAATAGTTATTTTTTTGATTCCGAATTACTTTTGAGGTACTACTAGCACTGTTTTTGCCATCCAGCTGGTCCTATTGTAAGAGGATAGTGATGACCACAGCAGTGGTTTTATACTTTTCCTTGTTAAATAAGATTCGGTTCAGGTGAATACCTAATCAGTACCTCACTAAGTAGAAATGAAGGTGTGCCTGTGTTGGAATTCAACAGACACTGAAATGGAATGGCTGCCATACATGTAGAGATGCTGATTTAAAAATTTTTTGGAGTGGTCTCTTATTTTTTTCCACAGAGCTGTGTATATATATTATATATATATGATATATATATATATATATATATATATATATATATACATACAGGGTGTCCCATAAAGTCTCTTTACAATTTAAAAAATTTATTACAAAAGCAATGAATAGATAAACCTGTGGAAAACTATTACAAAATGAGGAGTAGATATTGAAGTTTTTTTTGCCTCATTTTATTGCACTTCTATATGGGCACCATTCGTTGCACAAAGCACATCAAGACGGTAGAAATTATAAATTATAAAGAGACTTTATGGACACTCTGTATATCTCTACATATATGCATATATGTCCTCTCTTTATCTATCTCCTCTCTCTCTCCATTCCTTTTGTTCTGGTACATCCTGATCTGTTCTAATTTTCTTAGCTCTTCCATGAGCCTCGACTTTGTATACAGTAAAAAAACACCCAAGACAAAAAACAAGCAAAGGCAAGAAACCAAGCAACGGACTGTGAGCTACCATAATTGATTGAGTATATGTACATATAGGATTGAAGTAAGCTGAAATGATCGTGGGAGCCTTGATTGCACACTTGGCGGAGGTTTTATCGAACAGATCCTCAAACTTGAACCACACAATTGACATCAAGAAGATTCCTGATTCGCACCGCTAGTTGGTGAGAATTCATGCACAGGTAGAAGGGTCTGGAGGTTAGAAACGAGGTGGGGTGTGGGGGGGGAGGGGTGGGAGAAGCGGAGGATGAAGCCACATACGTACGTTGCAATGCACAGCGTAATTACCTGGAACAGGACAAGGCATTTCCGATTGTTAGAAAAACGATTCAGCAGTAAAACTAGCAGCTTGACAAGATAGCCTCGAGGTTGCACTCTCGTCTCTGAGCTGTCTAGCCTGGGTTCGAATCTGACGCAGCTATAAACTGTCATGCGAGACTTGCACAGGTGGGTTTGTATGTCAATGTGATCACTGTCCTTTGGATGGACATTAAGCAGGTGTAAAACATGTTCGCATTAGATGGCCGACGTTAAAGTTCTCCTTTGTGTCCTATGGCATAGAAGCGGTGAGATATTGCCGGCATTCTCTGAACAAATTATAAATTCGTGCTCCAACCTAAAGCTATGCTTCGGAAAGTGTTTTTTTGAAAACATTTTCAAGATGTACAAATATAACCAGATTCGGTATTCCCACAGAGGGATAGGTGAATCACCGATGGACGACAAAGTCCATCACGTTGAAAATGAATTTAAGAAAGGGCAACCAATTACGACAACAACAACAACAACGTGCTGCCTTAAAACAACCGAGGCCCTAATTTTAAAGGCCCATGGAAAATAACAGCGTGCGGTTGCAGTTTTGAAGACAAATGAGGCATATATCGTGAGTTGCTCGCTCGCAAAGGCCCCTAAACGCAGATATCAATCAGCAGTGGTGGCAATAAAAGCAGACATCGCGCTGTGCCGCCGAGACGACAGACAAAAGAGGCCGACCGAACCAGAGCCTCGTGGCAGGTGCTGTCCGAGGTGCTGATTTGGCGGCAGAGCGCACCGCGTCCGAGCAAAGTACTCGTGGAAAGTCCATTTGTTTAGCTCTCCCTCGAGCGTGTCTGTTTCAAAACGATCGACATTATACGTGGTTTATGAAAGTGGACAGCGTTCGAGAAACTATTTCTTTCCCATTTACTATTTGGAGATCTATTCGAGCAGTTGCATGAAGAAGACCCTGCCAGGGTGGAGGACTACAAAATATCTATGCAGTGTGATACGAGCGGAAAATCTGCAGAACTTCCGCGATAACAGCCCTTGCTCGAGAAAATGCCCACATCCTGTTGGCCATGGAGAAGACAGGCTGAGGAAGGTAAATGCCAACCTTGTCCAATTCCTGGCCTTGAGCTTATTGAATGTCGTCGAGGATACAAAGCGTATTGGAACCTGAATTTCCTTGTGACCTTACGTTCATTTCTAGCAGGCTTGAGCAGCATATTTGATTCTGAATCTTAGACCGATTAGATTAGATTTGATTTGGGCAGGGTATTAATTAGATTCGCGATAAACCAGAATCTGCTCGAAACAGAAATCAGATGATAAATCTTGCCAAGAATTAGGTGTCTGGAACACAAAAATTATCACAACACACAACAGAATACATGTCAGACAGTGAGCTCAGGGAGTGCGCTGAGCAGAAAAACCCGTCCAAATGACGGGCGACCCTCCTGTATTTCCACACTAATTCAGTCTCGAAAACTCGGGCTAAAACAGAAAACCCCCGAAATATGAATAAATAAATAAATAAATAAAAAAACGAAAATCCTTAATTAATTTTGGCCGGTGTATAACACAAGACCATCAAAATGATGGGTTGGAGTAGTTTTATTAAAAAATTCAATACATAATCAAAAAACAAGAAAAAGCGCAATCAGAGATTGCAAAAGGACTTCTTTTGACTTTGAGTGGTGTATTTTTATAGGTTTCAGGGTAAATACAATATGGCTGCCAAACCATGTGACCAATGACATCATATGTGTGAACTTTGTGTTCCTCATGGACAGGCGGTTTTGCATCGACCGTTTCAGCCGCTTTCAGAAGAAGATTTTTGAAGGTTTTTTTTAAAGAAAAAAAATTCAATATGGCTGCCGAAGTCACATGACCGATGAAGTCATGATTTTTTTTTCTGTGGACCATTTTTCTATCCCGAGATGACCTCAAAAAATTTTCGCAACCTGATCGGATGTGGCGTTCCATATGCAATATGAGTCGTAATGAGGGGGCACCTATTGACGTCATAAAAAATAAACTCCATTCTCTACGGAGTGAACTGTACTATGTGCCCAAGTGTTGCAATTTTTGTCTTGGTGCGGTTTCAGAGATACAGAGGTCGCAATTTTTCCCGTTTTTTCCTAAATATGGCTGCCAGCACCAATGTGGAACTTATGACATCATAATTAACATTAAAACATTCTACATGAGTAGCTCACACCAATGGTGAAAACTTCGTCTCAATACGAACAAGCGGTTGCGAAGAAAAACACAAAGTTCTGTGCGGACAAACAAACGACACAAACACAAATAGACAATACACGGCCCAATCTCCTGAATATATATATATTGTTGCGAATCGCGCCCGTCGGCGGTGCGATCGCACGTGACTCGAATCGCGACGCCCTCGCCCACCGGACCGGACAATTCAGTCCCGTGACCCTCCCGGCTAACGCCGGGATCCAAGTCACGTGGACTTTCGGCATCACAACAAAAACCGCAGTCGCATTCAACCCGCGCGGAATAGGTAAATCGCGAAGTCGATAATACCTAAGTACCCGCACGGGTAACCTACCGAGGTTGTAACCTCGCCACAGGCCGACTTCGGATACGGGCCGCTAAGCGACCTGTTCCATGCTAACGGGAAATAAACGAGCGGTGTTATCGTCGCCTTGATGGTTTAGATTAATTTATCGGCGTCTCGCGCCCACATCAAACCCTTTACGTGAAACAAGATGGAGACCCAACGAAGGAAGGACGCCCAGCGACACGGGGGAAAGAATTCAACAGACAAGCATTTTATTCCAACGACAGACACAAATAGCACACATAACACAGCATGTATTTACCGCTCACCTCTTACATAGACAATATCACATAGAACAAAAGAACGCAAGAGCTACAACGACTATCAACGCGAACACACGGACACATTACACTAAGTCTGACTTCACGAGACCAACGGCGCCACACACACGTTCACACAGAACCCAAAAGAAAAAATGAAGTCGACTTCCCTTAAGGTGGTTGAGTCCTCGCGACGCGCACTCCTTCGCGGTCTGCGAGCTCTCCCGCCCATCAACCCCCGGCCCCGCCCCCACTTTTTCTCCTCTCCTGTCCGTCATGCGGCCCGGAATCCTTCTCAGCTTTTCTGCCTCCGTCGCCTTACCGTCCCTTTTCGAGTGCCCGACATCCTCTCAGCTTTCTCGTCCTCCGTCGCCCTTTTACCGCCCCTTTTCGAGCGCCGAAATCCTCTTCTTTCGTCCTCACGCGCCTTTACCGCCCCTTTCGAAGTGCCGAAATCCTCTCGCTTTTTCGTCCTCCGTCGCCTTACGCGCCCTTTTCGAGTGCGCCGATATCCTCTCAGCTTTTTCGTCCCTCCGTCCGCCTTTACGCCCCTTTCGAGCGCACCGAAATCCTCTTCTTCTTCTTCTCCTACTCCGTCGCCTCTTTAATCGCCCGGGGCCCGCCCTCCACTCCGCCCCCCGTTTTCGCTCCACCCCTCTTTCCAGAACATGCTGGAACTTCCAGAAGGGGCGTGGTCTCCGTCCATCGGTGCCATTCATTCGGGGGAGGAGGGGGGAACGGGGCCGGGGCCCCTGCTTCCTTTGAAGGCCAGGCCTCTGGCAACGCGTTGCCGATCCGGAACGCCGTGGCCGTTGTAGTGGTGGCGTGGTTGGCTTGTTGTAATGCGGCGTGGTTGTAGTGGTGGTGGTTGGCACGTGTTGTAATGGCGGCGTGTTGTAGTGGTGGCGGGTTGCGTTGTTTGTAATGGCGGCGTGTTGGCGTTGTTTGTAGTGGTGGCGATCGTCCCGCAGGAGCCTGGCAACGCGAGGGCGGAAGATGCGGTGGGGCCGCTTGAGAAGCGGAAGAACGTGGTGGTGTCGCTCAAATTAAAGAAAGAGAAAGAAAAACGCCTAACTCAAAGCGTCGCAGCCACGAACTGAATCACATTAATTCCTCTATACAACGGGTTGGAGCAATCTACACATGTACTTCAGAAATACTCACCTAATGGGACCCTTTGATGTTGCGAATTTCCACAGCCGTAACAATATATATATATGTAAGGTAGCCCCAAAGTACTTACCTCCTGATAAATTTTCGCACTTCCTCCGCCCCTTCCCCTTGCCCTCGCCCCATCGCCCCGCTATGGTAATGCGAAACACTGACTCAGAAGAATGATGAAGCACATACAGATCAATGAATATATTAATTATGTAAGTACTGTACAATAAAACCTGTATATTAAAAGAGTTCAAGAACAATCTTCCCACTGGGGAAGGTGTAAAGTGACTTTCAGGCCACCCACCAATATACACACACACACACACACACACAACACACACAAACAAGACCACACACAACACACACATAAACAAAACACACACAACCAACACACACACATAAACAAGAACAGCACACACACATATGAACAAGACACACACACACACAACACACACACCACACACATAAACAAGAAACACACACAACACAATATAAACAAGACACCCATATAAACAAGGCACACACATCGATATATATAAATATATATATATATAAGTTTGAAAGTGTGTCTGTTTGTGTGTTGTGTGTTTGTATTGACCTACTGCACGCAAATGACTGGGACTGGATCCTCACCCAAAACCTCACATGCTGACAGAACTTGTACCCCGGGAAGTGTCCGATGTAAAATAATTGTACTTCCCGACTTTTCCGGTTTCCGATTAAATGACGCATCACCTGATTTTGTAACGTTAATTTTTCAAGTTCAGACCGATGACATGGGGCCACGCCATAATACAATATTCTACATATGATTTAAGTTTTTGTTTGTCTGTTTGTTTGTTTGTCTGCACGCGCTATCTCCTAAGTGAAAGATAGAGGCTAACCAGCTGCAACAAAAAGTCGGGATGGGCCCCGGAAGGTTTTAGGCTAATTGGAAGCCCCCTCGGCCGGGGGGGGGGGGGGGAGGGGGGTTGGTTCCCCCTCACCAACCCCCTTAGCCTAATGATTGCCATGGCCCCAAAGGAACTGATACTGTGCTCGTCCGCGTCAGACATATGTATAGAAGATAAATTCAGTCAAAAAGAACCCGGCAAGCGCCGGGTGCATCAACCTAGTATTGCATAAACAAGGCACACACATAAACAAGGCCACACACATACTGTATAAACAAGACACATCCACATAAACAACACACATATATATATATTATTAATATATATATATTATATATAACAAGACACCCATATACACAAGCCCGGTAGGAGACGAGGATTCCTAGGATCCGAAGCGCTGGATACGATGCTTCATTCTGACTGATCCACCGCCGAAGATTCATCCAAGACGTATTGTTCACATACATTGTCCTTCTCTGCAGATTTTTCCCTATTGCATATTTTGCCAACTGGCACTCCTCAGAGTGGAGATGGAAAAGTGTAGAATGAGAAAAATGTCTACAACCATGTTCTATCACCATGGGGGGCCAAGACGTTTCGTTTACGTCTAAACGTTTCGCCTTGATGATAAATTTATAAGGGACAAGTATTTGAAAATATGTGAACGTCGGTCCAAGAAAAAGTAATTTTTCGAAATTTTTGCGTATTTCAGACCCGACACCCTTGGTGATCGACATCTGGAAACCATGCTGGCGGTTCAATTTGTAGTAGTTATTAAACTCTATCCATACACCGATTTGAACGTTCCGCCGTCGATGGTTTCCCGAGGTCAAGGTCATTAACAAATTCCCCTGTTCACAGCACCTTTCCGCATTCGAGGGCTGCCATTCGGAAACTATGAGATAGAGAGACGTTATGCTGTCGCGTAACTATGATGGGGATGCAAGAAAGGCAGGAGATGGTCCGGTCGCTCTAACTATCATTAGAAGCCACGCCACATCAAGTTTACCGTTGGGTTCTTAACGCGGTTTTTCGCCGCTGGCCATTAGCAAACGGGTGGTACTACAACGAAACTAAACGAGCACACTCCCAGCCCATATGGCACCTGTTCGCAAGTTTCATCGAAATCGTTTGCTGGTTGTGCTGTGGAGCCTCGCGTTGCAAGACAGACACACACACCCACACACACACACACACACACACACACACACACACGGAAAACCGACAATAACGGATAATCTAGCGAATCCCAACAAGGCACAACACATACTGTATAAACAAGACACATACACATACTGTATAAACAAGCACACATATAACACAAGACACACGTACTGTAATAACAAGCACACACTTAAACAAATCACACACATACTGTATAAACAAGAACACAATACATATAAACAAGACCACAATATAAAACAAGGCAATACACATAAACAAGACACACAATATAAACAAGACACTATAAACAAGGCATAACATAAACAAGACCCACATATATAAACAAGGACACACATATATAAACATAACACCCACATACACATAAAGAACAGACAAACACATATATATATATATTATATATATATATATATATATATTATATATATAATATATAAATAAACACACCAACACGGATATATATGTACTTGGTAAGGTACTTACAAATCGTAATATTTGAAAGTTATATCCTTAACTTATCAGCCAATTTGCTGATTTCCCCACGCCCGGATCATCAGATGGGACTCGAGTCTTTGGACTCCATCGCCAGCCTTTTATTTAAGTTTGGTTGGTTTTCATGTAAACAAGTTTATATTGCATTTGATATAATTATCATAAATTAAATATTTTAGTGCGGTAAATCCTTTCTTCAATACATGATAAAAACAATATATATATAATTTATTTTTTGTTGTGGTGTATATTATATTCAACATTCATATATTTTGTCGGTATAGCAAAATATATACACACATATATAAATATATATATAATATAAATATAAATAAATATATATATATAAAAAAAAATATATATATATAAAAAATATATATTTTATATATGTAAATTATATAGTAACATGCGCAAGACTCCAGAGTTGTCAGCATCCGGGCCACGCCGGAAGTGCGTTCTTATTTTTCCTAGTTTCCGTTGAGATAACCGCAACAACAAACAATACTAAAGTTGTTTCTGAATTGCAGACACTTCAAAATATATAACATCTCCCCTTCACGATGGACAAGAGCAGTGTGTGTATAAAGAAGCCACACAGCTTTTCCGCTCAACTACTTTCATACCCGTGCTCCACTGGACCCACCCTGACTATCTCAGTTCCTCCTCTTCAGTTCCGGCTCATCAATGCATTCATTCATATTATATTCCAAATGCAACTCCAATACCACATATTCCTTTTTTCGTGAAAGTCCAACAATAAGAAAAAAATGTATATATATATATATATATATGTCCATAAAGATTAACAGGTAAACACACCAACAGCAGGAATGTGGGACAAAATAGAGGGAAACATGGACAAATATGGGATGTGGTGAAGAATGAGAGATCGGGGAGGATGTATGGGATGGGCAAGATGGATACAGAAATACAACACTGAGTATGGGAAAAACCTTGAACCATTGAAAGAGTTGGGCTTCGGGAGGGTCAATGGGGGTCGAAAAGATCATGTTTTTGGATTGGGGACGATCTGAGATGGTGGTGAACAGCTGTCTTGAAGACTTGGTGGGAAGAGTGAGATTGAAGAGAATTTGGAAGTTGGTTCCATAGGTGGAAAAAAGAGGACCAAATGAGTGGAGGTGAGCAGTGAGGTTGGATTTGAGGAGCTTCACCAGAAGAGGGTCCATGGCGTGCATCCTGCAGAAATTGCGTGGGTGGGGGAAATATACAAAGCTGGGTGGGAAAGAGCAGAGGGTGCAAGAATAGAAAGGAGGTGGTGGACGACCAAGACACTGACCTATCTGCGATATGTGTGATGGGCCCATCGGCTCAGCTCAATATCTTGTTCGTGTAACTTTTTCAATGCACCCGGTGTATGAATTTATTTATTTATCATCATGGTGGTTCCCGCACAAGTCGTGAACACGTATTCAGTGGTGCATCTTTATTTTGAGTCTTTTGAGGACTGACCAAGCTCAGAGGTATAGTGCACTCACCATTGAGCTGTCTGGTCTGGGTTGGATTCCTGACATGATGATACACGCTCGGTGTTTCATCATTTAATGAGTGTACCGTCCTTCGACCGAACATCGAGCTGGGGACCCGTGTGCCTGCATGTTATCTCGTGGATGTCAAAGATCCCAGGGTACTTTTCAAATGGAGTCGGCCATTGTGTTTTGGCTCCCTGGCTAAATTCCCACCATAACCTATACGAGCAGTACATTGGTGCTACACTCACAGAATGAAGAAAGGAAATTGTTGTTCCATCGACTATATTGTTCCCAAGGATGCTGCACCCTCGATGCCCTTGATCTTGAGAATGGTCTTTTGGAGACCCTGCACCACCTCGCAAGCAGCACGTCTTCAGAGATAAAGATTTGTCTGGTTACATCGAATGACACGACAAGCAAAACGTCATATTTTCTCGTTTATAAAAAAAAAGTCGTGTCCTTGGTGCAACAATTGTATCACTGGGTTTTCTGTTCATTACTGTGAACGAACGAAAGCCACCGGATGAACACTGATGCGTCATTGTAAAACCCCCCATGAAGACATCTATCCTGTTGTTGTCGTGCTAATGTGATTGCAGCATTCCACCCAATCTGGTGAGTGATATTTGATTAACTGGTAAGTTAACAATATCCCTGTGGGTTGTGATGGTGATCTAAAAGGAAAATTAGAGTTTGTAGTTCCCCTTTATGTGCAAGGTCCACTCGAGCTTGTTTTATCCAATCTTGTCACTACTTGTTTGTTTTTTTTGTTTGTTTTTTTTTCCCCCTCCATATGCCCCCTGACCCCACTATCATCGACACCTCTGAATCACCTCAACCTATAAACCCTCGCCTCACCGGAATAGCCCTTCTCTCCTTTGCTCTGACGAAGGGTTCATGCTCAAAACGTTACCCCTCCCATATGTCTGTTGTCAAGATCCATTGTTCAATTTCCCCTTTGTGTGTGTTTTTCTGCTGCAGTCCATGGCGATGTAGTGCGTAGTTTTACAAGCCTTGATCTTGTAATAATGAAAATATTGACAGTGTTCAATTTGATTTCTGTGATCGGCAATGATGCAAAACACGGCGTTATTGATCGACTGCATTCAAACATCGTTTCCTTCCTCAATCCTGCCCCCCCCTTCAAATCATGATCATTGTACCCAGCACTTCCAGGTCATTATTCTGTAATTAATAACATGGAGTTTTGTGACGTACAATCGTACATGCATGAACCCTATTACCCCCCTCCTTCCACCCATCTTCAATCATGTACAGTGTCTCACGCCTGCACTGGACCGCCTCCTCTCCCAGGACCAAGGGGAGAGTGTCAGGCGTTCGCCTCCTATAAAAGCAAAAGCTTAACTCATCCCTCCGGGCCCCTCCCAGCTCGGTTTATTATGAGCGCCATCTCTCCGAGCTTTATTGCGAGCGTTTATACATGTACTGTTTGATGAAGTATAATTTGTTACGCACCATTAGAGATCCCTAATCGACTCTAATCTGTTTAAAGCAACTTCATGCCACTCGCGGTACTTCATAAAAAAACAACAAAGGGAAGTCTTTTCTATAGTGTGCAAGGGGGGTGGGGGGGGGGTCAAGTCGACTACTTCTTCTTCTTTGAAGTTCTCGTTAGGCAGGCCAGGGGGGAAGTTTGGCGCAAGTCTTTCACGAAGCGGTTGGCCAAGCCTGACGTTCGACTGAGGTTAGGGCAGCGATTTTTGGAATTTGTTCCAGGATGCATTAGTCCACCGACTAATGCCCAGTACTCACCGTGATGAAGCACCGGGAAGACAGTTTAAAAGCTGCGTCGGGATTCGAACCCAGGGTAGACAGCCGAGTCAGTGGCGAGTTAAAAACGCACAACTGAGAAAAATTTAAAGCAAATAATTATCTCCAAGCGCTGTCCGAGGTGCTGATAATTATCGCACCCGAATGGTGAAATTGCTATTGTGTGATGTCGAAAATGGAAGCTTTCAAAATGCCAACATTGCTTTTCCGGAAAGGGTTCCTTTGCAGAAGGATAATATGATTGATGATGATGATGATGATGATGATGATATGCGGGTTATCAGCGAGTCGGTAATACCTCGTTTGAACTGCGTGGGAACACTGGCGGACCTTGGATACGGCTGTGTTTAATAGATAGCTTGACCTGCAACAGGAGAAGGGAACGAGGATGGCGAAAAGAGAGGAGTTGGAAGAGCGATGGATGGTGGGAGGGGGGGGGGGGAGAAGAATGGAAAATGGTGGGGAGAGGAGGAAGAGTAGTGATGGATGGAGGAGGTGAAAGAGGGAGGATCAGGGGAAAGGGGGGAGGGGGGTTGTGAAGTTGAGCAGACGTCCGCGTTCACCTGCATATGATGTAAACGTGCTCGGACGTTCGAGATTGGCTATTATTTATCACCCTAGTCAGCCTGATGTAAAGCGATATCACGTAAGCTGTTTCCACGTGTGCCGAGCGCCGTCGCTTCTGCTGCGTTCGATTGGCCTGCGCAAGCGAGCCCCAAATTTCATCATTTGCATTTGTCCAGGCACGGCTCGGAGAGTCACTCGGAAAAATAGAAAGGACAGCGTTCCTTACGGGGTTATGGTAATTGATGTGAGCGTGGATGTGCCGTGAGCGAGCGCAAGCCTTATTCGGGGGTAAACGGCTCACCGCACGGACAAGGGCAACCTGAACAATAGATGTAAACACTGTACACCTGCAGTACAACGCGTGCAGTACAAGCTCTCGTCTTGTTTTATTTATTTAATTATTTGTTTATTTATCCTGTCCTCTTTTTTTGTTTTTCTTGTCTTTTGGATTATCACGGTGGTGGAGGGAAGAGGTTGTGCCCTTTGGTGCCGTTTTGACAGTGAGCCAGGTCTACAAGATGGCGGATCTTGTGCGCGTGCTACGTAATTGCCTCCATAATAGACTAATCCATTGTTCGACCTGAGCTCGTGGCGATGCATTTTTTTTGATCGTTTGAAGTCTGTGTGCTGATCGATATAGTGTTTGTGCTGATTGGTCTTCGGAGTGGGGGATAATCAAAGGTCGAAATCCCTCTAATAGATGCTGCGGTATAAGTAATGTCAGACAACGAATATAGATGAATGACACGTACATGTGTGTCTTATGCATTATGTATGTTTCATATGTGTCCGTTCGTCGGTCCCAATGTCACACCAGGTGCTCGTCCTGCCTTTTGATTGAACGTGTCGACATGTCCGCCGTACGTGCGGGCATCAGCTGCTCCTCGGAGTTGCTCGTGACCTTTCATCGAGAGTCTTCCATTTGTTTGATGCCACACATTATCATACAGAACTTCGGTTTTCACAGCTTGTCGTTCATCTTTCGTCAGCAGTATGGAATTTATTTATTTTATAGAACGCTCACAAAATCCTTCGATCGAACAGTCAGGCCTCTCCAGCCGGTTCAAGAAAGACTTGTGGGCCAAAAAATACAAAAATAAACAAAAAAACGTTTCCCACGGGTGACTCCAGAATAATATGACGGTAATTGGGTCGGTAGGGAAGTAGTGGTAGTCACAAAATCCGCTACGACTCTGATTGCTGAGTCTCAGATGGTGAAACTGTCCGACACGCGACTGTATGTTGTGAGCCCTCTCTGTATGTTGTGAGCCCTCTCTGTATGTTGTGAGCCCTCTCTGTATGTTGTGAACCCTCTCTGTATGTTGATGTCATTGTGGGGCTCCGCTTGCGGCCGCTGCGGATGAAAAGCGCGGCCTGGTGATTTGCTCGTAGTCGTATTAGGATCACTGTGGTTGAATTTTGATTCAGGGCCGCGGAATGGTCCTTCCTCGAGACAAGAGAGCTTCTTGCAAACCGTTTTATTCGTGGTAAATCGAGGCTGAAGCAAATTGCTTATTTACAAACTCGTCGGACTCATCCAACTGATGGCAAATTGGGAATTTGAAAGAAAGAAAAAAAATTCATAACGTGCATAATTTCATTTACAATGGTTGTTTGCGTTTGGTTGTTTGTGTGCAACCAATAATGTCATCGGCTGGAAAGGGTGCACAAGTGGCACGGTCAGGTCGTCGTCCTGTTCATGTGCCTACAATACTTGCTTCTGCTGCCCAGGTCCATACATGATGACCACCCCATCCCCATACCCTGCCCCCCTTACCTTGCATGGCATGGTACAAAGGAACCGCACAGGTCTACATTGGAGCTGTCTATCCTGTATACAGTATTGGGGTTCGATTCCCGACCCCACAAGAAAATGTCGGGTTGTTGCTTCAAAAGTCCCAGTGTGCGCCGTCCCTCGGATGGACATTGAGCTGGTTGTCCAATGTGCTAGGATCTGAAAAACTTCCAAATTCACACCCACATCGCCTTCAGTCAAACGTCAGATCTTGCCACCCGGTTTGTTAGAGACTTGGCCCAGAAACTGTTCCCGGCCGACCCCACAAGGAGGTGGAATGAATTGGGGTCAGGCAGTAGTTGTGGTGTAGTATTGCACCTGTTGTTCTTCCAAACCACCACACCCCTGTGCCATGTTCGTTCGCGCACTTTCCCACCTTGTATTGTCTGCCTCACACTCGCTCAAACGCCCCACCCCACCGTACATCCATTTTAAAAGGTCATGACCTTTCTCGCATCCCGCAGATGAAGTTAATGCGTGTGAATGTTGCAACGCAGGCGATCCACGGCTTCAGATAATGCCGCCCCATGAGGCAGTGTGTCCGAGTCAGCCCAGCGTCATTATCAAGGGTAGCTGTCACATACACCACGAGCACGTCCCACGTGATCCACATGCATGTACGTATTTCACGTCTGACCTCACACGACCCTCTACCACGACACCCCCATCCCCAACACGTCCCCGCCACCACCCCCAACACGCACACCACTTTTTAACCTTGGAATAATCCAATCGGCTAACCATTATATAACCCACAGTAACATACCGAGACATTTCGATTCGGGAACGTCTTGGTCACCGAACAGGTAGCTATGACGTCATAATGACGTTTCGTCTCTTCTCCATCGGTCACGAGAAAAATAACAATCGTGAAGGAGAATTGTACCCCCTTGCCCCCTCCTCTGACCCCGCCCTTCTCCTCTCCTCTCCTCCATTTCTCGATCCCTTCAATTGTCCTCTGCAAAATAACACCTGAACCTCTGGCCATAGAGCAGAAGTTACAGAACACACCATTGGTTACTTTTCCTCCAAGGAGGCCATTTTATAGCTACAGGGAAGATAAGATACCTGTGAGCCTGGGAGGGGAATGTGAGGGATGGATGAGATTGGAAACTAGGGAGAGTTGGATGGATTAGAGATAGGTAATTATATTAACCAGTTCGATTACACCATTGAGTCTTAATCGTCCTATTTGTTTGTATGTGGCTGGAAATGGTAAACTTAGCGTTTTATAAAGGAACGACTTCTGGATCAAATCCTTGGCATCGAATTGAGTACGAACAACGAAACACCAGGACTGGTAAGGACTAGCTCGTGTGAGTTAATTGATGTTTGCTCGAGTTTATCGCTCTCCATCAGGGACGTGTTCAAGTTTACTGAATAGATCATTATATTTTATATCAACCATCATCAAGCCTCCTTTGTACATATTAGCAAAGTGTTTTGGACTGGACACCGTTCCTGTCTGCCAAGAGGACAGTTGGAGTCCATTGTTGAATGCCATCTACATGGATGGGCTCCATGCTTGTACATGTGACTTTCATGGCTCTTTCAAGACGGTGTGAATGATCGTTGCAGAGACGCCTCCTCTGTGCTTTGTGAGTTCCTTTTGATGCGTTTTCCCCCTGAGCACAATCCTAGTACGTGCAGGGAGGGATGCCGCCCTGAGACGTCTACCTGTTAAAATACCTGTGCGTCCACACCGTGAGAGCCTTACTGCTAAAAAAAAAAAATCCTGCTCACAATTGCCATAAGATGTATACCTGTTAAAATACCTGTTTGCTCCCACTGTGAGAGCTTTACTTGTTAAATTGTCTGCTCGCCCACACCGTGAGAGCCTCACTGCTAAAATACCTGCTTGCTTCCACCATGAGAGTTCCACCATGAGAGTTGCTTCCACCATACCTGTTAAAATACCTGCTTGCTTCCACCATACCTGTTAAAATACCTGCTCACCCACACCGTGAGAGCCTTACTGCTAAAATACCTGTTCGCGATTGCCACGAGACATCTACCTGTTGAAATACCTGCTCACCCACATCGTGAGAACCTTACTGCTAAAATACGTGCTCACGATTGCCATGAGATGTCGACCTGTTAAAATACCTGCTCGCACACACTGTGAGAGCCTTACTGCTAAAATACCTGTTTGCTCCCACCGTGAGAGCTCCACCTGTTAAAATACCTGCGTGTCCACACCGAGACAGCCTTACTGCTAAAATACATGCTCGCAATTGCCATGAGACGACTACCTGTTTAAAATACCTGTTGGCTCCCTCGGTGAGAGCTCCGCCTGTTAAATTACCTGCTGGTTACTGCCGTGAGACATGTACGCGTTAATATACCTGCTCGCGGCTGCCATGAGACATCTACCTGTTAAAATATTCCTCCTGCTCGCTCTGGCGGGAATCAACTTGCGGCAATGTGGCTGCAGTCCCCCATCCACGGCCTCCTCCCTTATTTCTCACTCAACCCATCCATCCTATACATATGGCATTGGGACTGAAAACCACGATATTTGTGCCGTTATTCAGAAGCTGAGGCACAACACGGTTTTGGGCGTTCCTTTTACACAACACCACTAACGGTATCAATCGATCAATATCTAATCATTCCAAATGGGGATCAACGTGTTGGGGTTGTTTAACCGAGCAGGCGGTTTGCAATATTGTACCAACTTTTCATCGCATCCCGTGCTTGGTTCAACCGAATGAATGTACAAATCTCCATTTCGATGTAAGACTTGCTTTGACGATTGTGATGTGTCATTGGTTCAATATTTCGAATTTTATGAAACCATACCACGAGGCAAATCAACCCATTTCCTTTCCGATATCGCAGGGGGTGACGATACCCTATGGCTATGAGGGGTGGGTAGAGGGGGTAAGGTCTGGGAGAAGTGTGGAAGGGAAATCGCTGAAAGCGAGGAGGAGGATGCAACGAGGCAGAAGAGGGGCTGGGGTTTGGGGTGAGGTCGCATCTGATGTATAAAATGTATTTGTACGGTGGCCCTGGCACAGCAATCAACCAGACCCTTTAACCCCAACGCATATGGCCTCCTCGATCCCAAGATCGAAACGCCGTTCACCTGTGCACCTGCGTCATGCATGATGGCTGTGGGACAAACAGAACGGTCGAAACGTCTTTCATGGAAAAGTGATTCCAAACGAGGGAAAGTGCAAGTTTTGTACCTTCCTCTTTGTTCATGCGGAAACATGTTTACCTTTGTCACAAATTAAGGACTATGCGTCTGACAGGATGGTGCGTGCAGAGGTAGCGCTTAGCTTTGAGCCGTCTCGTCTGGGTTCGATTCCTGACCCGACGATAATCTGTCTGATTGTTGTTTTCGTGTGCTGGCCCTTGTATCACAAAACGCGCCCTACCTCTGATGGACAATAAGCTGGATGTCCTGCCTGTAAGCATTACCTGGTAGACGTTGAAGAGCTCGAGGTGTCTTTTGCTGGAGAGAAAGCAAGTTGTCGCCCGAACCCTGAACGAATCCCTGAACGAATCCTTGAACCCTGTCCCATGAAGCACTGGCTACACCGGATGTTCTGCTCTTCTCCCATGTTCCTTGGCGTCAGGTTGCATTCTGTGTGGGCAGCAGCTCCTCCACGATGAACAAATTCTCCCACCCAGGTGTTTACATGAGCGGCCATATTTGGCAACGAAGGGCAACCATCTGCGATGATGACGATGATGTGAGCACCATGCTGCTTTGCGATTCTTTTTTAACCTCTATGCTTAGCTATTCAGAATGAAAAACGATGGACAGTCGGTAGTCGCCGCCATGTTTGTTTGTAATTGCAGTCCGTAATTGTACCGTATTGGCCCATTGGCTTTTGTGACCAAAGAATATCCGTGCAAATAGCGAGTTATTTCTTTCGAACTTGTAAACAAAGACCGTAGGAATTATAAGGACTTGGCCATTCAAGGTACATTGTACGATAGGACATAAAAGACATTTGGTTTTGTGCGTTGCCGTTCTTTCCAGCCCGATGTGCCGTTCGCGCCTGCCGATCACCTCCGTGCCGTTGCTAAGTAACGGCGGCGTCTCCATGACGCCCGCAGAGAGTCAGATGCGCGCATGGCTCGGGCATGGCTCGGTCTGCGGCGTGTCCCTCGCTTCGTCTTGCTCGCACGGCCTTTCTCCAGGTCGAGAAGGAACCATCGCTGTCACGGTAATAAATACTATTTGAGGGAATAAAAAACAAACAAAATTAAGTCCTGTGCAGCTGTGTGCTATAAAAACGAGCACTCTTCTTCCAGTGGTCCGGCTCCACAAGGCAAAATTAAAGTGTCAATATTATATAGCGTTTCCAAGCTGCATCCGAAGTAATGTAGACACACGGAAGAATAAACCATGATTGAAAACATAAAATTCCCAACAAGTGTGCCGACGATGTTGCCGCACTCCCTCGCTGTAAATAATCCCTTCTCTGTGTGCTCGAGTGGTGGAGTGTCCACTCTCTTTGGATTTGCAAGCTGCAGACAATACGACTCGTTCGTTACAGATCACTAGATCAGTCCTGAGTGGTAACGTGTGTGTGTGTGTGTGTGTGTGTGTGTGTGTGTGTGTGGTGTGTCATTGGAACCATACTCTGTACAGAGCGTCGGTGCTGCCAAAGCAGTTTCCTTGGCTATTGGGCACAATCCTGGACGGGTCGCCACTCTGACGCAGGATACTCAAATGACTCAATCATCCCCAGCAATCTGGTACTCATTTTGCTGACCTCGGAAGGATGACAGGCTGAGTCAACCCCCTGGTGAAGTAATTCAGTGGGCAACGAGGCTTGAACTCAGGACCCTTGGATCCCAAGCTGCCACCCCAACCACTGAGCCAACACCTGGCTTATATTTTTATTTTTGTTTTACATATAATATATATATATATTATATATATATATATATATATATAATGTACATGTGTGTAAATATATATCTAATGTATATATATATATATATATATATATATATATATATATATGTATGTGCATGTGTGTAAAATATATATATATATATATATATATATATATATATATATATTAATATATATATATGAGACCCCGTAAGGAGGAGTGATGTAAGCGACTTTTTTAATGATATGATGATGATAGGCTCGGATGATAGGGTAAGGGTTAAAATACTGCAAAATGGCATTAACTCCAAATTGGCCGATGTGGCCCTTGCATCACTCCTCTTGGCGCCTCATATGTATACTTACACACACATGTACATACATATATGAGTATATGTTTTTATATATATATATATATATATACATATATATATATATATATATATATATATATATATATATATATATGTACACCGGGTGGCCCAGAAGTAAGAGTGCAGTTGCCGGACCAATAGCCACCACAATTTCATGATTATTTTACAATATATATTATTATTTGGATTATTAATTGAGTTTTTTATTTTTATTTTGATCAGTGATTGATTAAATTATTAATTGAGATATATATATATATATATGAGCATTTATATATATATATATATATATATATATATATATATATATATATATATATATACATACATACATACACCATTGGGACCGTACTCTGTGCAGAGCGTTGGTGCTGCTTCAGCAGTCTCCTTGGCTGTTGAGACAATCCAGGATGGGTCGCCACTTCGACACAGTATACAGCATGCTGGCACTCATTTTGCCGACCTCGAAGGATGACAGCCAGAGTGAACCCACCTGGTATGAATTCAACAGTCTCGTGGAGATTTGAACTCAGGATCCTCGGATACCAAGCCCACCACTCTTGCCATTAGAGCCAACGCCAGGCATTCTGGCTCAGCATCGAACTAAAGAGTGTGTGTGTGTGTGTGTGTTGTACATTTATACATGTATATATATGTACATATATATGTACATATGTACATATACATATATATATATTATATGAATATAAATGTAATTATGAATATGTGTGTAATATATATATATATATGTATATTGTTACGGTGCCGGTGCGTCGTGCGCGAGCCGACCGCTCTGACTGAGCCGCAAGTCGAGTCGGCCGAACCGATCGCCAGGAATATAGATCGCCGCCCGGATAACTCCGAGGCCGACGGGTCCTTGTGCAAGAACAGAAATACGCCAATGGGCAGACCACGTGGGGTAGGGTCGATTGCCAATCTTAATTTACCTAAACACCCACGTGATCCAACTACCGGAGTATTCCACCCTCGACGGAACTCGTACGGAACAAGCCGCTTAAGCGAGCCTGTCCCGTGCACGATTCCGAGCGGCTTAATCGCCGAGAACCGTCCATCCGAATGTCCCCTTTTACGGAAACCAACGGCTTTCTAACTCCCAACACACGAAATGCTCAGTCAATGAAAGAATCGACGCGACGAGCTGAAAACATTTAACAATTGGGGTATTTATTAATAATAATGGGGAACTAAGGAAGCACGTAAGAGCAGAACTATACTGACTATACGAAATACAATGCCATCATTTACAGCACACAAAGCACTTAACAGTTTCCTACTTATTAGACGGGCCCACGGACACACGTACGCACACACACACACCCAAGAAATGGTGGCTGATGCTTTAATAATGGACTCCAGCTCGGAGGGACAGATGAGCTGAAACCCAGAACCTATCTCGAACCTCTCCACCTCGTGTGGTCTTCAAGCTGTTCGGACCGGGCTCCAGCGAGAGCGAGCTGGATCCAATCGCCGTGAGCCATGATCCTTCCCGAGCTCCAGCGAATCCTCTCGCGCTTCTGAACACGTGCTGGTCAGACGAGGCGCCGATCCTTCACGTCGATGCGTCGCTATCTCGAAGAACCGCCTCCAAGATGAGGCCGATGAGTCGCACCAAGCCGGGAACCAAGCGGAGAAACAAAGCTCCACGAACCAAGAAGAGCCAGCCGAGCAACCAGCTCAACTCTCTTCCGATGAACAAAGCCTCTCACAACACGAACCAAGAACTCCGAGCCGAGCAACCAGCTCAACTCTCTTCCGATGAACAAAGCCTCTCACAACACAAAACAAGACCCCGAGCCGAGAAACCAGCTCAACTCTCTTCCGATGAACAAAGCCGACTCTCTTCGACGAACCAAGCCAGAGCCCAAGAGCGAACCGAGCCAAGCAGAACCCGAAGGTCTGCTGAAAAGCCAAGCCGAAGCAAAAAGCTTACTAAAAGCCAAGGCAAAGCAGAAAGCCTTCAAAAAGCCTCCTCCCTAACCCAAGCCAAGCAGAACCCGAAGGCCTACTACTGAAAAAGCCAGCCCGAACAAAGCAGAGGATCTCTTCTTTATTCTTATCGGCCCCCTCCCCTGCTCCGGCGTGACTTATGCCCTCGTGCTCCATCCCCGCTCAACCACGGGTGGGAGGGAGTTGTTGACGTCATGAATCACGCGACGGGAGGGCTCTCTTCCTCTACGCAGAAGAGGGGGAGGGGTCTCCATTGTGTTATGATGCTGCCTCTAACTATTAAATTGAATCTCGCAGCGCACTTAATCGATTTCTGCCCATTAAACAATGGAAGGTGAACTATCTCGGGAACAAGCACTTATCGACATAACTGACTTAAGGAACCTGAATGTTGTGTGCAATCGAATTCCCAAATTCGTAACAATATATACACACACACATCCATAAACATATATATATATATATATATATT
>CM068959.1:18448761-18464709 GCA_035128595.1 Eptatretus atami | reverse complement strand
ACTATATATATATATACACACACACACACACATCCATAAATATATCGATATATATATATGTATGTATACACCCAGGTGGCCCAGAAGTAATCAGGCAGTTGCCAAAACAATAGTCACAACAATTTCTTTATTATTTAATAATTTATTGTTATTATTTTGATTGTTTATTGATTTTAGTTTTATGTTATGAATTAATCAGAATTTTGATTGCAGAATCCCCAAAAGTGGAGGATTTGAACCATGGAGGATCTTTTTCTTTTTTAATGTGAATTCTCTGACTGTCCTTTTAATTCTGGGCTCTCCGGTGTGTGTGTGTGTGTGTGTGTGTATCATATATTTAAATATATATTGAAATATATAAATATATGCATAAATAAATAAATATATTTATTTATTTATGAATATATTAATATATTTCAATATATTTGAATATATATATATATTTATATTTATATATGTAAATATATAAATGTATATATTTCAATATTTTTCTATTTTTGTCTATGTCCATATATATTTATGTAGTATATTATAAGAAAAATATATATTTAAATATATTTAAATTATATATATATATACACAGCTCTGGAAAAAAATAAGAGACTACTCCAAAAAAATTTTAAATCAGCATCTCTACATGTATGGCAGCAATTCCATTTCAGTGTCTGTTAAATTCACACAGGCACACTCATTCTACTTGGTGAGGTACTGATTAGGTGATCACCTGAACCAATCTATTTAACAAGGAAAAGTATAAAACCACTGCTGTGGTCATCACTATCTCTTGCAATAGGACCAGCTGGATAGCAAAAACAGTGCTAGTAGTACCTCAAAGTAATTGGAATCAAAAAAATAACTATTGACCATGCCAAAATAGTTGAAAATAACAGTTTTGAGTGAGGAAAGAAGGTTCAATTCTGGCTTTACTGGAGAGGGTAACAGGGAGCGTCAGTTGCTTCCATCCTTAAATTTCAAAGACGGCGGTTCATAGACAAGGTCAAGCAGCAGACATTGGGACAACAAAGCTACAACTGAAGTCGTGCAAAGCCAGAAAAAAGCCTTCATCAATGAGAAGAAAGAAGAGCCAGGCTGAGGTTTGCAAAGACATAAGGATGGACGTAGAGGACTGGAGTGAGGTAATCTTCTCTGATGAGTCCAATTTTCAGCTTTGCCAACACTGGTCTCTAATGCTTAGACAGAGACCTGGAGAGGCCTACAAGCACAGTGTCTCGCACCACTGTGAATTTGGTGGAGGATCGGTGATGATCTGGGGGAGCTCAGCAAGGCTGGAATCGGCAAGGCTGGACAGATTTGTCTTTGTGAAGGACTCATGAATCAAGCCACATACAAGGTTGTCCTGGAAGAAACTTGCTTCGTCTGGCTCTGACAATGTCCCAACTCTGAGGATTGGTTTTTCCAGCAGGACAATGCTCCATGCCACACAGCCAAGTCAATCAAGGTGTGGATGGAGGAACATCAGATCAAGACCCTGTCATGCAGCCCAATCTCCAGACTTGAACCCATTGAAAACCTCTGGAATGTGATAAAGAGGAAGATGGATGGTCACAAGCCATCAAACAAAGCCGAGCTGCTTGAATTTTTGCGCCAGGAGTGGCATAAATTCACCCAACAGCAATGTGAAAGACTGGTGGAGAGCATGCCAAGATGCATGAAAGCTGTGATTGAAAATCAGGTTATTCACAAAATATTGATTTCTGAACTCTTCTCAGTTAAAACATTAGTATTGTGTTGTATAAAATGAATATGAACTTGTTTTGTTTGTATTATTTGAGGCTGAAAACAAATTTTGTTGTATTTTGACAGTTGTCATTTTCTGCAAATAAATGCTCTAAATGCCAATATTTGTATTGGAATTTGGGAGAAATGTTGTCAGTAGTTTATAGAATAACAAAAATGTTCTTATTTTACTCGAACACATACCTATAAATAGTAAAACCAGAAAAACTGATATTTTGCAGTGGTCTTTAATTTTTTCTAGAGCTGTATATATATATATATATATATATATATTATATATATATTATTATATATATATTATTATATCATACATATATTAAATATTTCTATTTTCACATATATTTTTTATATTTATATATATTATTTTTTTTAATATTTATATATATTTGTACATTCTTTTTATTTATATTTTTATGTCTACACGTATTTTTATATTTTTTCTTGCCAAACGAAGTTTTGCAAGATATGTTAGTCAGTCTGTATGTTTTTTTTTTTTTTTTTTATTTTTTTGTCTGTAATCACGAAAAAAAATTCTGCAGAGCATAGTTTTTCATTGGAAATTTTTGTAACTTCGCATATCAGAGGCCTATAGAGGTCCTTTCAGCGCATAAATTTTGAAGGTCAAGGTCAAAGGTCAAGGTCACTTTGTCGCAAATCAGGGGATCGACAAACCTTATTTTTTGAGTAATTTTGATCGGATCGTCTTCAATTCATGGGAATATAGTTCATGGTCTGGCATTCAGCTGATTAATTTTTGGTGGCGATTGGCCTTGACCTTCATTGTTTTTTTTTTTTTGTCTGTAATCACGTATAATCACTCTGCAGAGACAGTTTTCATTGGAAATTTTTGTAACTTCGCATATCAGAGGCTATAGGAGGTCCTTTCAGCGCATAAAATTTTGAAGGTCAAAGGTTAAGGTCACTTTGTCGCAAATCAGGGGAGTCGACGAAACCCTTATTTTTTGAGTAATTTGATCGGATCGTCTTCAAACTTCATGGGATATAGTTCATGGTCTGGCACTCAGCTGATTAATTTTGGTGGCGATTGGCCTTGACTTCATGGTTAGCACTAAGGTCAACATATTTGACCCAAGGTCAAATTTTCAAGTTTTAGGAACCAATATCGTGTAGAACCTCAAATTGAACACCTCGATGAGTGCTTTTCTAGAGATATCAAGCTTGAGACATTATGACGTCATTTGGTGACGTTATGAGGCAAACGCATATTTTCATGGTTACTCTGTAGAAAGATTCTCATCGGAATCTCTCGTAGGCAGATATTCCTCAAGGAGTCGCTCCTGGTGGATAGCAGCTCTGTTCACCTCAGTGTGACTTAAAGAAGTCACACGTGTCACCTTTTGGCAAGATACGGGTCACCTAAGGGTGACATTGGTTTATTATCTTGCCAAAACGAAGTTTTGCAAGAATGTTAGTCAGTCTGTATGTTTTGTTTTTTATTTTTTATTTTTTGTTTGTTTGTTGTTTGTCTGTAATCACGAAAAAAAATTCTGCAGACCACAGTTTTCATTGGAAATTTTTGTAACTTCGCATATCAGAGGCTATGGAGGTCCTTTCAGGCCATAAATTTTGAAGGTCAAGGTCAAAGGTCAAGGTCTTTTTTCGCAAATCAGGGTAATCGACAAAACCTTATTTTTTGAGTAATTTGATCGGATCGTCTTCAAACTTCATGGGAATATAGTTCATGGTCTGGCGCTCAGCTGATTAATTTTTGGTGGCGATTGGCTTGACCTTCATGTGTTTTTTTTTTGTTGTTGTTTTTTTTTATTTATCTGTAATCACGTATAAATCACTCTGCAGAGCACAGTTTTCATTGGAAATTTTTGTACTTCGCACATCAGGGCTATAGAGGTCCTTTCAGCGCATAAATTTTGAAGGTCAAGGTCAAAGGTCAAGGTCACTTTGTCGCAAATCAGGGAGTCGACGAAACCCTTATTTTTTGAGTAATTTTGATCGGATCGTCTTCAACTTCATGGGATATAGTTCATGGTCTGGCATTCAGCTGATTAATTTTTGGTGGCGATTGGCCTTGACTTCATGGTTAAACCTAAGGTCAACATATTTGACCCAAGGTCAAATTTTCAAGTTTTAGGAACCATATCGTGTAGTACTCAAATTGAACACCTCGATGAGTGCTTTCTAGATATATCAAGCTTGAGACATTATGACGTGATTTGGTGACGTTATGAGGCAAACGCATATTTTTCATGGTTACTCTGTAGAACGATTCTCATCGGAATCTCTCGTAGGCAGATATTCTCAAGAGTCGCTCTGTGGATAGCAGCTCTGTTCACCTCAGTGTGACTTAAAGAAGTCACACGTGGTCACTTTTGGCAAGATACGGATCACCCCACGGGTTACATGGTTTATTTTTATATTGATGTATATATTTTATTTTTACGTGTATTTTTACATCTATATTTATGATTTGAAAATGAACAGGATAGAACATCAACAATATGTTGGAAAATTTACGGCCTAGACCAGGAATCAAACCCAGGTCCTCTGGAAAACCAAACCAGTGCAACCAGAAAACCACACCTCCAAATAACCATTCTAATATTTTTATGTTACATCCATTTTTATATTTTTATATTTTTAATGAATATATATTTCTTTTTATGTACAGTATTCTTATTTCTTTATATATTTATTTATTTGTATATTTATTTTGTTAATTTTTATTTATTTATATATGCATATACATATACATACACACCATGTGTTTCTGTGGAAAATGTATCATAAATCAGATATAAAATAATTTTGAGACACCAATGAATCAATTTGTTCGGTAAATTTTGTGTATATATCTGTTTCTTTCAATTATTGGGAAGGTGGTTGGAGGTTAAAATCAGACGATGAGTTTCACCAGGAGGACATGATAGGGATGCAAGATGACTGACGAGAAATCTTGTGAGAGCACACGGCGCCATAGACTCGCCATTGCTCACTTTGAAGTAGACTCTGAGCAAATGAGACATTTCCGAATAAAGTGTTTGCTCTTCACAGCCTGAACTCATTGCCCGTCTGTAGGAGTCAAACCTGCAGACTCCAACCAATTAGTTCAAGTAATGGCATTCCCCAGGCTTTCAAAGGTCCTGACATGTGCAGGAGACTACGGCCTTGTCTTCCACGAGACGGCGATTTCTCAGACGCTTCGCAGCAAATGACACATTCGCACATAACCACCCAAAAGGACTAATTATATTATCGTCCTGCACACTGTGAACCCATGATGCTCAAATCGATGTGGACTATTCGTCCTACATCTCACTGCTGCACCTGCGTCTCTACATGAGCATGCTTCTTACAGATGGGCTCAATTAAATGCCCAAAATCAAGATTCCGTCGCACCTGGCACCAGACTCAAACAGGTTGTTTTTTTTTAAACATTATTGGAATACATTGGACATCTGTTCCACCGCGGTAAGAAAGGCTTGCATTTCTGGAGTGAGAGGAGCATGTATACATACAATCACATTCTTTCATTGCCACTACTTCTCCTCGATGGGTTTTGTTGCAGATTCGGACACAGCACTCGCGTGTGTATCGTTGTCCGGTTGTACGATGGCTCTTCTTTTCATGATATCGATCTATTTGGGCATTGGTCAAGATAAGATGCAAGGACCGATACAGATTGAGGTTAGGAGGTGTTTCTCAAAACAGGACAGGTATAGACGTGGTTTACTAAAAGTGGACTCGCCATGACGCATGTCTGATTTTGTGATTTTTTTTTGTTTTTTGGTCCGCAGCCAACATGGTCGCCTTCTCCACCCAAAGCAAAATTGGGGTGCATGCAACAATATGTGAGATGTATTTGTGAGGATGATTAAGGATCGGTCTCAAGGCATTTATCAGGTATTATACTAATTTGATTGTGGCTCACCATCAGGCATGATTCATTCTCTCACTCTCACTCTCACTCTCACTCTCTCACACACACTCTCTCACACGCACTCTCTCTCTCTCTCTCTCTCTCTCTCTCTCTCTCTCTCTCTCTCTCTCTCTCTCTCTCCGAGACTCTACCCTAAGAGAGAAGACACCACAGCAAACTTTCTGCACTTCTCAGATTGTGAGGATGTCCTCTCATTTTTACAAAAACTAGTGGCTTTGAAAAAGAAAATAAAGAGTCAACATTGTAACCGTTCTCAAAGATGGAAATTCCAATGAGTGAGTGATACAAATCCTGTTATTCACGATTTTCATACGACCCAAATAGCCGATTATTTTATTTCCTTTCATGGTGCAGGTGCAGCCAAAATGAACCGGATTAAGGTCCCACATCCTTTGAATCTCCTCATATGGGTTATTGTACATTAACTGGTACCCTCGAGGGCTGCTGCGTGATGCACCATAATGATCCTGTGCTTGATGCATGTCCAAGTTCCAGAAAACTTACCCCAGAATGTTCCAAGGAAATAAAAACTTAATGCAGTTTCAAAAACTTGGGAAAACTTCTCGAACTTTATATGTGAATTTTTTTCTGCTGTATGCATGCAGTGTCTTTTGTCTGAACTCAAAGTGCAGCCCCTTGGCAAAGGATACACTGCGTGGTTTGCCTTTGCCTTCCCAACATGAGTCTTCATATAAATTTGTAATTTGTTAATGGTGCCAGCGATAACTTACCCACTTTTTATGGAAGACACGATGGGATATTTAACATGCATCACCATGTGCCAGAACAAACGGAACCATCCGGCTTAACGTCCAACAGCGGTGGTGCACTTTGCCTTGCCTGTGAAAAACCAACCCGACATTTTATATTCCAGTGGGGAATCCAACCCAGCCTAGACAGCTAGAAGGCAAGCCGAGAAAGCAAGCGCACTACCGCTGCACCATCCGGACAGAGGTTTTGGAAACTGCTCACATTTTCTTTTCTAAAGGTCATGAGTCGAGTTGTCCTGAAAGGCAAAGACAGCAATTGTCACGAAGCATGTTTTTATTTCGACATGAAATGCAGAAAATATAGCCGCCATATATTTCACGAGCAGATACACACCCGTCTACTTGTTGACGGTCTTTGGGGGGGGGGGGGGATGGAAAGAGAGGAGAGAGGGGTGGAAAAAAGAGGGGGTGGAAAGAGAGGAAGGGGGAATAGAGAGAGGAGGGAGGGGAATAGAGAGAGGAGGGAGAAATAGAAGAGGGAGGGGGAGAGAGAGAGGGAGGGAGAGAGAGAGGGGGAGGTGAGAGAGAGGGGGGAGAGAGAGGAGGGGAGAGGAGAGATGAGAGCGAGGAGGAGGGAAGGAGAGAGAGAGTAGGGAGGGGAGGAGAGGAGGGAGGGGGAGGAGAGAGAGAGGAGGGGGGGAGAGGAGGGAGGGGGAGAGGAGGGGAGGGAGGGGAGAAGGGGAGGGGAGGAGGAGAGGGGAGGGGAGGAGAAGAGGGAGGGGGAGGAGAGAGAGAGGAGGGAGGGGGAGGAGATTGAGGGAGGGGAGGAGAGAGAGAGGAGGAGGGGAGGGGAGAGGAGAGAGAGGGAAGGGGGGGAGAGAGAGAGAGAAGAGGGAGGGGGGAGGAGAGGAGGGAGAGGGAGGGGAGGAGAGAGAGCAGGAGGGAGGGGAAGGGAGAGAGAGCAAGAGGGAGGGGGGAGAAGAGAGGAGGGAGTGGGAGGTAGAGAGGAGGAGTGGGAGGTGAGAGAGGAGGAGGAGAGAGGTTGAAGGTGGGAGGAGAGAGGAGGGAGGAGAGAGAGCAGAGGGAGGAGGAGATGAGAGAGGAAGGGGAGGAGAGAGAGAAGAGGGAGGAGGAGGGAGAGAGAGGAGGAGGAGAGAGAGGAGAAGGGAGAGAGAGAGAGGAGGGAGTAGGGAGGAGAGAGAGGAGAAGGGGGGAGGGGAGAGAGGCGAGAGGAGGAGGAGGAAGAGAGAGGAGGGGAGGAGAAGAGCGAGAGGAAGAGGGAGGGAGAGAGAGGAGGAGGAAGAGAGAGAGGAGGGAGGGGGAGGAGAGAAGAGGGAGGGGGGAAGGAGAGAGAGAGGAGGAGGGGGGAGGAGAGAGAGAGGAGGGAGGGGGAGAGAGGGAGGGGGGGAGGAGAGAGAGAAGGGAGAGAAAAGGGGAGGGAGGAGGGGAGAGAGAGAGGAGAGGAGAGAGAGGAATGGAGGAGAGAGAGAGGGGGGGAGGGAGGGAGAGAGAGGAGGGAGGGGGGATAGAAGGAGGGAGGGAGGAGGAGAGAGGAGGAGGGAGGGGATGGGGAGAGAGAGGGAAGGGGGGAGAAGAGGAGAGGGGTGAAGAGGCAGAGTGGTAGGGAGAGGGAGGAAGAGGGTGTGAGAGGGAGGGGGGGTATTCGGAAAATGACGTCCAGTTTAACTTCCATCTGAGAAAGGACATCTACAACATTGATGAATCACCCTGCCTGTAAAACACTGGGATGACAATATATAGCTGGGTCAGTATTTGAACCCAGGTCAGACAGCTTAAAGCGAGCATGTGTACCTCTTGGCTATCCTGCTGTGATGTGATAATTCATTGCTTTGGAGCAAATGAAAACATGTTTTATCCCCCGCCGCATGGCGGAAGGGGGATATTGTTGTCACTCAGGTCGTCCAGCTGTCCGTCCGGCTGTCCGTCCGTCCCGGTGTCAACATTTATAGCTGTGAGTGCGATAACTCATAAACTGTTCGCATATCGATTTGAAATTTTGAGTCACACATGTACCACCGAAAAGGAAGAACCTATTGTTTTGGGCGTGGCCGGATCCAAGATGGCCGACTGGGCGCGCATCTTGAAAAAATGTTTTTTGTAATAAATGGAAAACCGCTTATCTGATTTCAATTATTTTTGGTTACTACGTTCTCACCCCTGGGGAACTTTTTCGAGATGATGACCAAATGGTGTCTTGTTTCCAATTCACCTCCCTCATTATCTGGAATATGTATTGACCTTTTTCATTCAATGGCGGGGATTCCCATCTCTGATGGTATATTTACTCATTGTAATCATCTAATTTATTCTACCTTCCTAACTCTGGTGATGGAAAATTCAAGCAAGCACTCCAATGAAATGGTTGAAGAAATTTTTAAAAACGAAACGTTACATTTTTTAGATGTAGATATATTTGCCGAAGTGATGGGTCATATCATGTAAGATCGTACAAAAAAGGGGAATGTGGTGTAAAATAAAATTGCACTTTTTCAGTGAGCGAACCACCGCCTAACGCACCACCCGAGGCACCACATGGCCAAACGCAGGTGAGTGGGCCCTGACCGTTGTTCAAGTCAATTGATATATTCAGTGACAGTGTGAATATTGTCGAGTGCTTGCCAGGTGGTTTAAGCACTCAAGCAAGCACTTCAATGAAATGGTTGCGAAATGGCTGGCTTGGCAAGCGATAAGCGATCGCCGATCAGTCATATAAACACCATGCACCTGGAGACGCCCAAGCGATGTCCTAATTGGACAACTGAACATTTTTTAATCAGAAGTACTGCTGAAGTCATAAAGAAGTTTAAATTTTGAAATTCTGCAGAGATACGAGATTCTAGAGGTTATGGCATGTGCGGAAGTGAAATAAAACCACAAACGCTGACATCTCTGGGCGTTTATAAGCATAACAATGTATCCAGCAATGGCACCCTGGCACAATGTTGGCATGGTGCCCCAGCACGGGGTCGGGCGTGGCCCGCTTGCGCCCCGGCACGTGCGGTGTTGGGCGTGGCCTGCTGGCACCCCAGCATGGGGTTGGGCATGGCCCGCTGGTGCCCCGGCACGGGCGGTGTTGGGCGTGGCCCGCTGGCGCCCTGGAGTGGTAGCGGGCTAGAACAGTCTGTGTATCAATGGTGCTCTGTGTTGATATACCTGCTTTGCTCATCCTTTCATCTTGTTGTGACTGATTTGCCTGCCTTCCATTAGATATCTAATAACAATTGGCCAATGGGCAAAGATAATTTGACAAGCTACATATACAGGTCTCATTTCCAAATGGTCTCAAGAGCATTGCATCTGAAACTGTAAATTTAATTGGTTTCTGTCCCCAATTAAGGCAGTAAAAGAACAAACGCGCACGTCTGAAAGAACATAAATGCACCTCGCTGCATTGAATCATGTTTAATATACAAATAGTAAATTCACACTTCATGGCGACGACGAGCAATTAAATCCATCAATTATGGATCTTCGGCGTCAGATAAACTGGAACCTGACTTTGCTTGGTTTGGAGATGTCAAAAAGATTCACTTGAAAGCTTTAAATTCGGTTAATTTTGCACTCGCCTCAGAAGCTCATTGCTCGTGATGCTTGGATCTGAGTTCAAATCCATCGTCTCCTAATGTCCTCGTTAATCATGTAAAAGTACATTGGTTTCTGTTATTAAATGTCTTTAACTTTCAGGTAATTATGTAGGTCGACAGTGTCCTCTATACACCGCTGTAAAGTAAAATGCACTCTCGTATATCCATATCCTGTTAGCCGCCTTTGTCTTTTATGATGACGTCATACTGATGCTTCCCACGCGCCTTTTAGCCAAGGATTCCAGCTCGTATGAAGCATTTTTGCAGAGTATGACTGATCAAGAACAAGGTCTAGTAATCCTTTAAGACCAATGATCATCGATCTTTATAGGCCACTGGCTTGCCCAGATCTCTCTGGTCATTGCATTGGCCTATCCCGATCTCTCTCATCTCTCTCCTCCGCATATTTTCATCTGTTTCTCTCTCTCTGTCTCTCTCAGTCTCTTTCTCTCCCCCTCTCTCCCTTTGCCTTCCCCTTTCACTGCATTACACAGTGGGCCAGCGGGACTCGTGAAAGCATCATCCGGCTGGCCTGTCAGGAAGTTAATCACAGTCTGCCAATTAAGTGCCTCTAATGGCGTTTTAATTACAGGGCACTGGATGGATGTGCAGAGCGAGAAGGCCATAGTCTCGTCTGCCCATCCGGCCTGAATGCCGGTGGGGGTCTTGTATCTCCGCAGGGTGTCGGGCCTGTGAGGCCGATGAGACCAAAAAGTGCTCGCCCTCAAAACAACAGGATTCCTGGGTTAGTATCGCTCCCCTGTAATCCTACACCTCCGTGATAAACACCTTATACCATGTAATAACAGGGGATCATGTGGAATCATAGGCCAGGTGATTGTTAGATGATTTCCAGGCAGATGGCTGCCCTGATATTGTCTGTCGTCTCAAAGGATCCGAATTTGAGTCACTGATCCTTGTCTTATATCTGCTGCCTGGTGCACTTTTTGTTTTAAATTAACAACGCTGAAAAATTGTTAATTAGTACACATAGTAATGCAAATTATTATTGCAATGCCAAGTCGACTATATAATGCGAAATATATTGCTGTCGTCGTGATTCATATCTACTCCAGCATCCTTGGGTATGTTGAGGCATTTACGCGTTTCGAACCCTCGAAATGGCTTCGCATCTATCTTTACAAACCGGCTGTCCATATATGCAGGCGAGTTACGCTTGATGTAGAGATATGGCCCCTGCCTGATCTTTATACTGCCACACTTTGTACTTAAGTACATTCCTGCACGGACAACACCCCTGTTTCGTATTTTGAGCATGTATGAATTTACAATAGAGCACTTGCTGGTGGATGTTAAATATTCAAGGTACCTTTCAAAATGGAGGCCAATGTGTGCCGGGTCCCTGCGCGCTGAACTCCAAATTCTTGCCCTGACTGTTGCTTGGAAGAGCAATGGCAAGCTGCCCAGTATATTATTTGCCTGGAGATTGCCTTGGCTGCACCGAAGCTCTGGAAAGAGTGTGCTCATGGACTTGGACTGATTGAATATGCCAGACTATCTATTTATGTATTAATTTATTTATTTATTGTTGGGCAAACTAGACTGTTTGACTCGAGGAAATTTGTGCATTTAAGTACATTTTACAGAAAGGAATATGAACAGCTAGGAGGTAAAACTAAATCCCCACCATCTGGATTGAATGATCAATCCCAAAGCTGTACAACATCGGGCATTTTCCATTAGTGCTGTTTAGGGCACATTCGAGCGTAATCTAACTTTCATTTTCGGTGCAAGGTGTGCATAAAGCAGTCATTGTAGAACTAATGACACCAGCAGATGTCATGTGTGCACAGCGCAGGGATTTTAGGAGTGACAAGACCGAGCAGATGGCAGGTGTGCATAAAGTAGTCATTTTAGAACTAATGAGACCCAACATGTCAGGTGTGCATAAAACATTCATTTTAGGACTGGTGAGACCCAGCAGGTGCAAGATGGACCTAGAGTACTGTAAGTCATTGTCCAACTGACAAGACTGAGCAGATGCAAGTACATTTAAATAAGTCATTTTTAGGACTAAAGAGACCCAACACATTCCAGGTGTCCATAAAGCAGTCATGTTAGGACTGGTGAGACCCAGCAGATGCAAAATGTGCATAAAGTAGTCGTTATAGAACCAACGAGACTGAGCAGATGCAAGGTGTGCTTAAAGCAGTCATTTTATGACTAAAGAGACTGAACAGATGCCGGGTGTGCATAAAGCAGTCATTTTAGGACTAACGACACCCAGCAATTGGAAGGTGTGAAAGAAGCAATCATTATTGGACTAACAAGACAGAGCAGATGCAAATTGCGCATAATTGAGTCATTTTATGAATAACGAGACCCAGCACCTGCAAGGTGTACATAAAGCGGAGGGGGAGGCGTCAACAACACTTTGTGGCTGCTTTTAGCTTGTAATAGCATGATAAAATCTTTCAGGAGGAATTATTTTTAAAATGACATAACATGAAAAAAGAAAATTAAAAAAGATCGCAATCGCAAAACTTCTTGTATGCTTGATAGTGAAGGACATTGATGAGCTGTTTGACTAATAAGTCTCGAGACCTAATAAGTATAACTATATAAGCTAGGCTAATCCAACGCATGGGAAGCAATGTGGGATTTTAATCAAATCAAGGCAATATTTTTACACTGTTCACTATATAATTATAACACACCAGCAGAGGCCCATGGTAAAAAAATATCACGATATAAAAACAGAAACAGAAAAAAGGAAACCTTTTCCTCTTGCGCTGGTTGAAAGAGCAAAAAAATGGTAGGGTATGTATATTTCTGAACAGCAAAGAAAATTAAATTCTATACATATGTAGAACAGCAAAGATCTACATAGCAGTCTGTTGCCTATACATTGTTGAGGTTCAATGTTTTGTCGGATTGAAAGAAAAAAAATTCCTGAATGTTTGGATGAATTTGAAGCAACATTTACTCAATAATTTTTTCTCTCCGAGGAGCGTTTCCGCGTTTCATGATGAGACAGACAGACAGCATTAGCCGTGTGTGCGTGCGTGCGTGCGTGTAGAGAGAGAGAGAGAGAGAAAATTGTTTGGAAAGGCAGACGACATCACACGAATGGTTTTTGTTTTTATCTGCTGAACCTATCCCTTGGTTATGCAGTCAGAACATCTGAGCAGTCAGATGTTCGGAACTACACATGCGTTACATTTTTATAATGTTACTATTGCTAAAAATTGCATGAGATTAACTCTCCGATATCACTCATTTAAATCTGCCTTGATAAACCTCAAATTAAAATTTGGTTTCTGAGACATGAGGGGTCTAAAAACATTACTTGTATTCCAATGGTATCATGAGACTTTACCTTCCGCTGAGAAAATGCCTGACACTCACTGGAAACTACGGAGAAAAGGACGAACATCCGTGCCGAGTTTCGCTGGTGCATGACGAGCGTTCCTTCAGGAGGAGGGAGGAGGCGTTATTCATTCCCCCTTACAATTTCAATCATAACAGGCTGGTTTATCTGCAATAATTGAGTATTGTGTGTTCGTTCACTCATTGTGTTTGTATTTTTGCTTCTTGTGCATAATGCATGACATATGTGGTTATTATCATGTGTGTGTGTTTTTGATGTAATATATATATATGTACATATTACACTGCCGCTAGAAAGACTACACCCCCTTTCAAAATTTTCACCTCTTTTGCCTTCTCGCCTGGAATTAAATTTCATTAAATCAAACTTTTTCCACCTTTATTTACACAGAGTAACCCACAACTTCCAAGTGAAAAACAAATTCTACAAATTTAATAAAACTATTTAAAAATACAAAACTAGAATATATTGGTTGGACAAGTGTCCACCCCCCTGAGTTAATACTTGGTGGAAGCATCTTTGACAACAGCTACAGTTGTGAGTCTGTGGGGATAGGTCTCCACCAACTAACATCCCCATAACATGAAGCTGCCACCCCATGCGTCACAGTCGGGATGGTGTTCTTTGGGTGATGTGATGTGTTGGGTTTGCACCAAACGTAAAGTTTTGCATTGAGGCCAAAAAGTTCTAACAGACCGCAAAACGTTTTACCACATGGCTTCAGAATCTCCAGAGTGGTATTTTTCATATCTCAAATGGGACTCAAGGTGGGCTTTTTGAGTATTGGCTTCCTTCTCGCCACCCTACCATACAGGCCAGACTTGTGGAGTCCTTGGGATATTGTTGTCACATGCACACAGTGAGCAGTCTTTACAATAAAGGCATCTAGCTCTTTCAAAGTTGCCATTGGCCTCTTATTGGCTTCTCTGATCAATCTCTTCCTTGCTTGGTCATCCAGTTTGGAGGGACGGCCTGATCTAGGCAGGGTCTTAGTGGTACCATACGCCTTCCACTTCTTAATGATTATCTTGACTGTGCTCCAAGGCATATTCAAGGCCTTTGAAATATTTTTATACCCATCCCCTGATCTGTGCCTTGCCACAACTTTATCCCAGAAGTCTTCTGAAAGCTCCTTGGTACTCATGGTTGAGTCTTTGCTGTGAAATGCGCTACACAGCAGAGGAAACCTACAGGAACAGTTGATTTTATTCTGAAATAATCAGTCATGACAATTCAACACAGGTGGAGGTGAATTAACTTTGTGTGTGATTTTGAAGGTGATTGGTTATACCTGAGCTAATTACCTCCACCTCCAAAGGAGAAGGAGCTAATGTTTTCACCCCTTTCTGTCTGTCTGTCTGTTGGGTCACCGAAATAGGTGACCCTTATTGTCAGTAATTCTGTCTGTTTGTTCATTTGTCATCAGCATAATTGGTCGTAAACGTGGGCGGATTTTGACCAAACTCGGGTGGTAGGTACATCTTATGACCTAGTGCTTTGGAAATTGTGATGGTTGCTAGGGACGCTTTGGTTCCCTAGCAACAACCGAAAAACCTTCAGAATCGGTACCGTTCATGCGAAATCAATTCCGAAAGCCATTATCCCACGTAGGGTTATGAAATTTGGCACGAATGATCTACAGGTGATGCTCTATCAAATATATTCCGGTTTTTGGGATATATGGAATACTTTACCCGCAGTGCCCCCTACAATTAGGGTATGCGCGAAAATTGGCGAAAATTGAAGGCCCCCTAGCAACCAGGTGAGTGCATCGATACGAATGAAACTTTGCAGGTTCATGGTACTCAATGAGTACTACAACTTTGCCTCAGGACATATTGACCGATTTCGCTTAGGTCAGGGGTCAAAGGTCAATTAGTGCAAAAATCGATAATATGCGAGAGCTGGAGGTGCCTTCGCGCCAAATGCTACTCCTCCTAGGGTTATGGTCGGATGGTCATGAAAATTCATACTAATCGTCTGGAATACATTGTGCACAAACGATGGAGCCTAATTTTCGATTTAGATCTTCGTTCACCCACAGCACCCCCTCGAACTTTGGGGATTTCCGATTTCAAACCGCATTTTCGTTACTTTTCATTCAAATGGATACCGAGTAGTTATCAGGAGATGGAACTGGAATGAGATTTGATTAATCTTAAGGTGATTCCCTATCCGCTATATGACATCCATTTTGCTCTATATCTTGTAGTTTCCATGCTCTGCGACCCATCGCCACCTACCGGCTTGTCTGTCTGGTTGTTTGTTTGTGTGCAGGATATCTCAAAAAGTTATGGACGGATCCGAATGAAATTTTGTGTACAGGTTCAGTGTGTGACGAGGACGAACTGCTTAGATTTTGATGAAGATCCGGATCCGAATCCTAGAATTTTTAAAATGATTCTTCAACATTGATGGGGCCAAAAACGATATATAGCATATCTCAAAAAGTTGCAGATGGATTCAGACGAAACTTGGTGGACAGGTTGGGTGTGTGGCAAGGACGAATTGCTTCAATTTTGGTGAAGATCCGAATCTGGATCTCGATACGAGAATTATTTACTTTTTAAAGTGCTTCTTCACCATTGAGAGATAGGGCCAAAAACG
>CM068959.1:18429739-18440281 GCA_035128595.1 Eptatretus atami | reverse complement strand
GTATTTGTATATGTATGTATATATATATATATATATTGTTGTGGGCCTGGGACCGGTGGCGAGAACGACCACTAAGTGGGGGAAGTTACGTCGTCTCCCACCAGACTCCCGTAATTGTAGGGTGTCGCTCACGGACACCCGACAAGCGAATGCAGAACTGAACTGAGCCTTTTGACTGAACTCCAACGAACGCGCGTCTCAGAGGGTCCCTTCGAGTCCTCAACCTCCCTCAGGGGCGGGGCCTGTCAAAACTGAGTCACTGCCGCCTGATGGACAGGGCCTCCATGGTCCGGCCTTCGGGGGGTCGCCATCGGGGACCGCCCCTCTACGCGGACTGCAACTGCCAAAAGGGTACTCACAAGATTTCGCCTCGGAAAGCGAGAAAAGTATGTAGTTCAAATAGAGGGGAAAGTAAATTATTACCTAACTAAAACATAGCAACACACCTTCGATTTCCACTAACACACAAGACATTCTGTCTACACATATACTTAACGGCATAACTAACTTCGGGCATGTAAATGTTTTGAGATGCTTACGTTCCTCGAACCGTAACAATAAGTTATACTCTATATAGATATATGATATATAATGTGGTACGTTAATCAACCCATTATTCAGTGGGCACCAGGAAGAAGTCAACCAGAACCAACAAGTCATCCTGACCAACAGGAATACTCCACACATAAGTGTCCTGTCACAAACAGTTCTGGGGTAGCCAGTCAAATTAAAACTTAAAAGATAGTATATTGATAGGTCACAATAAGGCATGACTTAGCAGAGCTACAGCCCCTACTCCCAGTATGAATTTGTACTGCGCCATACGGGGAAATAATTAATTCTAATTTTATAGAGCAGTCACCTGGAGCGGAGATAACAGTGCAGGTTTGGCTTGGTGATCTCTAGTGGAGAGCAGTAACTTCTCCTTTCGATACAGATCCTAATGGCGGAGCCTATGCAATTTCGGCCAGAAAGAGCCTTGAAAATATTGTTAAATTGGCATATATATATATTAAATATACTATTATATATGTAGATCACAATCTCTTATAGCGAGCAAGCCATGAAGAACCAGAAAGTAAGCAAGGTAAGCTTGCCTGTTCAAACCTTCAGAGTCTCTGCAGCTGCAAAGACATCACAAACAGTACACGGATCCATTATCCCATCGATGATGGTGAGAGGAATTGGTACCTCCATTCACAGTGAAGATGGAGCAAACAAGGATGAAAAAACGCCAGGAGCTGGGGGGGTGTAGAAAGGATATAATTTGCAGCGTGGAGAATCTGGAAGGTTTGAACGCAGGCTACTGTTACTTTGTTTCTGAGTTTATTATGCAGCTCTTCCTGGAATAATGATTGAGTCGTATTATTTATATAACCTGCCACTGGATAATGATGAGCTAAGTCACATTGCTCTACGCGAGGATACGGCGCGACGCCCTCGAATGACAACGGTGGCGCCGCAGAGTTCGTGCGTGGATCAGGTGCCGCGTTTGGGGCATTTTAACGGCGTAGGTCGCGGGATTATAAGTGGAGTTATAAATTTTTTTCATTCTACGTTGCAAACAATTCGACTGCCGAGGTTAGTTGTGTCGAGCGAGTAACGTGGCGAGGTGCGCTTGCGTGACGCGTGCGCCTGGCCGTAAGTTCTTACAAGAATAAATGATTTTGGCCAAAAGACCGATACATTTAAAACACGAACACAACGAGCTCATGTGTTTCCGTGTCTCCATGTCGACGACGCGCGACTTCGACTTCGTTATCTCGTCGGTGGAATTCTCGGAAGCAATTCCTCGGTGTCGACGCTATTTACCTCGGTTACCTGATTTGTGCGTTTTTTTTTTACTCACTTGTGTTTAATAATAACAAATGTCGATCACGTGTTTGACGACTGTCGAGATTAAGTCACAGAAAACGTTTATTTGGGATTATCATAGTCCTCACCCGATGCGTTGATGAAAGTCATTGTGGTCTGGGGCATATGTTTGATGAAGCTGCCTCGGAGCGCTCACAGATGGCGAGCGTGGGAACCAGCGTTAGCGGCTGTGGACTTGGATGTGGTGATGTACCGAGTTACAATACAAACCCGCCAGCGAAGGCGATTTATCATTCTTATTCCTAAACAGGGGATTCAGTTGAAAGTGTTGAAGTGGGTTTTCTTGGCAGGAACAGAACTTCACTCATTATTATATGGGAAAATAGTTTGGGAATCGAACTGTTGCATCCAACAGCCTCCTGAATACGATCATCGGAATTGGGGCACATCGTAATATCAACGTAATGTTATTTCGTAAAAAAGAACTGGTATAATATCACTCTACCTGTCCGTGCTGCGCCGTGTCCTTAGGCCACTGCGTGCTGCGGGCCTGAGCTCCTTGCGTCTGCCTGAAAATTCAGGCCGGCGGGAGCCCTAAGGTCACCGTGCGACTCAATAAAGACGAGCGGCACACCACTTTTCGGTCTCCCAATTTCTAAATAAGCGGGGCCCGTAAAATAAAATGTAGTGACTGCTACATTGGTGTACGTGGAAATGGCGCGCCGTATAATTCAGTGGCGCGAGATTTGGAGACCCACGGCCGTGTGGCAAATGTGCTTAGGCGTAAGCAAGTCACCATTGCCACGGAGGATAGGCGCGACGCTCTGATTGAAGAAACGGGCGCGCCAAGAGTCTGGGTGGCCCTCAGTGGCCCAGGCCGTTGCTAATCTTTTTACAGGCCGTAGGCCGGGAATTAATAACCGGAGTTATAACTTTTTTCATTCTACGTTGCCGTAGGAATCCGACAACCGAAAAAAAAAAAACTGGTAAAAAAAAAAGAAAAAAAAACCATCGTTACGTCCGCTCGCCGAGACGTTCACCTTTGGCCCTGGGTCCTGCAGACTAAGTACTGGTCGCTTGAAATTTATGCCGCCCAGGCTTAAGGCTGTGCGCTATCAAATAAAGACGTAGGGCAACTCCAGTTTCGGTTCACAATTTCTAATACGCGGCGGCTCCCAAATAAAACATATTGAATGCACATGTGTGACCATGGAAATACTGCGCCGCCATTATGCTAGTGGCGTAGATTTGGAGACGCCACGGCCGCCGGGCAAAGGACTTGGCCAAGGAGCAATTGGTTATCCTCCATCAAGTAGAGATGTGGTGGTCTGTGTTTGTCAGATACATGCATATATCGAGCATAACATGGTACGCGACGGAAGAATAGCCCAAGGTACAACTCGCCCAGCGGTCTCTGGTGAATCCGACAGCTATAAAGTCATGCCGGTGTCCGCAGGAGGCGATCACAGTGTGGGCGTCCTCGGGGACGTAATCATGGCCATCGTCAGCATAGTGGTGCCTTAAAGCCACGGTGCTCTAAAGAAGTAGGACTATCGAGTGAACTGAACATCACAAAGTTCCTTCCCTGCTATCTACTGTCATGCAATGGAACACGCCAGCAAACCAGTGCAATGGAGCTGTTTAGGCTAGACGACATACATGAGAAGGAGAAATGTTATCGAGTGAGTATGCTTATTTTGTAATATATTGCAATGTGTAGATAGTACTCACATAACCTTCAGATATTAAGCTACAAATATCTGTTATTATACGAAGTAGAGGAACGGGCACTCTGCAATTAGCATGCAGATTGCACTTGTCGGAATGGTGTTCCCTACTGTAGAGAAACGTCATCATACGGTGTACAGGTAGTTGTGTCTCAAATTATGGCACCACAAACATTCTCCTGTGCGAACAATTATTTATTCATTCCTGCTGTGGTACTCACCCATGGCTAGCACATGAACTTTTTAATGTTGTACTAGGGACAGATATGCAAAGACCCAAGGTGTGTGGTAAATTCTGAACACCTCATGGCAAGTTTTACATATCATTTCAGCTCTGGATAACAATACATCATTAGTCATCATATCAATCGATCAGGATCTATAGGATTCGAAATGCATCATCGTGATAATTAACTTATCCTTTCACTCCTCACCTAAGGTGTAGGAGGTTGTTCACTCTGTTTGTTACTGCATTAAGTGAAGATTTTTTAAGTGTATTGGTCAGTCGATTTTGTTATCCGTCTGATTGTCCGTCAATCACAGCAGCTCAATTCTAAACGATCGTCAGAACTTTAACAAGTGGTAGAGGTAGTTCACTGTGAAGCTATGATATTGACGTCAAAGGTCATCGAGGTCAAATTCTGAATCGTCATTTTCATCGATTGACTTGAATTGAACAGGATTTGCATATTGCGTCACGGAATTGGGAAACCAACTTGTTTGAGATAAAAGGTCAATCGTGGTTGAACTCTAAAAACATATTTTCAATTTAAATCTCAACTTAACCTCTTATTAACCGATTAATTAAGCACATTGCATAGTCCCATCAGTGAATGGAACAACTATTTTGAGGTCAAAGTAAAGGTACTCAAGAAAACTCTAACATACATTTCAATCTGAAAAATAACAATTTTCATCCGAGTGAAATGCTTGGATTAAGATTGTCAATTAACTTCATGAAAGACAATTTGATGTATCCAGGGCAACTTTGGAGAGGGGGGTGGATTGCAGTACCTGCTTGCACGACGTTTTTCCTGTTGTTTGGTTGCAGGATATTCAAGAAGTTGTGGAAGATTCGGATTAAATTGTGTGGAAGGTTCTGTGTGTGAAGGCGAACTGTTAGATTTTTGGTGAAGAAGCGATTCGCACTGGCGACTAAATTGCTGCAACGGATTTTAATATATTATTATTATTATTATTTTGTTTTATTATTTTAAAAATGTTTTTTTTAATTATTTAAATTTTTATTTAATAAAGTGATTCTCACATTGAGAGATGGAGCTAAATGATATATAGCATGTTATCTCAAAAAAGTGTGTATGTATTCGGAATAAACTGTGGAAAGTGGGTGTGTGACAAGGAAGACAATTGAGTCATGTGAATCCCGAAATCTGTGATCTAGATAGAGATATTATTTTAAAGGATTCTCACCATTGAGAGATGGAGCTAACGATAATGCATGTATCCAAAAAGTTTGTAGTATTCGGATGAAAACTTGGTGGACAAGTTGGGGTGTGACAAGGAAGAATGATTCAATTTGGTGAAGTTCCGAATCTGGGATCTGGAAAGAGAATTAGTTTTAATTTTAAAGTGATTTTCACATTGAGAGATGGAGCTAACTGATATATGCAGTATCTCAAGAAAGTTGTGTCGTATTCGGAGAAACTTAGTGGACAAGTTGGGTGTGACAGAAGAATGATTCAATTGGTGAAAATCAACTCGATCCGGCTATGAAATTTTTTATTTTTATTAGGATGAGATGCTTTTTGTATGCATTGATCAGAAAGTGTTTAGTCTGATCTGAATTTGAAAAAATATAATTGGGTGGTTGGTCAATCTTCAAATCAATTTGGACCTTGATCCCATGGGTTCGAACTGGCAACGACTAGTCTCACATTGTGATTACAAAGACTGAGATTGATCAAAACGAGGAAGTGTGTCGTCCATGAAATTGGTCCTTAGAACGCATAAACGAGAAAGTCCATAGATTGCATTAATCGGAGTGGTTGAAAAGGACATATGGGAAGGGGTGCGTGCCGCAAATTGATGGTCGAGATGATGTTTTTTTAAAAAATGGGGCCCCCCCAGTATATTTTGTCCAAGTCTGCAAACAGTAAGGTTTTGAAGTGAAAAAAAGGCGATTGTGTCACAATGTAAATTAATTACATATATTAAATTCAATTTAAAGTTTGCTAAAAATTGGAAGTTTATTTGCCGGTTGATGCAGCATCGGTTACACGATTAGTAACACGTACATTGTTCTTTAGTGCCTGTTGTTTGTGTCTTTATGACATTAAACAGTAAGTTCTTTTTGAATGATTCAATTTTTGTTTGGACTAACAGCTCAGGATATAAACAGTTTGAGGAGACAAATAATTTTATTGCAGGCTTCATAGCTCCGCTATGCTTAGTGTTCTAAATAAGAGCAGATTCTAAGGATTAAAGCACTTAGGTGTATCTCCTTCTGGTCCATTCGTGATTATGTCGTGTCCTGTCCATCGCTGTGTCCGGAGATGTTGAAATGTAAGTCAAGAATAGCAAAATGGTATGGGGGGGGGGATGGGTTGAGGGTGATTCAGGCATTTGTCATAATGGACACAGTCCACTCTGTGGGTTTAAAGCATTATACAAGAGGAGAGATTGCTGCATACAGTCCTCACCACCCAATGAATGTCTCGGGGATACAACAAAAAATAAGTATGCAATAACCCATGCTCGGCTAATACTGGACCAAAATAAAGAAGGAAGAAGAAACCTATAGCTCACGTGTTTTGGGTAGATTTGGCCAAATGAAAAGGAAAAATACATTTCATTTTCTAATATCTTTGTAGACGGAAACCAATAAGACCACTAGGACAACAACGGAATAAAAAGTTTGCTTTAACGAGGCCGAGCCGATACAGGACAAAATGAAAAAAGAACCTTTGAACACGGTGTTCGTTCGAGCTTTGCCTATTTCATACAAAAACAAAGAAAAAGAGAAGTCGATGAATGCATGACCCTCACCAGGATACTGGTTTGTTGTGGTGTATTGTGTGTCGTTTGTGTGTATCATTGTCACGAAATTAATAAGGAGACAAATTGGAATGCACTTGATACTGCTGTGGTGATGACCGGGTATCAAGACGTGCCGCTATGATACACCCCCGCTTTGATCGGCAACCTCCTACCGATGACGTTTTTTGTTTAATTATTAGATCTATTCAATTTGATGTGATTAAATAAATTTAAAATCAAAGGGAAGACCAAATACGTACAGTCACATTGGATCATCAAAAGGACCCGAACAAGCAAAAGCAAAGATTAGAGATAGGAGCATATCCTGATAGGATTCAATTTCAGCTGCGCTACTCTCACCTCAACCCATCCACTGCACAGCAGTGAGCCATTAAGAAAAAATGAATAGTATCAATATATAATAAAAAAATAACCCATATCAAAAAATTAAATAATTGCTGCCAACGATGTATCCGATCAAGTTGGATAATTAAACGTCTATTCTACATAAATCAGCATTGACAATGCCTGATCAGTAAATCTGAAGTTTCATATTGATTGTTGAGCAGTCTCAGTAGAAACATAATATAATTTATTCTCATCCATATGGGATTGCCAAACCACGTGACTATCAATATTACTCAAGAAACTTTGTACAGGCACTGGCTTGGGAGAATTTCTTGAATTTCCTCAATTGTTCCAGCGTTCTGGGAAGAAATTTTTATTGTTTAGGGTAATCAAATATGGGACCGTGTTGGGCTTGTAGTTAGGGTGGTGGCTGGGATCCTCAGGGTCCTGAGTTTCGACCCCGCGCACTGAGTTTAATTCAGGGGTGACCAGCCTGCTCTTCCGAGGTTCAGCGAAATGGCACCAGTATACTGTAATTATCCTGCGTGTCGAAGGCGACTAAAGGTGCGTCAGGAAGGCACGGCAGTAAAAAACAATGCCCAAAAAAGGTACCATTGAATTGAGCCCGCAAAAACGACCCTGCTCAGGGAAGCTTGTAAAAATGGTGTGTGAGGGAAATCAAAATATGGCTGGCAACAGTATTGATGATGGATGTCATGTGTGAGCCTTTTGTTCTTCATGGATAGGCAGCGTATGTCAAGGTTTTTTTTTGGCCTGATTTGTTCAGGTCCACTTCGAAGAAAAGGATTTGAGGTTTTAATTTTTTATAAACAAATAGGTGCGGAATACGTGACCTATGCATCATAATTAGATTTAAACTTCTAATGAGTCGTCCGCGACGGTTGTGAAAATTTGTCTATTGACAGCGATTGGCGAGAAAAACACAATTACTACAGACAGACACATCACAGACGTCGAATCACACACCGACAGACGACACACCAAACGCCCTACCCTCTCTCGAGAGTGTATAACCAATGTAATGTACGGGAGCAGAAACATGTGTAGGCTAGGTGCATTAAGATAGCATGTTATATACGTACCTGGGATCATTCAATTGCACTGGCAATGTCCTACGGCTGAGGCTACCGTATTTATGCTGCTGCAACGAGGGCGCGATGATTTTATTCGGGGTGGAGTCGGCCAGATGTCCAGCCATTGGGTGATAGCAGTGGGGGAAGGTGGCAGCTGAATCACGCCAATGTCTAAATGCGAATTTTGAACTCAAGGAAAATAACCTGAAAATTGATGAAAGCTGAAGTCGAAGTGGCTGTAACTTATCACAATAAAGGCCTATGTACCAGGTTCAGTTATCTGTTGAGGGGTGGGAAAGAAATCTGAAAAACCAACATGGTGGGACAGATGAGGCACAGACGGAGAGATTGTCACCTCGGTAAAATTTGCTAGGGACAATAAGAAGCCAATAATTTTGTGGTTTGAGTCGCAGAGTTTAACATTTTGGGTAACCTTCCTTTATGAGATTGGATGCGGGGGGGGGGAGCAAGTTCTGGCAACGGGTTTTCTATGAACTTCGGCTTTCATATGTCCATATGTCTATTTTAAAAGATTGTAATCATTAGGAGTGAGTAGAAGGTGATTTACAACTTAATAAGAGGCATATTAAGTGTTGCATTATTTCTGAAGGAGGAGAGTGAAATGAGGAAGATTTATATAAGGAAGTCTCTGGTATAATGGTTTTCGAGCATACACTCCGAGTCTGGAGGTCGAGTCGTTCGATGACCTGGCCGAGCTACCAAAAACTTTTAAAATGGTACTGGTGGCTCCATTACTTATGTCACATTTTAAAGAGAGCATGGACAATCTCCTATGCTTGCATCTGGCATCCTGGTTTTCCTGTTCGGGAATGCCCTGCTGATGGGTGGAAAGAGCGCATTGTGAAACAGTCTACTGGACCAAGTGAGGGAAGTGACGTGACACTCTCGAGCTCAGTGGCTGTGTTGTCTCATTAGCATCTGGTGTGGTGTGGTGTGTGTGTGTGGTTGTTGTGTGGGGTGTGTGTGTTGTGGTGTGTGTGTGTGTGTGTGTTGTTGTGCGCGTGGTGTGTCTCAGAGTTGTCCAGTTCCAGACTGCCTCTGATTCATTTTTTTAAAAAAAAAAAGGAGAATAAATGAGAACATGAGAGAGAGAGAGAGAGACACAGAGACACAGAGACACGAGAGACAGAGACACAGAGACACAGGAGACAAGAGACAGAGGACGAGAGACAGAGACAGAGGAAGGGGAATGGGAAGAATGAAGGACTAGGTGATATTTTGCTAAGGTATATGACTTCGCAAAGCAGACTGTTGCATAGCACTGAACTACATGCCTCCAAGCCCAGAAAGAGCATGGAGGGTAGCAAGTAAGGGAGTTCACTGCTCAGTAAAATGGCTGGATATATTTTTTATTCGAGCAAGGCCTTCATCCATGAACTGTATGTCAACAAAAAGCACAATAAGCATTGACTGATTGCACAACTAGATGTTCCTGAAACTCCACACGATAGATTGCCCCCTTGCTTGCGATAGATCGAGCTGCATTGCTGTCATGAGAGCTACTCCCCCCCAAATTGTCAATGTTTATATATTTTTAAAACAACAACAATATGATTGTCAGTGAGAGGACTGTCTAGTCAGATCCGTTGCGTGTCGCTAATCCTCCCCATGGCATTGCACTTGGGTGGTTCATGGCAGTAAGAATTCTGCTAAAGAGCAGGTTTCCAGACCTAAAGTTAGAGTTTTTCTTTACAGGATCCACGGCTCAAGTGGGCTGCCAATCGAACACACCACATCTCACCCATGAATATAGACGAATACACGAGACACAACACAGACTGTCAGACATGGCCATAACACGCTGCTGGCTTGGAGGAAATGACATACCTCCAGGGCATCTGGGCTACCAGCGACGTCACAACAATGGCGCTTGGCCTTCTCACACACCGGGAATCTTCTGCATCCCATGGATACAACCATGGGGATTTATCCATGCTCTTATGCTTTTAAATGCTGAGGTGAGCAGAAGCAGCAATGGACATTTTTTTTCTGTCTCGGTATGACGGCCACGTTTGGAACCCCGACCTCCAGAACTTTGAGCGTGGGTCAGAAAGGTCAAGCTGGATGCATGCTTCATCTGGGCTTGCAAAAACACATGCAAGATGACCGAGAAGACCTTTCATGCAGTTGGTGGAAAATTTTTCCGACGTCGTTGATCAAATAGAATTCGCATCTTCTAGCATAAGAATGATAGGTATGTGGAGGTGTGGACTATTACCTCGCCTCCATTCCATGTTTGTAGTTTTTGAACGGTTGTTTGCTTTGTCTTCCTTAAGCTGCAAGTCGATGTTAAATAATGGAGAGTTCGCCAGCAGTTTTTTTTTTAGGAATGGAAAATATTCGGGAAGGTGTGTTTGGTGAGCGTTCTTTTTTACGTTCAGAACAAACTTATACTTGCATCACTGTGTTGGTAAAGATGAATGCTTTGTCAACGCACGATGTACTGCTCTTCGTGTTCTTCAACTCCACTGATCCACTTTTTACCTGCGACAAGTTGTGATTCTCCACAAAGGTGCTCCCACATCTCTGCCGCCACATCC
>CM068959.1:18419416-18429714 GCA_035128595.1 Eptatretus atami | reverse complement strand
GTACCTCACAAAGATTTCGCCTCGGAAAGCGAGAAAAAGGTACTGTAGTTCAAATAAGAGGGGAAATAAAAATTTATTACCCTAACTAAAAAAACATCGCAACACACCCCTTCGATTTCCCACTACACACAAGGACGGATTCTGTCTACACATATACTTAACGGCATAACTAACTTCGGGGCACTTGTATGTTTGAATGCATACGGTTCCTCGAACCGTAACAATATATTATACTCTATATATATATATGCATATATAAAATGTGTGTACGTATGTATCAGACCCCATTATTGCAGTGGGCACCAGGAAGCAAGTGCCAAACCAGCAAACCAAACCAGCATCCTGACCAACAGGAAATACCTCCCACACACTAACCTGTCTGCTGTACACAAAACAGTTCTGGGGGTAGCCAGTCACAATTTAAACTTTTAAAAGACTTATGACTAACTAGTTGCATAGGCTCCACCAATAAGGCATGAGCTTAGCAGAGCTACAGCCCCTACCTCCCAGTATGATTGTACTGCAGCCAATACGGGGAAGATAATTTAATTCTCAATTTTATAGAGCAGTCCACCCTGGAGCGGGAAGATACATGGACACAGGTTTTGGGCTTGGTGATCCTCATCAGTGCAGAGCAGAAGCTTCTCCCTTTCTGATACAGATGCCTAATAGGCGGAGCCTATGCAACTGTTTCGCCAGAAGAGCCTTTGAAAATATGTGTACATACTGTGCATATATATATATATATATATATATATATATATATATATAAATATACTATTATATATGTAGATCACAATCTCTTATAGCGAGCAAGCCATGAAGAACCAGAAAGTAAGCAAGGTAAGCTTGCCTGTTCAAACCTTCAGAGTCTCTGCAGCTGCAAAGACATCACAAACAGTACACGGATCCATTATCCCATCGATGATGGTGAGAGGAATTGGTACCTCCATTCACAGTGAAGATGGAGCAAACAAGGATGAAAAAACGCCAGGAGCTGGGGGGGTGTAGAAAGGATATAATTTGCAGCGTGGAGAATCTGGAAGGTTTGAACGCAGGCTACTGTTACTTTGTTTCTGAGTTTATTATGCAGCTCTTCCTGGAATAATGATTGAGTCGTATTATTTATATAACCTGCCACTGGATAATGATGAGCTAAGTCACATTGCTCTACGCGAGGATACGGCGCGACGCCCTCGAATGACAACGGTGGCGCCGCAGAGTTCGTGCGTGGATCAGGTGCCGCGTTTGGGGCATTTTAACGGCGTAGGTCGCGGGATTATAAGTGGAGTTATAAATTTTTTTCATTCTACGTTGCAAACAATTCGACTGCCGAGGTTAGTTGTGTCGAGCGAGTAACGTGGCGAGGTGCGCTTGCGTGACGCGTGCGCCTGGCCGTAAGTTCTTACAAGAATAAATGATTTTGGCCAAAAGACCGATACATTTAAAACACGAACACAACGAGCTCATGTGTTTCCGTGTCTCCATGTCGACGACGCGCGACTTCGACTTCGTTATCTCGTCGGTGGAATTCTCGGAAGCAATTCCTCGGTGTCGACGCTATTTACCTCGGTTACCTGATTTGTGCGTTTTTTTTTTACTCACTTGTGTTTAATAATAACAAATGTCGATCACGTGTTTGACGACTGTCGAGATTAAGTCACAGAAAACGTTTATTTGGGATTATCATAGTCCTCACCCGATGCGTTGATGAAAGTCATTGTGGTCTGGGGCATATGTTTGATGAAGCTGCCTCGGAGCGCTCACAGATGGCGAGCGTGGGAACCAGCGTTAGCGGCTGTGGACTTGGATGTGGTGATGTACCGAGTTACAATACAAACCCGCCAGCGAAGGCGATTTATCATTCTTATTCCTAAACAGGGGATTCAGTTGAAAGTGTTGAAGTGGGTTTTCTTGGCAGGAACAGAACTTCACTCATTATTATATGGGAAAATAGTTTGGGAATCGAACTGTTGCATCCAACAGCCTCCTGAATACGATCATCGGAATTGGGGCACATCGTAATATCAACGTAATGTTATTTCGTAAAAAAGAACTGGTATAATATCACTCTACCTGTCCGTGCTGCGCCGTGTCCTTAGGCCACTGCGTGCTGCGGGCCTGAGCTCCTTGCGTCTGCCTGAAAATTCAGGCCGGCGGGAGCCCTAAGGTCACCGTGCGACTCAATAAAGACGAGCGGCACACCACTTTTCGGTCTCCCAATTTCTAAATAAGCGGGGCCCGTAAAATAAAATGTAGTGACTGCTACATTGGTGTACGTGGAAATGGCGCGCCGTATAATTCAGTGGCGCGAGATTTGGAGACCCACGGCCGTGTGGCAAATGTGCTTAGGCGTAAGCAAGTCACCATTGCCACGGAGGATAGGCGCGACGCTCTGATTGAAGAAACGGGCGCGCCAAGAGTCTGGGTGGCCCTCAGTGGCCCAGGCCGTTGCTAATCTTTTTACAGGCCGTAGGCCGGGAATTAATAACCGGAGTTATAACTTTTTTCATTCTACGTTGCCGTAGGAATCCGACAACCGAAAAAAAAAAAACTGGTAAAAAAAAAAGAAAAAAAAACCATCGTTACGTCCGCTCGCCGAGACGTTCACCTTTGGCCCTGGGTCCTGCAGACTAAGTACTGGTCGCTTGAAATTTATGCCGCCCAGGCTTAAGGCTGTGCGCTATCAAATAAAGACGTAGGGCAACTCCAGTTTCGGTTCACAATTTCTAATACGCGGCGGCTCCCAAATAAAACATATTGAATGCACATGTGTGACCATGGAAATACTGCGCCGCCATTATGCTAGTGGCGTAGATTTGGAGACGCCACGGCCGCCGGGCAAAGGACTTGGCCAAGGAGCAATTGGTTATCCTCCATCAAGTAGAGATGTGGTGGTCTGTGTTTGTCAGATACATGCATATATCGAGCATAACATGGTACGCGACGGAAGAATAGCCCAAGGTACAACTCGCCCAGCGGTCTCTGGTGAATCCGACAGCTATAAAGTCATGCCGGTGTCCGCAGGAGGCGATCACAGTGTGGGCGTCCTCGGGGACGTAATCATGGCCATCGTCAGCATAGTGGTGCCTTAAAGCCACGGTGCTCTAAAGAAGTAGGACTATCGAGTGAACTGAACATCACAAAGTTCCTTCCCTGCTATCTACTGTCATGCAATGGAACACGCCAGCAAACCAGTGCAATGGAGCTGTTTAGGCTAGACGACATACATGAGAAGGAGAAATGTTATCGAGTGAGTATGCTTATTTTGTAATATATTGCAATGTGTAGATAGTACTCACATAACCTTCAGATATTAAGCTACAAATATCTGTTATTATACGAAGTAGAGGAACGGGCACTCTGCAATTAGCATGCAGATTGCACTTGTCGGAATGGTGTTCCCTACTGTAGAGAAACGTCATCATACGGTGTACAGGTAGTTGTGTCTCAAATTATGGCACCACAAACATTCTCCTGTGCGAACAATTATTTATTCATTCCTGCTGTGGTACTCACCCATGGCTAGCACATGAACTTTTTAATGTTGTACTAGGGACAGATATGCAAAGACCCAAGGTGTGTGGTAAATTCTGAACACCTCATGGCAAGTTTTACATATCATTTCAGCTCTGGATAACAATACATCATTAGTCATCATATCAATCGATCAGGATCTATAGGATTCGAAATGCATCATCGTGATAATTAACTTATCCTTTCACTCCTCACCTAAGGTGTAGGAGGTTGTTCACTCTGTTTGTTACTGCATTAAGTGAAGATTTTTTAAGTGTATTGGTCAGTCGATTTTGTTATCCGTCTGATTGTCCGTCAATCACAGCAGCTCAATTCTAAACGATCGTCAGAACTTTAACAAGTGGTAGAGGTAGTTCACTGTGAAGCTATGATATTGACGTCAAAGGTCATCGAGGTCAAATTCTGAATCGTCATTTTCATCGATTGACTTGAATTGAACAGGATTTGCATATTGCGTCACGGAATTGGGAAACCAACTTGTTTGAGATAAAAGGTCAATCGTGGTTGAACTCTAAAAACATATTTTCAATTTAAATCTCAACTTAACCTCTTATTAACCGATTAATTAAGCACATTGCATAGTCCCATCAGTGAATGGAACAACTATTTTGAGGTCAAAGTAAAGGTACTCAAGAAAACTCTAACATACATTTCAATCTGAAAAATAACAATTTTCATCCGAGTGAAATGCTTGGATTAAGATTGTCAATTAACTTCATGAAAGACAATTTGATGTATCCAGGGCAACTTTGGAGAGGGGGGTGGATTGCAGTACCTGCTTGCACGACGTTTTTCCTGTTGTTTGGTTGCAGGATATTCAAGAAGTTGTGGAAGATTCGGATTAAATTGTGTGGAAGGTTCTGTGTGTGAAGGCGAACTGTTAGATTTTTGGTGAAGAAGCGATTCGCACTGGCGACTAAATTGCTGCAACGGATTTTAATATATTATTATTATTATTATTTTGTTTTATTATTTTAAAAATGTTTTTTTTAATTATTTAAATTTTTATTTAATAAAGTGATTCTCACATTGAGAGATGGAGCTAAATGATATATAGCATGTTATCTCAAAAAAGTGTGTATGTATTCGGAATAAACTGTGGAAAGTGGGTGTGTGACAAGGAAGACAATTGAGTCATGTGAATCCCGAAATCTGTGATCTAGATAGAGATATTATTTTAAAGGATTCTCACCATTGAGAGATGGAGCTAACGATAATGCATGTATCCAAAAAGTTTGTAGTATTCGGATGAAAACTTGGTGGACAAGTTGGGGTGTGACAAGGAAGAATGATTCAATTTGGTGAAGTTCCGAATCTGGGATCTGGAAAGAGAATTAGTTTTAATTTTAAAGTGATTTTCACATTGAGAGATGGAGCTAACTGATATATGCAGTATCTCAAGAAAGTTGTGTCGTATTCGGAGAAACTTAGTGGACAAGTTGGGTGTGACAGAAGAATGATTCAATTGGTGAAAATCAACTCGATCCGGCTATGAAATTTTTTATTTTTATTAGGATGAGATGCTTTTTGTATGCATTGATCAGAAAGTGTTTAGTCTGATCTGAATTTGAAAAAATATAATTGGGTGGTTGGTCAATCTTCAAATCAATTTGGACCTTGATCCCATGGGTTCGAACTGGCAACGACTAGTCTCACATTGTGATTACAAAGACTGAGATTGATCAAAACGAGGAAGTGTGTCGTCCATGAAATTGGTCCTTAGAACGCATAAACGAGAAAGTCCATAGATTGCATTAATCGGAGTGGTTGAAAAGGACATATGGGAAGGGGTGCGTGCCGCAAATTGATGGTCGAGATGATGTTTTTTTAAAAAATGGGGCCCCCCCAGTATATTTTGTCCAAGTCTGCAAACAGTAAGGTTTTGAAGTGAAAAAAAGGCGATTGTGTCACAATGTAAATTAATTACATATATTAAATTCAATTTAAAGTTTGCTAAAAATTGGAAGTTTATTTGCCGGTTGATGCAGCATCGGTTACACGATTAGTAACACGTACATTGTTCTTTAGTGCCTGTTGTTTGTGTCTTTATGACATTAAACAGTAAGTTCTTTTTGAATGATTCAATTTTTGTTTGGACTAACAGCTCAGGATATAAACAGTTTGAGGAGACAAATAATTTTATTGCAGGCTTCATAGCTCCGCTATGCTTAGTGTTCTAAATAAGAGCAGATTCTAAGGATTAAAGCACTTAGGTGTATCTCCTTCTGGTCCATTCGTGATTATGTCGTGTCCTGTCCATCGCTGTGTCCGGAGATGTTGAAATGTAAGTCAAGAATAGCAAAATGGTATGGGGGGGGGGATGGGTTGAGGGTGATTCAGGCATTTGTCATAATGGACACAGTCCACTCTGTGGGTTTAAAGCATTATACAAGAGGAGAGATTGCTGCATACAGTCCTCACCACCCAATGAATGTCTCGGGGATACAACAAAAAATAAGTATGCAATAACCCATGCTCGGCTAATACTGGACCAAAATAAAGAAGGAAGAAGAAACCTATAGCTCACGTGTTTTGGGTAGATTTGGCCAAATGAAAAGGAAAAATACATTTCATTTTCTAATATCTTTGTAGACGGAAACCAATAAGACCACTAGGACAACAACGGAATAAAAAGTTTGCTTTAACGAGGCCGAGCCGATACAGGACAAAATGAAAAAAGAACCTTTGAACACGGTGTTCGTTCGAGCTTTGCCTATTTCATACAAAAACAAAGAAAAAGAGAAGTCGATGAATGCATGACCCTCACCAGGATACTGGTTTGTTGTGGTGTATTGTGTGTCGTTTGTGTGTATCATTGTCACGAAATTAATAAGGAGACAAATTGGAATGCACTTGATACTGCTGTGGTGATGACCGGGTATCAAGACGTGCCGCTATGATACACCCCCGCTTTGATCGGCAACCTCCTACCGATGACGTTTTTTGTTTAATTATTAGATCTATTCAATTTGATGTGATTAAATAAATTTAAAATCAAAGGGAAGACCAAATACGTACAGTCACATTGGATCATCAAAAGGACCCGAACAAGCAAAAGCAAAGATTAGAGATAGGAGCATATCCTGATAGGATTCAATTTCAGCTGCGCTACTCTCACCTCAACCCATCCACTGCACAGCAGTGAGCCATTAAGAAAAAATGAATAGTATCAATATATAATAAAAAAATAACCCATATCAAAAAATTAAATAATTGCTGCCAACGATGTATCCGATCAAGTTGGATAATTAAACGTCTATTCTACATAAATCAGCATTGACAATGCCTGATCAGTAAATCTGAAGTTTCATATTGATTGTTGAGCAGTCTCAGTAGAAACATAATATAATTTATTCTCATCCATATGGGATTGCCAAACCACGTGACTATCAATATTACTCAAGAAACTTTGTACAGGCACTGGCTTGGGAGAATTTCTTGAATTTCCTCAATTGTTCCAGCGTTCTGGGAAGAAATTTTTATTGTTTAGGGTAATCAAATATGGGACCGTGTTGGGCTTGTAGTTAGGGTGGTGGCTGGGATCCTCAGGGTCCTGAGTTTCGACCCCGCGCACTGAGTTTAATTCAGGGGTGACCAGCCTGCTCTTCCGAGGTTCAGCGAAATGGCACCAGTATACTGTAATTATCCTGCGTGTCGAAGGCGACTAAAGGTGCGTCAGGAAGGCACGGCAGTAAAAAACAATGCCCAAAAAAGGTACCATTGAATTGAGCCCGCAAAAACGACCCTGCTCAGGGAAGCTTGTAAAAATGGTGTGTGAGGGAAATCAAAATATGGCTGGCAACAGTATTGATGATGGATGTCATGTGTGAGCCTTTTGTTCTTCATGGATAGGCAGCGTATGTCAAGGTTTTTTTTTGGCCTGATTTGTTCAGGTCCACTTCGAAGAAAAGGATTTGAGGTTTTAATTTTTTATAAACAAATAGGTGCGGAATACGTGACCTATGCATCATAATTAGATTTAAACTTCTAATGAGTCGTCCGCGACGGTTGTGAAAATTTGTCTATTGACAGCGATTGGCGAGAAAAACACAATTACTACAGACAGACACATCACAGACGTCGAATCACACACCGACAGACGACACACCAAACGCCCTACCCTCTCTCGAGAGTGTATAACCAATGTAATGTACGGGAGCAGAAACATGTGTAGGCTAGGTGCATTAAGATAGCATGTTATATACGTACCTGGGATCATTCAATTGCACTGGCAATGTCCTACGGCTGAGGCTACCGTATTTATGCTGCTGCAACGAGGGCGCGATGATTTTATTCGGGGTGGAGTCGGCCAGATGTCCAGCCATTGGGTGATAGCAGTGGGGGAAGGTGGCAGCTGAATCACGCCAATGTCTAAATGCGAATTTTGAACTCAAGGAAAATAACCTGAAAATTGATGAAAGCTGAAGTCGAAGTGGCTGTAACTTATCACAATAAAGGCCTATGTACCAGGTTCAGTTATCTGTTGAGGGGTGGGAAAGAAATCTGAAAAACCAACATGGTGGGACAGATGAGGCACAGACGGAGAGATTGTCACCTCGGTAAAATTTGCTAGGGACAATAAGAAGCCAATAATTTTGTGGTTTGAGTCGCAGAGTTTAACATTTTGGGTAACCTTCCTTTATGAGATTGGATGCGGGGGGGGGGAGCAAGTTCTGGCAACGGGTTTTCTATGAACTTCGGCTTTCATATGTCCATATGTCTATTTTAAAAGATTGTAATCATTAGGAGTGAGTAGAAGGTGATTTACAACTTAATAAGAGGCATATTAAGTGTTGCATTATTTCTGAAGGAGGAGAGTGAAATGAGGAAGATTTATATAAGGAAGTCTCTGGTATAATGGTTTTCGAGCATACACTCCGAGTCTGGAGGTCGAGTCGTTCGATGACCTGGCCGAGCTACCAAAAACTTTTAAAATGGTACTGGTGGCTCCATTACTTATGTCACATTTTAAAGAGAGCATGGACAATCTCCTATGCTTGCATCTGGCATCCTGGTTTTCCTGTTCGGGAATGCCCTGCTGATGGGTGGAAAGAGCGCATTGTGAAACAGTCTACTGGACCAAGTGAGGGAAGTGACGTGACACTCTCGAGCTCAGTGGCTGTGTTGTCTCATTAGCATCTGGTGTGGTGTGGTGTGTGTGTGTGGTTGTTGTGTGGGGTGTGTGTGTTGTGGTGTGTGTGTGTGTGTGTGTTGTTGTGCGCGTGGTGTGTCTCAGAGTTGTCCAGTTCCAGACTGCCTCTGATTCATTTTTTTAAAAAAAAAAAGGAGAATAAATGAGAACATGAGAGAGAGAGAGAGAGACACAGAGACACAGAGACACGAGAGACAGAGACACAGAGACACAGGAGACAAGAGACAGAGGACGAGAGACAGAGACAGAGGAAGGGGAATGGGAAGAATGAAGGACTAGGTGATATTTTGCTAAGGTATATGACTTCGCAAAGCAGACTGTTGCATAGCACTGAACTACATGCCTCCAAGCCCAGAAAGAGCATGGAGGGTAGCAAGTAAGGGAGTTCACTGCTCAGTAAAATGGCTGGATATATTTTTTATTCGAGCAAGGCCTTCATCCATGAACTGTATGTCAACAAAAAGCACAATAAGCATTGACTGATTGCACAACTAGATGTTCCTGAAACTCCACACGATAGATTGCCCCCTTGCTTGCGATAGATCGAGCTGCATTGCTGTCATGAGAGCTACTCCCCCCCAAATTGTCAATGTTTATATATTTTTAAAACAACAACAATATGATTGTCAGTGAGAGGACTGTCTAGTCAGATCCGTTGCGTGTCGCTAATCCTCCCCATGGCATTGCACTTGGGTGGTTCATGGCAGTAAGAATTCTGCTAAAGAGCAGGTTTCCAGACCTAAAGTTAGAGTTTTTCTTTACAGGATCCACGGCTCAAGTGGGCTGCCAATCGAACACACCACATCTCACCCATGAATATAGACGAATACACGAGACACAACACAGACTGTCAGACATGGCCATAACACGCTGCTGGCTTGGAGGAAATGACATACCTCCAGGGCATCTGGGCTACCAGCGACGTCACAACAATGGCGCTTGGCCTTCTCACACACCGGGAATCTTCTGCATCCCATGGATACAACCATGGGGATTTATCCATGCTCTTATGCTTTTAAATGCTGAGGTGAGCAGAAGCAGCAATGGACATTTTTTTTCTGTCTCGGTATGACGGCCACGTTTGGAACCCCGACCTCCAGAACTTTGAGCGTGGGTCAGAAAGGTCAAGCTGGATGCATGCTTCATCTGGGCTTGCAAAAACACATGCAAGATGACCGAGAAGACCTTTCATGCAGTTGGTGGAAAATTTTTCCGACGTCGTTGATCAAATAGAATTCGCATCTTCTAGCATAAGAATGATAGGTATGTGGAGGTGTGGACTATTACCTCGCCTCCATTCCATGTTTGTAGTTTTTGAACGGTTGTTTGCTTTGTCTTCCTTAAGCTGCAAGTCGATGTTAAATAATGGAGAGTTCGCCAGCAGTTTTTTTTTTAGGAATGGAAAATATTCGGGAAGGTGTGTTTGGTGAGCGTTCTTTTTTACGTTCAGAACAAACTTATACTTGCATCACTGTGTTGGTAAAGATGAATGCTTTGTCAACGCACGATGTACTGCTCTTCGTGTTCTTCAACTCCACTGATCCACTTTTTACCTGCGACAAGTTGTGATTCTCCACAAAGGTGCTCCCACATCTCTGCCGCCACATCC
>CM068959.1:18400237-18418650 GCA_035128595.1 Eptatretus atami | reverse complement strand
AGTATTATTCCATGGTCACACAATGTAGCAGTCACATAGTTTTTATTTTCGGGGAGCCGCACGGCGTATTTAGAAATTGTGGAGACCGAAAACGTGGAGTTGCCGTACGGTCTTTGATTTGATGTCGCACAGTGACCTTAAGGGGCCCTGCGGCGGCCATATAATTTTCAAGGCAGACGCAAGGTAGCCTCAAGGTGCCTGCAAGGTGACCGCAGGGGGGCAAAGGTGAACGTGCGGCGAGACGGACGGTAACGAGTGGGTTCATTTTTTTTTTTTTTTTTTTACCAGTTTTTTTTTTTTCGGCTTGTCGAATTCCTACGGCGAACGTAGAAATGAAAAAAGTTATAACTCCGCGTTATAATTCCACCGGCGACCCCTACGGCCTGTAAAAGATAGCCAAACGGCGTAGGGCCACCCTGAGGCCACCGCAGAAACTCTGCGGCGCCGACGTTCTGTCAATTCAGAGGGCGTACGGCCGCCGTATCCTCGCCGTAGAGCAAATGTGACTTAGGCCTTAGGCTAAGTCACATTTGCCACACGCGGCGTGGGGTCTCAAAAATCTACGGCCACTAGCAATTATACGGCGGCCGCAGTATTTCCACGGTCACACAATGTAGCAGTCACATACATTTTTATTTTTCGGGGAGCCGCACGGCGTATTTAGAAATTGTGGAGACCGAAAACGTGGTGGTGCCGTACGGTCTTTGATTTGATGTCGCACGGTGACCTTAGGGCGTCCCTGCGGCGGCCATAGAATTTTCAAGGCAGACGCAAGGTAGCCTCAAGGTGCCCGCAAGGCGACCGCAGGGGGCCCTAAGGCGAACGTGCGGCCAGACGGACGGTAACGAGTGGGTATATATAATACCAGTTCTTTTTTTACTGAAATAAAAATATAACAGTTCGGAATATACCAGTACATGGTGCCCCCAGAATCCGAATTGAATTCGTTCCAGGAGGCTGTTCGGATTGCAAAAAGTTCGATTCCCAAACTATTTTCCCAATAATAAATAATGAAGTGAATTAATCTGTTCCTGGACCCAAAGAAAACCCACTTTCAAGACACTTTCAACTGAAATTCCCCATGTTTAAGGTAAAATAAGATGAGTAAATGACCTTCGGTGGCGGTGTATTGTATGTAAACTGGTACAATCACCACATCCAAAGGTCACACAGGCCTCTGCTACGGCCTGGGTTCCGATCGCTCGCGCACTCTGTGAGCGCTGCCCCAGGGCAGCTCATCAACATGATGCCCCCAGAACCACAATGACTTTCATCAAAACGCATCGGGCTGAGGTAATCATGGATATTCCAAATTACAACCGGTTTTTCTGTGAATTAAATCCTTGCCCGACAGTCCGTCAAACCACGTGATCGGATTGCTTATTAATTAAAACACAAGATGAGTAAAAAAAAAAAAAACAGCACAAATCAAGGTGAAACACGAGGTAAAGTAGCGATCGACACACGAGAGATGCTTTCACGAGGACTTCCACCGACGAACTGAATGAACGAAGTGCGAAGGTGCGGGTCGAACAGGTGGGGAGACACGTGAACAAACATGAATGCTACGTTGTGTTCGGTTTTTTAAAATGTATTCGGTTTTTAGGGCAAAATTCATTTTTCATTGATAAGAGACTACGGCAGCCGCACGATAACGCAAGCCCACCGTACGCCCTACGTACGGTCGACGTCGAACACAACTACGTCACAACTACGGCATGTCGATTGCTATGGCCAACGTGAAAATGAAAAAAGTTTATAACTCCACGTTATAATTCCAACGGCGACCCCTACGGCCTGTAAAAGATAGCCAAACGGCATAGGGCCACCTGAGGCCACCCGCAGAAACTCTGCGGCCGCACCCGTTTGTCAATTCAGAGGGCGTACGGCGCCGTATCCTCGCCGTAGAGCAAATGTGACTTAGGCCTCAATCAATTAATCCCAGGTGGCTAGGATTATATAAATAAATTAACGACTCCAATGATATTCCAGCCGAAGAAGCTGCATAAAGCATCCAAGAAAAGAAAAGCTACACAAGGTAAGCCCTTGCTGTTTCAAACCCTTCCAGAGTTCATCCACAGCTGCAAAGACATTCATATCCCTTTGCTACACCCCCCCCCCAGCTGCTGGACCGGTTTCATCACTTGTTTGCTCACATCTCTCACCTGTGAATGGAGAGAATAACCAATTCGCTCTCACAAATCAATCGATGGGATAATTGGGATCCTGTGTGTACTGTTTGTGAATGTCTTTGCAGCTGCAGAGGAACTCTGGAAGGGTTTGAAACAGCAAAGGGCTTACCTTGCTTAGCCTTTGTGGTTGCTTCATGCAGCTTTCTTCAGCTATAAGAGAATTGGTGGAGTCTACATATATATATATATATATATAATATATATATATATGCACAGTATGTACACATATTTTCAAAGGCTCTTCTGGCGAAACAGTTGCATAGGCTCCGCCTATTAGGCATCTGTATCAGAAAGGGAGAAGCTTCTGCTCTGCACTGATGAGGATCACCAAGCCCAAAACCTGTGTCCATGTATCTTCCCGCCTCCAGGGTGGACTGCTCTATAAAATTGAGAATTAAATTATCTTCCCGCGTATTGGCTGCAGTACAATCATACTGGGAGGTAGGGGCTGTAGCTCTGCTAAGCTCATGCCTTATTGGTGGAGCCTATGCAACTAGTTAGTCATAAGTCTTTTAAAAGTTTAAATTGTGACTGGCTACCCCCAGAACTGTTTTGTGTACAGCAGACAGGTTAGTGTGTGGGAGGTATTTCCTGTTGGTCAGGATGCTGGTTTGGTTTGCTGGTTTGGCACTTGCTTCCTGGTGCCCACTGCAATAATGGGGTCTGATACATACGTACACACATTTTATATATGCATATATATATATAGAGTATAATATATTGTTACGGTTCGAGGAACCGTATGCATTCAAACATACAAGTGCCCGAAGTTAGTTATGCCGTTAGTATATGTGTAGACAGAATCCGTCCTTGTGTGTAGTGGGAAATCGAAGGGGTGTGTTGCGATGTTTTTTTAGTTAGGGTAATAAATTTTTATTTCCCTCTTATTTGAACTACAGTACCTTTTTCTCGCTTTCCGAGGCGAAATCTTTGTGAGGTACCTTTTTGGCGAGTGCAGTCACGCGTAGAGGGGGCGGGCTCCCGGCATGGCCGAAACCCCGCCCAGAAGGGGCGGACCCATGGAGGCCCTGTCCAATCAGGGCGGACAGTGACGTCAGTTTTGACCAAGGCCCCGCCCGCTGAGGGAGGTTGATGGACTACGAAGGGACCCTCTGAGACGCGCGTTCGTTGGAGTTCAGTCAAAAGGCTCAGTTCAGTTCTGCATTCGCTTGTCGGGTGTCCGTGAGCGACACCCTACAATTACGGGAGTCTGGTGGGAGACGACGTAACTTCCCCCACTTAGTGGTGTCGTTCTGCCACCGTCCCAGGCCCACAACAATATATATATATATATATATATAACATACATATACAAATACATACATATATATATATATATATATATATATATATATATATACTACATAGATACATACATAAATACATATATACAAATACATGCATATGTGTGTGTATTCTCTATTATAATACCAAGCTTGCACACTAAAAACTGCGCTCACCGTCACACATCCCTATGAAATTGCTGTGGCACTTAGCGGACATGCCGACAATGTTTGGGAAGTCTTGGCATTCCATAGTACCACTTGCATTTTGCACAATGCATATTTTTGTCATTCCCCGTGTACTGTCTGTCGTCTGCTACCAGCTATGTTGTACTGCTATCCCGTGCATGTGCAGCGGTATCGCTAGTATGTATATATATAATAATATACATATATATCATACAATATATAATAATATATATTATATATATATATATATATATATATACAGTATATATATATATATAATATATACAGGGTGTCCTAAAAAAATGACATCATTTGAAACTTGAATATCTAAGTAACTACATGCCCCAGGCAAACGAAAGTAAATAGCTTCATGTTGAACAATAAAAGATTTATTTATCAAAATTCGAACAAGGATTCAGAGGGATGTATATTTTATAACCGTTTTCTCAAAACTTCACAAATGTTCAATATGCACACCGCCTGGAAGACACGACGATCACACGATCAAGTCGGTGGTCCAGCTCCTGCCAAACACGCTGTAGCATGTCTTGCGTAACATTCTCCAGCGCCTCAGTGATTCTTGCTTAAGTTCCTCTAGGCTTGTAGGAAGAGGGGATATAGACCAGTCCTTTTACATAGCCCCATAGAAAAAAATCACAAGGTGTCGTGTCAAGTCAGGTGAACGTGGTGGCCATTTCAACAGCAATTGTCATTATCACTGGCATGCCCCAATCCATCTTCCTGGTAGATTCTCATTGAGATAAGAATAAACATTCAACTTAGTTAGTTTTTACACATTTTGTTAAAATTTGAGACCATTTGAGCGAGAATTAGCTATGTTATTAGACTACGAAATGATGTCATTTTTTAGGGACACCCTGTATATATATATTATATATAATATATATATATATATATATATATATATATATATATATATATATATATATAATATATATACAATACATAATACATAAATACATCCATATGTATATGTATATATATATATATTTTAAATAGATACATACACACATATATACAAATATATATACATACATATATACATACATACATAGATACATAATTACATCCATATAGTATATGTTATATAAATAATATATATATATAATATATATATATTAAATAGATACATACACACATATATACAAAACATATATACAATACATATATACATACATACACACATATATACATAGATACATAAATACATCCATATGTATATGTATATATATAGATTAATAAGATACATACACACATATATACAAAACATATATACATACATATATACATACATACACACATATATACATAGATACATAAATACATCCATATGTATATGTATATATATATATATATTTAAATAGATACATACACACATATATAACAAAACATATATATATAACATACATATATACATACATACACACATATATACACACACATACTGTACATCCATCCATCCATGCATACATAAGACTGAATCGAACCCCCTAACTTGATGAGGTAGCAGTGCACAAATCGAGTCCCATCACAGAGCAATTGCTGCACGACCTGTCAACAAGTGTCGCCTGCCACATGAGGCACATTGTCTCTCTGCCCCGCTGATCACCCGTCAGGAGGTTTGCAGCCAGGAGCATTAGATGCAATGAAGAAAAAATCAAAATTCAACACACATCACACCGCACGCACGCACGCACGCACACACCACACACACCACACACACACACACTCGAGAGGAAGTCTACACCCCCTTTTCAAAATTTTCACCTTTTGTTGCTTATAACCTGGAATTAAATTACAAAAATCAGACTTTTTCCACCTTTATTTCCACATCGAAACCCACAACTTCCAAGTGAAAACAAAATTCTACAATTTTCAGAAAATTAAAAAATACAAACTAGAATTTCTTCGTTGGATAAGTGTCCACCCCCCTTATAATAGCAATTGTAAATTGGCTCAGATGTAACCAATCACCTTCAAAATTACACACCAAGTTAATTGGCCTCACCAATGTTAAATTGTAGAGATTCTGATTATTTCAGAACAAAATGAACTGTTCCTGCAGGTTTCCTCTGCTGTGTAGTGCATTTCACAGCAAAGACTCAACCATGAGTACCAAAGCAGTCTTCAAAAAGACCTCTGGGATAAAGTTGTGGGCAAGACACAGATCATGGGATCGGTATAAAAACATTTGGAAGAGTGGAAGATGTACGGTACCACCAGCATCGGTATCGAGATGTGACCGTCCGTCCAAACTGGATGACCAAGCAAGGAGAGAATTAATCAGAGAGGCCAGCTGGAGGCCATGGCAACTTTGAAAGAGCTACAGGCCGTAATGGCAAAGACTGGTCACTGTGTGCATGTGACAACAATATCCCAAGCATTCAACAAGTCTGGCCTGTATGGTAGGGTGGCAAGAAGAAAGCCATTACTCAAAAAAGGCCACCTTCAGTCCCGTTTTGAGGGTTGTGAAAAAACAACATCCATAGATTCTGAAGCATGTGGTAAAAAGATTTGTGGTCTGACAAAACCAAGATGGAACGTTTTTACCGAAATGCAAAATGTTACGTTTGGCGCAAACCCAACACAGCACATCAACCCAAAGAACACCATCTCTTCTGTGAAGCAAGGTAAGTGGCAGCATCATGTTGTGGAGATGTTTCTCATCAGCAGGGACTGGGCACTTGTCAGGATAGAAGGGAAAATGGATGGAGCAAAATACAGAAAAAAATCCTGGAGGAAAACCTGCTTCCTCTGCAGAAAGCTGAAAAATGGGACGGAACTTCACTTTCAGCAGAACGACGACTCGAAGCACACAGGCAAAGCTACACTGGAGTGGCGAAGGAACAAAACGATACATGTCCTTGAGTGTCCCAGTCAGAGCCCCAACATAAATGCAATCGAAAATCTGTGGCATGACTTGAAGATTGCTGTCCATCAACTCTCCCCACGCAACTTGGCTGAGCTTGAACAGTTTTGTACAAATAATGGGCAAATATTACCCAATCAAGGTGTGCAAAGTTGGCAGAGACCGATCCAACAGACTCACAGCTGTAATTGCTGTCAAAGGTGCTTCCACCAAGTACTAACTCAGGAGGGTGGACACTTATCCAACCAAATATATTTTATTTTGTATTTTTAATTAATTTTCTGAAATTTGTAGAATTTGTTTTTTTCACTTGGAAGTTGTGGGCTTCGATGTGGAAATAAAGGTGGAAAAAGTCTGATTTCATTCAACTTCATTCCAGTTCTATAATGAACAAAAAAGGTGAAAATTTTGAAAGGGGTGTAGAGTTTCTATCGGCTCTGTTACATACATATATGTATATATACACGCACATATATACACGAGTTATTTCTGCAGAAGGACCTATATCATAGAAGCAATCATCATGAATAGAGAATGTTGTTTGCGAGAACTGCAAGACCCAAAGACAAGTAACTCGAATTGGCTTAATAACATGAGAGAGAAATAGCTTCTCCTCAAACCTCCACCCTTGAATGGATGTTTCTCGTGCAACACTGGCCATTTCTCGCAGATCAAAATATGTTTTTGGTAAAACATGCTGAGCAGGAGGACATGCACGAAGTCTTCACCATTCTGGCCCCATCATGGCGCAGGTGTTACTCGACTCAAGTGCACATTTCACATCTCAAATGGTTTTCTACACATGCAAGTTTGACCAGTTCGTGTTCCCCTCTGAACCTATGAAGTGGGGCAACTTTAGCATAACATTGTGGCATTTTTGTGAGGAAAGCACCAAATTTGGCACACTAGTCGCCTATCATATTATGAACAGATTTGGATATTGGGCCATCTCAAATTTTTGATGGCAGTGGAAAATGGCTGGCCACAGCCATCAGAGCGGCTGAATTTGAGATGGCGACCGATATCAAATCTTTCATAATATGATAGGCGACTAGTGTGCAAATTTGGTGCTTTCCTCCAAAATGCACAATTGTTATGCTATATTTAGGCTAAGTTGCCCACTAATTGCTCTTGAGCTGTTGGGAACCAGTTTTAAATCCATATAAACAGACGTGTTTTGTCCATTGTCTATCAATGTCCATACAGGTCATGCAAACAGTACAATGAAGTTCTACTCGTCTTTGTCTGCATGCATTATATGTAAAACCTCCTCCATGAAGCGTAGAATCACTGATAAAAAATAAAACCAAACTCTCCCATCTCAGTTTCTAACATCGCTATCTATCGGACCCCTTTCAATTACAACCACCTTGTAATACGAGGCAGCAATAAGAAGACACATGGACGCCAACAAAGCAGGAAATATATCCTTAATGGGCAGTGACAGCAAATGATCTTTGTTGAAGTACTTTAACTCGCCACGGATGCACGCATCTAGGTGTTGGGCCTGCAGTCAATGCCTGCAGCGCTGATAATTCACCACAATTCAAGTGGCTTTAGAACTCCATTGACCTGACTTGATCTTTCAAGGAAAGCAACTTCAACCTCACTTGAGATAATCCACTGTAAAGTACGGTAACAAGTTTCTTGGACACAAATGTGTTCAGCACTTTTATAGTTATCATGGTTGTTTTCACTGCAGTGTTAATGTCAAAATAAGTTCGAGCAATGTGACCTTTTTTATCAAGCACATCTTCTACCCTTCCTCCAGCTTACAAATGACATGCTTAAAGCTGTACAAGGAAATTCAGTCCGGTAATGAGAAATGTCCGTCTCGGTGATGAGGTCGTCGTGGTGAAAACTGAAAATGGACCTGAGCCATTAATTTGTCGGCATCATGGTGTTTGTATATCTTGAGAGACAGAAGTGCTTGCGATATTCTTACAAAGTAATGTAATTCCGGGTGAGAATTTAATTTCGCTGGCAGTAAATATAACGTAAGCAGGCCAACTAACTCCGTTTCATCTGAGCTGATGCCTCAAGAATGATTGATGCTGTGGAACCAAGGTCTTCAAGATCATTGCATCTCCTGCGATGAAACGAGTCTATGAGCTCTCAACTTTTACAATGCAAACAGGTTGCGTGGTGGCTCTAGTCTTAATAAGCGGTATGTGGAAGTCTTGAATGAGGTGAGCACCTGGCCCTAGGACATTTCTTAGTGTTTTTGGACACCGAGCAGGGGGTTAGCCTGGTGGAACCCGGCCGCCCTCGAGAACATGGGGGACGGGGGGGGGGGGGTCGCTGTTGGATTGGAGGGGGGGTGGCGGGGCGGAGGTAAATGATATCATTTTTTTCTCACACACGCCACGGCCTTCGTTATTACAACCCCCAACCGCTCCACCATGTTTCTCTGAGGGTGCACGGGTTTACTCAGCGAGTCTAACACGCTCTGCTCGATCAATTACATCTGAAATATCCAGGGCCTCACTGGTGATCCTACAATCGCTCCAATATATTCTCGTGGATCTCTTCATTAACTTGTTTCACCACTTCCTCACATTCCAGACTGGATACAAAGATTCGATTTCCCACATTCCTTCAGATCAGGTCCTTTGCCATACGACAGCTGTTCAATAACCATCTCAGTCATCCATTCCATTTCAAACTCACTGACGTTTTCTTCCCTCATCGGAACTCTCTCATAATGTTCCGAACGACTTCATTTCAAAATCTCTTCGGCAAGTCTCACTCCTTCGACTGAGTGTGTCTGCTAGTCTCTCGGTAGTTCTTCCACTACCGGGCTTAGCGACCTCTTCACACGCCCAGGATGGCGTCTATTTTTCACTTACACTCGTACCTACCTCTCTTTCCTCCCCATATTTCATTATTTGGACTTAGATTTCCGCTTGCAATGACTGTTAGTTGGTTGTTTGCTGTCTGTCCTCTGTGGTTGGGTGGTTGTAGGGTATGCTCAGGGTCTGTCCACCCCAGGCCCTTTCCCTTGTCTCTTCTCTCGTACAGTTTTTTTCTTTTGTTACTAGTGTATCATCACTCATCCCATATTTCGTTATGTCTTGCGTTGTCCAATACTGTCCTATTGTAGACCTAACATCTGACTAGTGTAAAACCCACACCATTGAATAAAAACTGATAACAGATGCATGACAGGCCCACATTTGTCCATTGTCTTTGTATGTTTCTGCTTGTTCCGTGAAAACTTGTTTTAACGTTATTACCCTCAAAAGATTAACTAAGTACATTTATGTCTATCATGTCCTGTCTTGCATTAACATATATTGTGTATATATATAGGTATATAATTATCATTACTATATAAGTTGGGTGTGTATGGAAGTTATGGTTATTATTATAGGATATCTAGGTATTCTAACGATGTCTTAATTGAACGATTCATTTGCTAAGCCAACCTATATAATATATGAATTTGTTGGTGATAATATTATTCATTAATGACGCTCAGCAGGTGACGATCATAAGTATACTTACGCAAGGTGGCTCGATACCAAACCACTACTAAGATGATGATGGCCACCGTGCATCCGTGCGAGTTAACCCGTGTATCAAAATTCTTTTCATTTCTTTTGTTAGCGACGAGTTTTGGCCAATGGATGAAATTAAATTTGCCACATTTTTTTATGAACTTCGAGCACGTATTTTCATCCTTTATATACACACTAGACGACGGGCCGCCTGAAGATGTAAGCGGGTATGGGTTATTTTTCCTTGTTCGCTTGACAGCGATTTTGATGTAAAATATAAATTCATTTGTTCGCACACCAGGCATTAAAAAGAAAAACAAAATAAGGAAAAGATAGCTTCCAGCGAACTATATCCGCTGAGGTCTTCTTTGTATTGTTTTTGCATTGATCAAGGCATTCTTCCCGAAGGAGTACTTGACTGAATTTGCAGAGATATTATCTGAAGGTTGGTTTTTGTTAAAATGGAGAATTATTATTGGGTTCTTCGAGAGTGTTGCCTATGGCGATGTTTTTAGCAAAACTGATAGAAGTTATACTTTGCAGGGAGAGGTTTCAGAGGAGATTGGTCGATTATAAGGTGGTCCACTAAAATATTTTTTTTTTAGACGTCTCATCGGTGATACCTGATTCTGGTCGGCTTGTTCCATTTCAGTGAACATGAAGAGGGTTTTACATACTCATAATCGATGCAGGATAAAACGAGACATGAACGCTATAGATTATCAGCTTAGTATCGTTACATAGATCGAGATGGTTATTCCTGGTTAGGATCAATTGTGACTAGACCAGTACTGGGAAAACACGGGTGCTGGCGTAAGAGGTGGCAGGCGCCATAAGAGTGATGTTAAGCACACGTGGGTTTATGTGCCCACAACGAGCCCTACAGAGCAATGACTTACGTGGGGCAACTCCTTGCCCTTCAGCCCTACAATACCTCAGCATAAAATCTCGTGCACCTTTCCTGTGAACGGAAACCAGTCTCTACATAACTTTGCGCCCAGCATCCTAGTTCGCAATTCCTTCATCCTGCCTCCCAATCCTCTTCGCCCCACTCTCATCCCCCCTATCTGCACCCCCACTGCTCACCCCCCTCTCTCCGCCACCGCCTCTCTCGCCCCCTCTCTCTCGCCACCCCTCTTCTTGCCGCCCCTCTATGCCCCAGTCTTCGCCATTCCTCTCTCCCCTCCCTCTCTCCGCCCCCCCTCTCCCGTCCCCTGCTCTCGCAGATATTGGTCGACAGATAAATGGCGCGTAAGCTTGGGAACTGCTCGTCCGATAATATCAAAACTTGAAAAGGCGACATCACGGGGTCCCCGGCTAATATTCCTGGCAAGTTTCAATCGCGATCGGACCGTCATTCGTGCAAAAATAAATAAAAAAAAAACATTAATTGTGACGTTCATTCATGACGTCTACACGCGTGCCTTGTCAATTGGTCGATAGATAAATGGCCGTAACTTGGGACGCTTGTCCGATTAATATCAAAACCTTGAAAAGGCACATTAAAAAACAGCGGGTCCCCAGCAATTTCCTGGCAAGTTTCAATCAGATGAGGACGCGTCAATCGTGCAAAATAAAATAAAAAAATAATAAATAAATATAAACATTAAATTGTGACCGTCATTCGTGATGTTGCATAGCACCGTGTCTTGTCATTGTTCGACAGTAAATGGCCGTAACTTGGGAACCGCTTGTCCGATTGATATCAAACCTTGAAAAAGGCAACATCAGGCGGTCCCCGGCAATAATTCTTGGCAAGTTTTCAATCAGATCGACCGTAATCGTGCAAATAAAATAAAAAAATAATAAATAAATAAATAAACGTCATTAATTGTGACGTCATTCGTGATGTCATAGCACCGTGTCTTGTCATTGGTCGACAGATAAAATGGGCCGTATACTTGGAACGCTTGTCCGATTGATTATAAACTATGAAAAGGCACTGCAGCGGGTCCCCGGCAATATTCCTGGCAAGTTTCAATCCGATCGGAACCGGTGATCGTCCGGTTATTAAATAATTTGGGGAAAAATTGGCATGATAAGGTGAAAGAAGGTAGAATGACACGCTTCAGACTGCCATATATACACCGTTTTCAACACTGAAAAAGCAGTTAAAATGGCCATAACTTGTGAACCGCTCGTCCGTATCGATATGCAAACCTCGAAAAGGCACTCCGCGGTCCTCAGCAATATTCCTGGCAAGTTTCAAATCATATTCGACCGGCGGTCCGTCGAGAAAACGGCGGTAGGCACACCATCAGCCATCAGACACACAGACACACAGACACACAAGAACGACACAGACTACACAGAGATTGCTGGAATTATAGATTAGATAATAGATTTAAACATGGAAAGTATTACGATCAAATGGCGGTTTATTTTATGCTTAAAAATAAATCCTTCTTTGGCTATACTATGTTTGAGTTTAATAATAAATCCATTTAAAGAAAAAATAAAAAGATAGCTCGGTTTTATGCTTAAAATAATCCTTTCTTTGGCTATACTATATGTTTGAGATTTTATAATAATTCATTTCAAGAAAAAATAAAAAAGATACTCATACCGTTTTGGGCTGTATTTCGTGGACAACATACGATAAAGATGGAGAGTTTTATATTAGTAATATATAGATTTAACCTTTCAGATTTTCCAACTGAAAAAACATAATTCTTCTAATTTGCAGAAATTAATTAAAATACTAACACTAGAATATCTTGGTTGGATAACTGTCCACCCACCTTATAAGAGCAATTGTAAACTAGAAGGGCACTCCGGTAGAGCGCATAACCTCTGCACAATAATACTTGATCCAAAAGAACATTCAAGGCCAATACATTTTTGAAATATCAATGCTATACAGTACGATATCGTTTTTGGCCTATCTCTCAATGGTTGGAAGAACGCACTTTAAAAAGTATAATAATTTCTCGTATGCGAGATCCAGATTTCGGATGCTGTCACCAAAAATTGAAGCAATTTCGTCCTTTGCACAGCACCCAACCTGTCCACCAAAGTTTTCGTCTGAATCCATGTCTGCAACTTTTTGAGATATGCTATATATCAGTTTTTGGCCCCGATGCAATGTTGAAGAATCATTTTAAAAATTTTCTAGGATCGATCCGGATCTTCATCAAAATCTCAAGCAGTTCGTCTTCGTCACACACTGAAGCGCTGTTAACAAAATTTCCATTCGGATCCGTCATAACTTTTGAGATTATCCCGCACAAACAAGACAACCAGACAGACAAGCCGGTAGGTGGCGATGGGTGCGCAGAGCATGGAAAACGTACAAGATAATATAGCAAAATGGATGTCATATAGCGGATAGGGAATCACCTTAAGATTATGCATATCAAATCTATCCAGTTCCACTCTCCTGATAACTACTCGGTATCCATTTGAATGAAAAGTACCGAAAATGCGGTTTGAAATCGAAAATCCCCAAAGTTTCGAGGGGTGCTGGTGGTGAACGAAGATTTAAATCGAAATTCAGGCTCCATCGTTTGTTGCACAATGTTTTCCGACGATTAAGATGAATTTTCAGTGCCATACCGCCATTAACCTACTAGAGGTAGCATTTGGCGCGAAGGCACCGTCCAGCTCTCGCATATTATCGATTTTTGGTCACTATTGTACTTTGATCCTGACTAGCGTAATCGTCAATATCGTCCTGAGGCATAATGTTTGTAGTACTCAGTTGAGGTATACTATGAACCTGCAGTTTTCTATTCGTATCGTTATGCATCCACGCTGGGTCTAGGTGGGCCTTCATTTCGTCCAAGTGTTTACGTCTGTCATATACTCCTAATGTAGGGGGCCACTGACGGGTAAAGTATTCCAATATCCCCAAAATCGGTAATATATTTAGATATGAGCATCACCTGGTAGATCAGTTCGTGTCCATTAATTCATAACCTACGTGGGATTATGGCTTTCGGAATTTGATTTCGCATGAACGTACCGATTACTGAGGTTTTTTTCGGTTGTTGCTAGGTGTGGAACCATAGCGTCTAGTCAACCGATTCAAATGTCAGCATCTAGGTTCATAAGAGTGTACGCTACACCCGAGTTTGGTCGCAAATTCCGCCATCGTTTAGTCGACGCAATTATGCTGATGACAAATGACAAACAGACCAGAATGTAACTGACAATGAAGGGTACACCTATTTGGTGACCCCACAGACAGACAGACAGAGGGTGAATTAACATTAGCTCCTTCTCCCTTTGGAGGTGGAGGTGAATTAGCTCAGGTATAACCAATCACCTTCAAATCCACACAAAGTTAATTCACGCTCCAGCCTGTGTTGAATGTCATACTGTATTATTCAGGAATAAAATTCAAACTGTGTCCTGTAGGTTCCTCTGCTGTGTAGCGCATTTCACAGCAAATGACTCCAACCATGAGTACCAGGAGCTTTCAGAAGACTTCTGGATAAAGTTGTGGCAAGGCACAGATCGGGGATGGGTATATTAATTAATGTTTTTTTTATTTCTAAAGGCCTTTGATATGCCTTGGAGTCACAGTCAAGATTAATCATTAAAGAAGTGGAAGGCCGTATGGTACGCGACTAAGACCCTGCTAGATAGGCCGTCCCTCAAAAACCTGGATGTACTCAAGCAAGGAAGAGATTGATCAGAGAAGGCCAAATAAGAGGCCATGGCATACTTTGAATAGAGCTAGATGCCTTTTGATTTGTAAAGACTGCTCACTGTGTGCATGGTGACAACATAATCAAGGACTCCACAAGTCTGGCCTGTAAGGTAGGTGTGGCGAGAAGGAAGCCATACTGCAAAATAGCCACCTGAGTCCATTTAGATATGAAAATTACCACTCTGGAGTTCTGAAGCCATGTGGGTAAAACGTTTTGTCGGTCTGTTAGAAACTGTTTTGGCCTTCAATGCAAAACTTTATCGTTATTGTGGGCAAACCCAACACATTCACATCACCGCAAAGAACACTCATCCCGAACTGTGACGCTATGGGGTGGCAGCTTTCATGTTATGGGGATGTTAGTTGGTGGAGGACCTATCCCACAGACTCACTACTGTAGCTGTTTTGTCAATAGATGCTTCACAAGTATTAACTCAGGGGGGTGGACACTTGTACCAATATATCTGTTTTTGTATTTTTAAATAGTTTTATTAAATTTTGTTAGAATTTGTTTTTTTCACTTGAATAGTTGTGGTTACTTCTGTGTAAATATAAGATGGAAAAAAGTTTGAGTTTAATGAAATTTAATTCCAGGCGGAAGGCAATAGAGTGAAAATATTTTGAAAGGGGGTGTAGTCTTTCCTAGCGCAGTGTAATTATGTACGATATGATATATATTTTACTCTAAAAACAGCACATCACATGATATTAAAAAACCTACATATGTCATGCATTATGCACAAGAAGCAAAATTACAAACACAATGAGTGAACGAACACACAATACTCAATTATTGCAGATAACCAGCCTTTATGATTTGAAATTGTATAGGGGGAATGAATAACGCCCTCCTCCTCCTGAAGGAAACGCTTCCGTCATGCTACAAGCGAAACTCGCACGGATGTTCCGTCTCTTTTCTCCAGTAGTTTGCCAGTGAGTGTCCCAGGCATTTTCCTTCAGGCGGAAGGTAAAGTCTCATGATACCATTGGAATACAAGTAAGTGTTTTTTAGAACCCCTCATGTCCTGCAGTAAACAAATTTTAAAATTTGAGGTTTATCAAGGCAGAAATTTAAATGAGTGATATCGGAAGAGTTAATCTCATGCAATTTTTAGCAATAAGTAACATTATAAAAAATGTAACGCATGTGTAGTTCCGAACATCTGACTGCTCAGATGTTCTGACTGCATAACCAAGGGGATAGGTTCAGCAGATAAAACAAACCATTCGTGTGTGTCGTCTGCCTTTCAAACAATTTTCTCTCTCTCTCTCTCTCTACACGCACGGCACGCACGCACACACGGCTAATGCTGTTCATGTCTGTCTCATCATTGAACGCGGAACGGCTCCTCGGAGAGAAAAAAATATTGAGTAAATGTTGCCTTCAAATTCCATCGCAAACATTCAGGAATTTTTTTTTTCTTTCATATCGCGACAAAACATTGAAGCGCTCAACAATGTATAGGCAACAGACTGCTATGTAGATCTTTGCTGTTCTAATATGTATAGAATTTAATTTTTCTTTGCTGTTCAGAAATATACATACCCTACCATTTTTTTGCTCTTTCAACCAGCGCAAGAAGGAAAAGGTTTCCTTTTTTTCTGTTTTCTGTTTTTTATATCGTGATATTTTTTTACGCATGGGCTCTGCTGGTGGGTTATATTATATAGTGACAGTGTAAAAATATTGCTTGATTTGATTAAAAATCCGCACATTGGCTTCCCATGCGTTGGATTAGCTAGCTTAATATAGTTATACTTATTAGGTCTGCGAGACTTATTAGTCAACAGGCTCATCAATTGTCCTTCACTATCAGCATACAGAAGGTTTTTGCGATTGCGAATCTTTTTTAATTTTCTTTTTTCATGTTATGTCAATTTTAAAAATAATTCCTCCTGAAAGTTTTATCATGCTATTCAAGCTTAAAAGCAGCACAAGTGTTGTTTTGACGGCCTCCCCCTCCGCTTTATGTACACCTTGCAGTGCTGGGTCTCGTATTCATAAAATGACTCAATTATCGCAATTTGCAAATCTTGCTTGTCTGTTAGTGCCAATAATGAATTGCTTCTTTCACACGCGCTTCCAATTGCCTGGTGTCGTTAAGTCCTAAAATGACTGCTTTATGCACACCGCGGCAATCTGTTCAGTCTCTTTAGTCATAAAATGACTGCTTTTAAGCCCACACCTTGCATCTGCTCAGTCCTCGTTGGTTGTATAAACGACTACTTTATGCACTTTTTGGCATCTCCTGGTTCTCACGCAGTCCCTAAGCATGACTGCTTTATGGACACGCTGGAATGTGTTGGGTTCTCTTTAGTCGCTAAAAATGACTTATTTTAAATGTACTTGCATCTGCTCAGTTGTAGGCATGCGGCCGCCATATAATTGCTAGTGGCCGTAGATTTTGGAGACCCCACGGCCGCCGTGGCAAATGTGACTTTGGCCTAAGTGAGAGCAAATTGGTTATTCCTTCCATTCACAGGTGAGAGATGTGAGTGGGTCTTTGTTTGTCAGATACATGCATATATCATGCAATTAACAATTGGTAACCGGACCGGAAGGATAGCCTCAAGGTATTCAAACTCGCCCCTGAGCTGTCTAGTCTGGGTTTGAATCCCGACCCAGCTATAAACTGTCATCCCGGTGTTCCGCAGGCAGTGCGATTCATCAATGTGTGTGCCGTCCCTCGGGTGGACGTTACATCCATGGGTGTCCCATCCGTCAGCATTAGTTGGTGGACCTTAAAGATTCCACGGTGTCCTTCCTAAAGAGAGTAGGCAAGCTATCAGTGGAACCCTGAACAATCACAAATTCCTTCCCTGGCTATCTACTGCAAAGGCAATGGTAAACCACCCAGCATAACCAGTGCCAATAAACTGCTTCGGCAGCACCGACATTCTATGATGAGCATGTTACACATGTAGTCTTATTTTGTATCTATTCAATGTAAAGTACTCACATAACTCTTCATATATTAAAGCATCAACCAAAATATCTCGTTAATTATACGAAGTAGAGGGACCGGCACCTCTGCAATAGCATGCAAGATTGCACCTTTGTCGGAATGGTGTTCCTACCTGTAGAGAACACGTCATCAGTACGGTGTACATGGTTAGTTGTTGTCTCGAACAATTATGGCACTCACAAACATTTCTCCTTGTGCGAACAATTAATTTTATTCATTCCCTGCTGTGGTCACTCACCCATGGCAGCACATGAATTTTTAATGTGTGTAACCATGGGAACAAAACTATGCAAAGACCCAAGGTGTGTGGTTAAATTCCTGATCACACCTCATGGCAAGTTTACATTATTTCCATTTCAGCTTCTGGATAACCAATAATCATCATTATTGTTTTCATCAATATCATCGATCCAGTTTATCTATTGATCGAAATGCATCATCGTGATAACTACTTTATTCATTTTCACCTCTCTCACCTAAGGTGGTAGGAGGTTGTTTTCACTCCTGTCTCTGTTACTTGCATAATCGAAGATTTTTTAAGTGTATTGGTCAGTCGATTTTGTTATCCTGTCTGATTGTCCGTCAATCACCTGCAGCTCACGATTCTAAACCGATCGTCATGAAACTTTACTAAGTGGTAGAGGTAGTTTCAACTGTGAAGCCTATTGATTTTGACGTCAAAGGTCATCTTGAGGTCAAATTTCTGAAATCGTCATTTTTCATCCGATTGACTTGAAAT
>CM068959.1:18388358-18400227 GCA_035128595.1 Eptatretus atami | reverse complement strand
TTTGCATATTGCGTCACTGAATTGGGAAACCAACTATGTTTGAGATCAAAAGGTCAACTCGTGGTTGAACTTCTAAAAATCATCAATTTTCAACTTTAAAATCATCAACTTACATCCTTATTAACCTGATTAATTAAGCAGCAATTGCATAGTCCATCACTGAATTTGGAAACCAACTATTTTGAGGTCAAAAGGTCAAAGGTCAACTCAAGATCAAACTTCTAACATAAATTTCAATCTGAAAAATAATCAATTTTCATCCGATTGAACTTTGCTTTGATTAAGATTGTCAATTTTAATCTTCATGAAATGGACAATTTGATGTATCCATGGCAACATTTGGAGAGGGGGGTGGATTTTGCAAGTATCCTGCTCTGCACGACGTATTTTTCCTGCTTGTTTGTTTGCAGGATATCTCAAAAAGTTGTGGACAGATTCGGATTAAATTTGTTGGACAGGTTCTGTGTGTGACAAGGGCGAACTGTTTAGATTTTGGTGAAGATACGGATTCGGATCTGGCGACTAGAATTTTTCAAGTGATTTTTTAAGTATATTATTATTATTATTTTTTTTTTATTATTTAAAATATTGTTTTATTTTTTAATTATTTAAATTTTTTTATTTAATTTTTAAAGTGATTCTTCACCATTGAGAGATGGAGCTAAATTGATATATAGCATGTTATCTCAAAAAAGTTGTGTATGTATTCGGATGAAACTTAGTGGACAAGTTGGGTGTGTGACAAGGAAGAATTGATTCAATTTTGGTGAAGTTCCGAATCTGGATCTAGATACGAGAATTATTTAATTTTTAAAGTGATTCTTCACCATTGAGAGATGGAGCTAAACTGATATATAGCATGTTATCCCAAAAAAGTTGTGTACGTATTCGGATGAAACTTGGTGGACAAGTTGGGTGTGTGACAAGGAAGAATTGATTCAATTTTGGTGAAGTTCCGAATCTGGATCTGGATACGAGAATTATTTAATTTTTAAAGTGATTCTTCACCATTGAGAGATGGAGCTAAACTGATATATAGCATGTTATCTCAAAAAAGTTGTGTACGTATTCGGATGAAACTTAGTGGACAAGTTGGGTGTGTGACAAGGAAGAATTGATTCAATTTTGGTGAAAATCCAAATCCAGATCCGGCTATGAGAATTTTTTAATTTTTATTATGAGATGAGATGCCTTTTTGTATGCATTGATCATAAAGTGCTTTAGTCTGACATCGAAGTTTGAAAAATATAATCTGGGTGGTTGGTCAATCCTTCAATCCAATTGATCCTTTGATCCTTCATGGGTTTCGACACTTGGCTAACGACAGTTGCTCACCATTGTGATTACAAAGACTGAGATTGATCAAAACGAGGAAATGTGTACGTACATGAAATTGTCCTTAGAACTGTCATTAAACGAGAAAGTCCATAGATTGCATTATCCCGCACTGTGTTGAGAAAGGACCATATGGGAGGGGTTGCGTGCCGCAAATTTGATCGGTCGAGATGATGTAAAATGCAGTTATATTTTGTCCAAGTCTGCAAAACAGAAAGGGTTTTGAAAGTGCAAAAAAAAGCGATTTGTGTTCTACAATGTTCAAATATATCATTACATATCATTAAAATTCACATTTTAAAGGTTGTCTAAAAATAAATTGGAAGTTTATTGCCGTTGATGCAGCATCGTTTACACCGCCTTATTTAACACGTTACATTAGTTCTTAGTGCCTGTTGTTTGTGTCCTTTATGACATCCTTAAAAACAGTAAGTTTCTTGTTTGGAATGATTTTCAATTTTTGTTTGACTAACAGCTCAGGATAAAACAGTTTGAGGAGAGCAAATCAATTTCTTATTTTGCAGGCTTCAATATGCTTCCGCTATGCTTAGTTATTCATAAATAAAGCATGTATTTCATAAGGATTAAGCACTTAGGTGTACTCTCCCTTCTGTTCCATCTCTGTGATATCCGTCGTGTCTGTCCATAGCTTGTTCTCGAGATTTTGAAATTAAATCCAGAATAGCAAAAATGGTTATGGGGGGGGGGGGATGGGTGAGGGTGAATCAAGGGCATTTGGTCCATAACTGACACAGTCCACTCTGTGGGGTTAAAGCAGTTATAACAAGAGCGAGAATTGCCTTGCAATACATGTCCCCGACCACTCCCAATAATGCTCGGCGCGATTAACCACAAAAAAAAAAGTATGCAATTAACACATGCTCGAGCTAATACTGGAACCAAAATGAAGAGGAAGAAGAAACCCTATAGCTCACCGTGTTTGGGTATATTTGGCCAAATAAAAGGAAAAACAATTTTCATTTACTAATATCTTTTGTAGACGAGAAACCAATAAAGACAACTAGGACAACAAACCGGACATAAAAATTTGCTTTAACGCATGCTCGAGCCGATACCAGGACCAAAATGAAGAAGAAGAACCTTTCGAACCACCGTGTTTCGTTAGTTTCGAGGCTTTGCCTATTTCATACTAAAAACAAGAAAAAGAGTAATCAGATTGCAGACCCTCACCAGGACTGCTTTTGTGTGGTGTATTTTGTGTGGCGTTTGTGTACTCATGTGTCACGTAATTAATAAGAGACAAAATTGGAACTGCCACTTGATAACTGCTGTCGGTGATGACCGGGTATCAAGACGTCCCGCTTTGATACAACCCCGCTTTGATCGGACACCTGACCCTAACCCATGACGTTTTTTTTTAATTATTAATTATTCAATTTGGAATGTGATTAAAATAAATTCAAATCAAAGGGAAGACCAAATACGTACAGTCCTACATTGGAGTCATCAGAAAGGACCCGAACAAGCAAAAAGCAAAGATTAAGATCAGGAGCAACCTGGATAGGATTCACATTTCAGCTGCTACTCCTCTACCCTCAAACCCATCCATGCACAGCCAAGTGAGCCTCATTAAAAAAAATAATAGTAATAATAATAATTAAAAAAAATAACCCATATCAAAAAATTAAATAATTCTGCCTGCCAAACCATGTATCCGATCAAGTTGAAATTTAAAACTTCTATTCTCCATCAATGCAGCATTGACAATGCCTGATCATAAATCTGAAGTTTCATATTGATTGGTTGAGCAGTTCCAGAGAAAACATAATTTAATTTATTTCTTCAATCCCATATGGTTGCCAAACCACGTGACCTATCAATTATTACTCAAGAAACTTGTACAAGCATGGCTTGGGGAACATTTCTGTGAAGTTTCCCCTCAATTTGTCCAGCCGTTCTGGAGAAGAAGATTTTTATGTTTTAGGGTAAATCAAATATGGGAGCCTGGTGTTGGCTTCGTAGTTAGGGTGGTGGCTTGGGATCCTCAGGGTCCTGAGTTCGAGCCCCGCTGGCCACTGCACTTGAATAAACATCAGGGGGGTGACTCAGCCTGTCATCCTTCCGAGGTCAGCTAAATGAGCACACAGTATACTGGTAATTATCCCCGTGTGTTCGAAGGCGACTAAAGGGTTGGCGTCAGGAAGGGCATCCGGCCGTAAAAACACTGCCACAAGAAAAGGTACCATGATTGGAGCCCGCAAAAAGCTGACCCTGCTCAGGGAAAAAGGCTTCAAAATGGTGTGTGAGGGTAAATCAAATATGGCTCCAAACCGTATGACCGATGATGTCATGTGTGATGCTTTTTTCCTCATGGATAGGCAGTCGTATGTGCAAAGTTTTTTTTTTTGCCTCGATCTGTTCAGCCACTTCAGAGAAGAAGGTTTTGAAGGTTTTTTATTTTTAAACAATATGGCTGCCGAATCACGTGACCTATGATGTCATCAATTTTTTTTTCTGTCGACCATTTTATCCCTAGATGACCCTCAAATTTTTTCATACTGATCAGATGTGGCAATCTACATATGCAATTATGACATCATAAAGGCACCTATGATGTCATCAAAAAGTCACACTTATCCCCATGAGGAGTACTTGCCATATGCCAAGTTTCAATTTTTTCTCGTGCGGTTTCAGAGATAGAGGTCCAAAGTTTTTCCCGTTTTTCTAACATGGTGCCACACACGTGACCTATGACATCATAATTATGATTAAAACTTTCTACATGAGTCGTCGCACGGTTGGTGAAAAATTTGTCTCTATCTGACTAGCGATTGCGGAGAAACAAACATTAGTACGTACAGACAGACACACAGACAGACAGACAACAACCAAACGCCATACCTCTCCTTCAGGAGGGTAATAACCCAATGTACATACGTGAAGCAGAAACATGTGTATGGCTTATGTGCATATAATATATCATGGTTATATACGTACCTGGGATCATTCCAATTGCACTGGGCCTAATGCCTACGGCCTGAGGCCTACCGATTTATGCTGCTTCATACGATGGCGGCGTATGATTTTATTGGGGTGGAGTCAGGCCAGATGTCCAGCCAATGGTGTATAGCAGTGGGGTGAAGTCAGGGCAGCTGAACACTGACCAATGTATACATGCGATATTTTCGAAGTCTACAAAGGACATAACTCTGAAAAATTGATGAAACAGCCTGAAATTCGAACGTGTTCTGTAACTTATCACAATAAAGCCACGTACCAGGTTTCAGTTGAATCTGTTGAAGGGTGTGGGAAAGAAAGTCTGAAAAAACCACAGGTGGGACAGATGGAGGCACAGACGGAGAGAACTTTCGTCACCTCTGGATAAATTGCTAGGGGACTAATAAGAAGCCAATCAATTTTGTGGTTTGATCGCAGAGGTTCAACATTTTGGGTAACCTTCCTTTATGAGATTTCGGATTCGGAGGGAGGAGCAAGTTCTGCAACGGGTTTCTTTATGAACTTTCGTGCTTTCCATATGTCCATCATGTTCTATTTTAAAAGATGTAATCATGTTAGTGAGTGAGTAGCAGGTGATTTACAAGCTTTATGATAAGAGGCCATATTATGTGCATTATTTCCTGAAGGAGGAGAGTGAATGAGGAAGATTTAATAAAGTAAGTCTTCATGGTATAATGGTTTTCGAGCATCACTCCGAGTCTGGGAGGTCAGTCGTTCAAACCCTGGCCGAGTCTTACCAAAAACTTTTAAAATGGTACTTGTTGCTCCATTACTTTATGCTCAGCATTTTAAAGGATCGAGCATGGACAATCCCATGGGTTGGCATCCATGGGCATTCCTGTTTCCTTGTTCGGGAATGCCCTGCTGATTGTGGTGAGAAAGGCAGCGCCATTGTTGTGACATCACTGGAACCCAGAGTGCCCGGGAAGTGACGACACTTCTCCCGAGCTCAGTGGCTGTGTTTGTCTCATCTAGCAGTCGTGTGTGTGTGTGTGTGTGTGGTGTGTGTGTGTGTGTGTGTGTGTGTGTGTGTGTGTGTGTGTGTGTGTGTGTGTGTGTGTGTGTGTGCGCGTGTGTGTGTCTCAGAGTGTCAGTTCCATGACATCCTCTGATTCATTTTTTTTAAAAAAAACAAAGGAAGAAATAAATGAGAATGAGAGAGAGAGAGAGAGAGAGACACAGAGACACAGAGACACAGAGACACAGAGACACAGAGAGACAGAGAGACAGAGAGACAGAGAGACAGAGAGACAGAGAGACAGAGGAATTTGGGGAAGAATGAAGGAATAGGTGCATATTTTGCAAAGGTATATGACTTCCAAAGCATACTGTTTTCATAGCACTGGACACGCATGCCTTCCAAGCCCAGGACAGACATGGAAGGTGAACAAGCTAAGGAGGTTCAGCTGCTCAGTAAAATGGCTGATATATTTTTTTTATTCGATCAAGGCCTTCATCCATGAACTGTATGTCAACAAAAGCACCACATCAAGCATTGACTTATTGGCACAACTAAATGTTCTGAAACTCCACCACTGATAGAATTCCCCCACTTTGCTTGCGATAGATCTGAGGCTGCCAGTTTGCTGTCATGAGAGCTAACCAAGTGTCATGTTTAATATATTTTTTAAAACAACAACAATATGAGTCCAGTGAGGAGGACTGTCTAGTCAGAGTCTGTCTGGCGTGTCAGCTACTCCTCCCCATGCATATGGCTACTTTGGGTGGTCAATGTGCATAGGAATTCTGCTAAAGAGCCAGGGTTCTCCAGAACCTAAAGTTAGAGTTTTTCTTTTTACAGGATCCACGGTCATAGTGGAGCTGCCATACAGACACACACTCACATCTCACACGCATGGAAATATAGACGAATACACGAGACACAACACGGACTGTCAGACATGCCAAACACAGCTGCTGAGCTTGGAGGAAATGACATCACCTCCCAGGGCACTCTGGCTACCAGCGACGTCACAACAATGGCGCTGCCTTTCTCACCACACTCAGGAGGAATCTCTGCATCCCCTGGATACCAACCTATGGGATTATCCATGCTCTTATGCTTTTAATGCTGAACGTCGAGCAAGGAAGCAGCATGGACAATTTTTTCATGTCTTCGGTATGACTCGGCCACGTTTGAACCACCGACCTCCCAGACTTTGAGCGGTGGGTCAGAAAGTCAAGCTCTGGAGTGGCATGGCTCTCAGTCTGGGCTTGGCCCAAAAACAAATGTCAAGATGACCAAGAAGACCTTTCATGCAGTGGTTGTGAAAATATTTTCCACGTCGTTGTATTCAATAATTTCTCATCTTTTCTAACATAAGACTGTACGTGTGATGTGGAGGTTGTTGACTATACCTTCGCTCTCCTCCATTCCACTGTTTGTAAGTTTTTTGAACTGTGTTTGTTCTTTTTGTCTTCCTTAAGCTTCCAAGTCGATGTATAAAATACCTGGAGAGTCCCAGCAGGTTTTTTTTTTTAGGAAATGGAAAATATCGGGAAGGTGTGTTTTGTGAAGCTGTTCTCTTTACGTCTCAGAACAAACTTATACCTTGCATCACCTGGTGTTGTAAGATGATGCTTTGTCCAACGCACGATGTACTCTCTTCGTTTCTTCACTCCCAACTTTATTCTCCCACCTTTTTCCTGCCGTACAAGTTCTGATTCCACAAAGTGCCTTCCACACTCTCTGCCGCACCACTCCCTCTCCATCCCCCACACTCCACCAATCTCTCCCTATCAATTTTCTCTACACTTCATGCCAAGCTGAGAAGCTGAATGACAACTTTGGTAGGTGGTATCAGACAATTGGACATGTACAGTACAATGATGCCTTAGACGCAGGACAAGGCCATTTTGTCTCCTGCCTAACAACCCGTTGATGTCATATATCAATTTGCTCATCTTCTTTTGTACTAACATTACCCTAAAACTAAACGTCCACCATTTTCCTTTGATGAATCAACTGGCATAATATCCAATATTCATTAGCCAGGGCCTCGGCCCACAATGCCCTACTGTTTTCTTAAGATAGTGGAATTTTGAATGTCTACAACTCGAGTGCAGAGCGGACAGCGGGCTTAATGTTCCCATCCCGAAGGACTCCCAGATGCGGGTTCTCTCTAACATCCCGCACCAGGAGGGCAGTTTTTAGTTGCATCCGACTCCACGTGGGGACAAACCACTCGGGGACGAGATCTCTACCAACTGTGGTTCTCAGTACACCCGGCTTTCCTTGGCGGTTTCCATTCCAAGTACTGCTTTTAAGATGCAAGTCCCCCTCGCTCAGGGTTTTGATGAACAAAATCATACACGAGGACGAAGACCCTATTATGCAAGCAATAATCATTGAAACTATCACTAGACCACTCTGCAGGAATCTGATCTGGTATAAAGTGCACGGCATTGGCTCCTTCACTGCAGCTTAAATGTGAGATGACATTTTTACATCGAGTTCGGTCTCTAAACAGATAACAACACCCCGGAGATGAAAGTTTTTAGACCCTAATGTGAGGTTCTTGATAACGTCGAGCGTGCTAATTCCACATCTACTCATTATCAAGAGCGATTTCAATTTAATCTTCTTCCACTTCGGCAGCGTGGCCGCTTCACTTCCACCGGGGCTTTGAACTGTGAACAGGTGAGTGTGACCATGAGCTTGGCCTTCGCATGGGAAATGTGACTAATTAGACCGTTCGTGGGGAGACCTGCAGTTCGCTGGTGCAACTCGAATTTGAGCATTGTCGCGCCGATCTGTCTTCATTAAGAGCCATTTGCCTAATCCTATGGATTGACGGGTCCGTCGGAGGGTCACACCAAGATAATGCGACACCGGCAGGGCGTGGATTCCAATTTCGATCGCCCGGTCGTCCCTTGGCTCCACGAGCGGGGCAAGCTCCACTTGCCACAGCAACCATTAGTATGGCCGCGCGTTTCGGGCTTGAATGCGCTACGGTGACGCCCTGCTATCTCCCCTGGCAGACAGAGATGGGGGAATGCAAAACGCTCGCGCTGCCGTCATTATCGGGGCTTGGCAGACGCGCGACGCGGCCACAAGAGGCCAGAGCACACGCCCGCAGCCCCTCGTTTCGCTTCCCCTTGGCGCTGCCGCTCATGCCTCCAGCACCAAATAACGAAGCCTCGTTTCGCGGGGGTGGTTTCCGACGATAAGGCGGTAAAACGGCTTTCATGCGCTCGTTAGGAGAGAATGCGCAAAATGTTTTTTATTAACCTTTTCATGGCGCTGCCTCTTGAGGCTGTGCACCGACGGGATGACAAAAGGGCATGACTGTGACACGTCCACGCGACCCAATTGTGCTTGCGCTTCATGCATTCTTCTTCTCCTATTCCTCCTCTCCAGCTGCCTCCTCGCACCTTTGCCGCCTTCCCTGGCTTGTATTTTTGCCAATCGCTGTCTGTATTTTTCGACCCCTATCTCGCTGTTTTCCCTGACGTCCGCAGCGGATATGACGATTTAACGAACAGCGCTATATCACTCATCGCCATCCTTATGCTCCTTTCCACTCTCTTCTTCCTAATCTCTTCCCTGCCCCAGTCCCTGGTATCATAACACAGACCCTATCCGAGCTGCGCTTGTCTAATTTAACTTTGCTTTATGCCTTCTGCTGCTGTGCCATAAATTTCCCCATCATTGTACGACAACAAAAATCTTCCCTTTTTATGCAACCAGTAAATTTAGTGCGGGGAGCGTTCGTGACTTGAGCTCGCACGCCACGTGTGTGCCTGAACTGCGTGCCATTGCTATTACAAAAAGCGCCGATTCTGCCACGATCTCCATTGAGTGTTATTGCCAAATCCAGATTCCTCCATGATTACCAAGGGTATTATTGCCAAAGCGAAGTATCACAATGGCCGTGAGTGTTGTTGCCAATGCGAGATGTTGTGATGTCCTTGGCTGCTATTGCCAATACGATGTGTCACTCGGCCATGGGTGCAATTGCCAAAGCGACGTGTTGCAATAACTTTGGGTTTTTGTCAAAGCGACATGTTGCAATGCCCTTGTTTGGGTGTTATTGCCAAAGCGACGTGTTGCAATAGCCTTGGGTGTTATTGTCAAAGTGATGTGTTGCAGTAGCCTTGGGTGTTAGTGCCAAGGTGGCATGTTGCAATAGCCTTGGGTGTTATTGCCAAAGCAAGGTTGCAATGTCCTTGGATAATTATTGCCACACCAAGGTGTTGCAATGGCTGTGGTGTTAGTGCCAATATGAAGTGTTACAATGGCCATGGGTGTTTTTGCTAAAGACAGGTGTCACAAAGACAGTGGGTGCTATGCCAAAGAGATAGGTTGCAATAGCCTTGGGTGTTATTGCCAAAGTGACGTGTTGCAATAGCCTTGGTGTTATTGCCAATGCGGTGTCACAATGGCTGTGGGTGTTGTTGCCGCAATGAGGTTCCATGATGGTTGTGGTGTTATTGTGAAAACGAAGTGTTACGAGGCCATGGATGAACCAAAACAACATGAGGAGTTAGCCATTGGTGGTGTTGCCAAAGTGAGGTGTTGCGATGTTCTTGGCTGCTATTTCCAACTCAAGGTGTCACGAGGCCATGGGTGCTGTTGCTAAAGCGATGGGTGGCAATAGCCTTGGGTGTTATACCAAAGCAAAGTTGCAATGTCCTTGGGTAATTATTGCCACACCGAGGTGTTGCAATGGCTGGGGTGTTCGTGCAGTGTTGCAATGGAAATGGGTGTTGTTGCTGAAGCAGGTGTTGCATAGCAATGGGTGTTATTCCTAAAGTCAGGTGTCACAATAGCAATGGGTGTTGTTGCTAAATGGATGTGTTGCAATGGCCATGGGTGTTATTGTCCATTTGAGGTGTGGCAATGGAATGAATGATCTTGCTAAATTGAGATGTTGCAATGGCCATTGGCATTATTGTCCATGTGAGGTGTGGCAATGTAAATGGGTGTTATTGCTAAAGTGAGGTGTTGCAATGCAGGTCATGGGTGTTATTGCCCAATTGAAGGCATCACAATACAGGTCATGGGTTTATTGCCAAATTGAGGCATCACAATGATCATGGGTGTTCTTGCTAATGTGATGTTACAATGGCAATTGGTGTTATTGCTAAATTGAGGTGTTGCCATGGCTATTTTTCCTAAATTGAGGTGTTGCAATGGAAATGGGTGTTATTGCTAAAGTGAGGTGTCAAAAGGCAGACCATGGGTGTTGCTAAAGTGAGGTGTGGCAATGCAGGCTGTTGGTGTTATTGCCAAATTGAGGTGTTGCAATGCAGACTGTGAATGTTATTGCGAAAGTGAGGTGTCACAATGCAGGCCATGGATGTTATACAAGTTGAGGTGTCACAATGCAGAACATGGGTGTTATTGCTAAAGTGAGGTGTCGCAATGCAGGCCATTGTTGTTATTGCCAATAGAGGTGTCACAATGCAGACAATGGTGTGCTAAAGTGAGGTGTCACAATGCAGACCATGGTGTTATTGCTAGATTGAGGTGTCACAATGAAGGCCATGGGGGTTAATACTAAATTGAGTTGTCACAATGCAGGCCTTGGGTGTTATTGATAAATTGAAGTGTCACAATGGCCATGGGTGTTACTGCCATATTGAGTTGTCACAATACAGATCATCGGTGTTATTGCTAAAGTGAGGTGTCACAATGGCCATGGGTGTGCCAACAAAGCGTTCCAGATGGCCACCGAGCGTTATAAAATCTGCCACCGAAGGTGGATGAAGGTTATGTTTTCATACCTGTCTGTCTGTTGTCTGTCTGTCTGTGAACGGATTTTTCAAAAGGTTGTGGACAGGTTGGTGCATGCCAAGGAAGAATGGATTTGATTTTGGTTAAGATCTGGATCCAGATTTTAAAAGTGATGTTTCACCATTGAGTGACAGCGCTAAAAACTATATATATATAACATGATATCTCAAAAAGCAAAGGATGGATTCGGACGAAACTTGATGGACAGGTTGTGCATGTGACGAAGACGAATCGATTCGATTTTGGTGAAAGATCTGGATCTGGATTCGGATATGAGAGTTGTTTTTAAATTTTTTTAAGTGATTATTTACCATTGAGAGATGGGCAAAATCGATATATAAGCATGATATTCTCAAAAAGTTGTGGATGAATTATAACAAACTTGATGGATGAATTGGTTAGATGACAAGAACACAGCCATTAATTAGAATGTGGTTCAAGTCAGCAGATATGGCCTATACAGTGGGATACAAAAATAAACTGTTGAGCCTGCTGGAGGTGTGCACTCCAGTGCGTGGGGTGGTGCATGTTCAGCCTGCCAGTGTCCTACAAACCGAGTAGAGTAGTAGACGGATCACCGTCCCTTCCCTCTTCCCCTTTTTGCTCTGTTTTTCCCCCTGCGTTCTCATTCTGCACTAATAATTACTTTGTAAAACCGCGCGGGTCACCCTCAATGTTCCTTCGCCCCAATTTGTTGAGTCTACGCAATGGTATATTCATATCAAGATCAATATTTTTTTGGCTCGAACAAAAGCAAGCGACAGCCGCAGGAGAGAAGCAAGCCTCTTCCATTTGTAAGGCTGGAAGGTGGGATTG
>CM068959.1:18371047-18388333 GCA_035128595.1 Eptatretus atami | reverse complement strand
TGTCAATGTGTGATGCTTTTGTTCTTCATGGATAGGCAGTCGTATGTGCAAAGTTTTTTTTTTTTGCCTCGATCTGTTCAGCCACTTCAGAGAAGAAGGATTTTGAAGGTTTTTTTTATTTTTAAACAATATGGCTGCCGAATCACGTGAATATGACATCATAATTATGATTTAAACTTTCTACATGAGTCGTCGCACGGTTGGTGAAAATTTGTCTATCTGACTAGCGATTGCGGAGAAAAACACAAGTTACGTACAGACAGACACACACAGACAGTCAGACACACACCGACAGACAGACACAACCAAACGCCATACCCTCTCCTTCGAGGAGGGTGAGGGTAATAACCCAATGTACATACGTGAAGCAGAAACATGTGTATGGCTTATGTGCATATAATATATCATGGTTATATACGTACCTGGGATCATTCCAATTGCACTGGGCCTAATGCCTACGGCCTGAGGCCTACCGATTTATGCTGCTTCATACGATGGCGGCGTATGATTTTATTGGGGTGGAGTCAGGCCAGATGTCCAGCCAATGGGTGTATAGCAGTGGGGTGAAGTCAGGGCAGCTGAACACTGACCAATGTATAACATGCGATATTTTCGAAGTCTACAAAGGACATAACTCTGAAAAATTGATGAAACAGCCTGAAATTCGAACGTGTTCTGTAACTTATCACAATAAAGCCATGTACCAGGTTTCAGTTGAATCTGTTGAAGGGTGTGGGAAAGAAAGTCTGAAAAAAAACCACAGGTGGGACAGATGGAGGCACAGACGGAGAGAACTTTCGTCACCTCTGGATAAATTGCTAGGGGACTAATAAGAAGCCAATCAATTTTGTGGTTTGATCGCAGAGGTTCAACATTTTGGGTAACCTTCCTTTATGAGATTTCGGATTCGGAGGGGAGCAAGTTCTGCAACGGGTTTTCTTATGAACTTCGTGCTTTCCATATGTCCATCATGTTCTATTTTAAAAGATGTAATCATGTTAGTGAGTGAGTAGCAGGTGATTTACAAGCTTTATGATAAGAGGCCATATTATGTGCATTATTTCCTGAAGGAGGGAGAGTGAAATGAGGAAGATTTAATAAAGTAAGTCTTCATGGTATAATGGTTTTCGAGCATCCACTCCGAGTCTGGGAGGTCAGTCGTTCAAACCCTGGCCGAGTCTTACCAAAAACTTTTAAAATGGTACTTGTTGCTCCATTACTTTATGCTCAGCATTTTAAAGGATCGAGCATGGACAATCCCCATGGGTTGGCATCCATGGGCATTCCTTGTTTCCTTGTTCGGGAATGCCCTGCTGATTGTGGTGAGAAAGGCAGCGCCATTGTTGTGACATCACTGGAACCCAGAGTGCCCCGGGAAGTGACGACACTTCTCCCGAGCTCAGTGGCTGTGTTTGTCTCATCTAGCAGTCGTGTGTGTGTGTGTGTGTTGTGTGTGTGTGTGTGTGTGTGTGTGTGTGTGTGTGTGTGTGGGTGTGTGTGTGTGTGTGTGTGTGTGTGTGTGTGCGCGTGCCTGTGTGTGTCTCAGAGTGTCAGTTCCATGACATCCTCTGATTCATTTTTTTTAAAAAAAACAAAGGAAGAAATAAATGAGAACATGAGAGAGAGAGAGAGAGAGACACAGAGACACAGAGACACAGAGACACAGAGACACAGAGAGACAGAGAGACAGAGAGACAGAGAGACAGAGAGACAGAGAGACAGAGGAATTTGGGGAAGAATGAAGGAATAGGTGCATATTTTGCAAAGGTATATGACTTCCAAAGCATACTGTTTTCATAGCACTGGACACGCATGCCTTCCAAGCCCAGGACAGACATGGAAGGGTGAACCAAGCTAAGGAGGTTCAGCTGCTCAGTAAAATGGCTGATATATTTTTTTTATTCGATCAAGGCCTTCATCCATGAACTGTATGTCAACAAAAGCACCACATCAAGCATTGACTTATTGGCACAACTAAATGTTCCTGAAACTCCACCACTGATAGAATTCCCCCACTTTGCTTGCGATAGATCTGAGGCTGCCAGTTTGCTGTCATGAGAGCTAACCAAGTTGTCAATGTTTAATATATTTTTTTAAAACAACAACAATATGATGTCCAGTGAGGAGGACTGTCTAGTCAGAGTCTGTCTGGCGTTGTCAGCTACTCCTCCCCATGCATATGGCTACTTTGGGTGGTCAATGTGCATAAGGAATTCTGCTAAAGAGCCAGGGTTCTCCAGAACCTAAAGTTAGGAGTTTTTCTTTTTACAGGATCCACGGCTCATAGTGGAGCTGCCATACAGACACACACTCACATCTCACACGCATGGAAATATAGACGAATACACGAGACACAACACAGGACTGTCAGACATGCCAAACACAGCTGCTGAGCTTGGAGGAAATGACATCACCTCCCAGGGCACTCTGGCTACCAGCGACGTCACAACAATGGCGCTGCCTTTCTCACCACACTCAGGAGGAATCTCTGCATCCCCATGGATACCAACCTATGGGGATTATCCATGCTCTTATGCTTTTAAATGCTGAACGTCGAGCAAGGAAGCAGCATGGACAATTTTTTTCATGTCTTCGGTATGACTCGGCCACGTTTGAACCACCGACCTCCCAGACTTTGAGCGGTGGGTCAGAAAGTCAAGCTCTGGAGTGGCATGGCTCTCAGTCTGGGCTTGGCCCAAAAACAAATGTCAAGATGACCAAGAAGACCTTTCATGCAGTGGTTGTGAAATATTTTTCCACGTCGTTGTATTCAAATAATTTCTCATCTTTTCTAACATAAGACTGTACGTGTGATGTGGAGGTTGTTGGACTATACCCTTCGCTCTCCTCCATTCCACTGTTTGTAAGTTTCTTGAACTGTGTTTGTTCTTTTTGTCTTCCTTAAGCTTCCAAGTCGATGTATAAAATACCTGGAGAGTCCCAGCAGGTTTTTTTTTTTAGGAAATGGAAAATATCGGGAAGGTGTGTTTTGTGAAGCTGTTCTCTTTACGTCTCAGAACAAACTTATACCTTGCATCACCTGGTGTTGTAAAGATGATGCTTTGTCCAACGCACGATGTACTCTCTTCGTTTCTTCACTCCCAACTTTATTCTCCCACCTTTTTACCTGCCGTACAAGTTCTGATTCCACAAAGTGCCTTCCCACATCCCTCTGCCGCCACCACTCCCTCCCCTCCATCCCCCACACTCCCACCAATCTCTCCCTATCAATTTTCTCTACACTTCATGCCAAGCTGAGAAGCTGAATGACAACTTTGGTAGGTGGCTATCAGACAATTGGACATGTACAGTACAATGATGCCTTAGACGCAGGACAAGGCCATTTTGTCTCCTGCCTACAAACACACCGTTGATGTCATATATCAATTTGCTCATCTTCTTTTGTACTAACATTACCCTAAAACTAAACGTCCACCATTTTCCTTTGATGAATCAACTGGCATAATATCCAATATTCATTAGCCAAGGGCCTCGGCCCACAATGCCCTACTGTTTTCTTAAGATAGTGGAATTTTGAATGTCTACAACTCGAGTGCAGAGCGGACAGCGGGCTTAATGTTCCCATCCCGAAGGACTCCCAGATGCGGCGTTCTCTACATACCCCGCACCAGGAGGGCAGTTTTTAGTTGCATCCGACTCCACGTGGGGACAAACCACTCGGGGACGAGATCTCTACCAACTGTGGTTCTCAGTACACCCGGCTTTCCTTGGCGGTTTCCATTCCAAGTACTGCTTTTAAGATGCAAGTCCCCCTCGCTCAGGGTTTTGATGAACAAAATCATACACGAGGACGAAGACCCTATTATGCAAGCAATAATCATTGGAACCCTATCACTAGACCACTCTGCAGGAATCTGATCTGGTATAAAGTGCACGGCATTGGCTCCTTCACTGCAGCTTAAATGTGAGATGACATTTTTACATCGAGTTCGGTCTCTGAACAGATAACAACACCCCGGAGATGAAAGTTTTTAGACCCTAATGTGAGGTTCTTGATAACGTCGAGCGTGCTAATTCCACATCTACCTCATTATCAAGAGCGATTTCAATTTAATCTTCTTCCACTTCGGCAGCGTGGCCGCTTCACTTTCCACCGGGGCTTTGAACTGTGAACAGGTGAGTGTGACCATGAGCTTGGCCTTCGCATGGGAAATGTGACCTAATTAGACCGTTCGTGGGGGAGACCTGCAGTTCGCTGGTGACAACTCGAATTTTGAGCATTGTCGCGCCGATCTGTCTTCATTAAGAGCCATTTGCCTAATCCTATGGATTGACGGGTCCGTCGGAGGGTCAACCCAAGATAATGCGACACCGGCAGGGCGTGGATTCCAATTTCGATCGCCCGGTCGTCCCTTGGCTCCACGGCCCAGCGGGCAAGCTCCACTTGCCAAGCACAACCATTAGTATGGCCGGCGCGTCTTCGGGCTTGAATGCGCTACGGTGACGCCCTGCTATCTCCCCCCTGGCAGACAGAGATGGGGGAATGCAAAACGCTCGCGCTGCCGTCATTATCGGGGCTTGGCAGACGGCGCGACGCGGCCACAAGAGGCCAGAGCACACCGCCCGCAGCCCCTCGTTTCGCTTACCCTTGGCGCTGCCGCTCATGCCTCCAGCACCAAATAACGAAGCCTCGTTTCGCGGGGGTGGTTTCCGACGATAAGGCGGTAAAACGGCTTTCATGCGCTCGTTAGGAAGAGAATGCGCAAAATGTTTTATATTAACCTTTTCATGGCGCTGCCCTTTGAGGCTGTGCACCGACGGGATGACAAAAGGCATGACTGTGACACGTCCACGCGACTCCCAATTGTGCTTGCGCTTCACTGCATTCTTCTTCTTCCTATTCCTCCTCTCCCCAGCTGCCCTCCTCGCACCTTTGCCGCCTTCCCTGGCTTGTATTTTGCCCGATCGCTGTCTGTATTTTTCGACCCCTATCTCGCTGTTTTCCCTGACGTCCGCAGCGGATATGACGATTTAACGAACAGCGCTATATCACTCATCGCCATCCTTATGCTCCTTTCCACTCTCTTCTTCCTAATCTCTTCCCTGCCCCAGTCCCTGGTATCATAACACAGACCCTATCCGAGCTGCGCTTGTCTAATTATAACTTTGCTTTATGCCTTCTGCTGCTGTGCCATAAATTTCCCCATCATTGTACGACAACAAAAATCTTCCCTTTTTATGCAACCAGTAAATTTAGTGCGGGGAAGCGTTCGTGACTTGAGCTCGCACGCCACGTGTGTGCCTGAACTGCGTGCCATTGCTATTACAAAAAGCGCCGATTCTGCCACGATCTCCATTGAGTGTTATTGCCAAATCCAGATTCCTCCCATGATTACCAAGGGTATTATTGCCAAAGCGAAGTATCACAATGGCCGTGAGTGTTGTTGCCAATGCGAGATGTTGTGATGTCCTTGGCTGCTATTGCCAATACGATGTGTCACTCGGCCATGGGTGCAATTGCCAAAGCGACGTGTTGCAATAACTTTGGGTTTATTGTCAAAGCGACATGTTGCAATGCCCTTGTTTGGGTGTTATTGCCAAAGCGACGTGTTGCAATAGCCTTGGGTGTTATTGTCAAAGTGATGTGTTGCAGTAGCCTTGGGTGTTAGTGCCAAGGTGGCATGTTGCAATAGCCTTGGGTGTTATTGCCAAAGCAAGGTTGCAATGTCCTTGGATAATTATTGCCACACCAAGGTGTTGCAATGGCTGTGGTGTTAGTGCCAATATGAAGTGTTACAATGGCCATGGGTGTTTTTGCTAAAGACAGGTGTCACAAAGACAGTGGGTGCTATTGCCAAAGAGATAGGTTGCAATAGCCTTGGGTGTTATTGCCAAAGTGACGTGTTGCAATAGCCTTGGGTGTTATTGCCAATGCGGTGTCACAATGGCTGTGGGTGTTGTTGCCGCAATGAGGTTCCATGATGGTTGTGGGTGTTATTGTGAAAACGAAGTGTTACGAGGCCATGGATGACACCAAAACAACATGAGGAGTTAGCCATTGGTGGTGTTGCCAAAGTGAGGTGTTGCGATGTTCTTGGCTGCTATTTCCAACTCAAGGTGTCACTAGGCCATGGGTGCTGTTGCTAAAGCGATGGGTGGCAATAGCCTTGGGTGTTATTACCAAAGCAAAGTTGCAATGTCCTTGGGTAATTATTGCCACACCGAGGTGTTGCAATGGCTGGGGTGTTCGTGCAGTGTTGCAATGGAAATGGGTGTTGTTGCTGAAAGCAGGTGTTGCAATAGCAATGGGTGTTATTCCTAAAGTCAGGTGTCACAATAGCAATGGGTGTTGTTGCTAAATGGATGTGTTGCAATGGCCATGGGTGTTATTGTCCATTTGAGGTGTGGCAATGGAAATGGATGCTCTTGCTAAATTGAGATGTTGCAATGGCCATTGGCATTATTGTCCATGTGAGGTGTGGCAATGTAAATGGGTGTTATTGCTAAAGTGAGGTGTTGCAATGCAGGTCATGGGTGTTATTGCCCAATTGAGGCATCACAATACAGGTCATGGGTTTTATTGCCAAATTGAGGCATCACAATGATCATGGGTGTTCTTGCTAATGTGATGTTACAATGGCAATTGGTGTTATTGCTAAATTGAGGTGTTGCCATGGCTATTTTTCCTAAATTGAGGTGTTGCAATGGAAATGGGTGTTATTGCTAAAGTGAGGTGTCAAAAGGCAGACCATGGGTGTTGCTAAAGTGAGGTGTGGCAATGCAGGCTGTTGGTGTTATTGCCAAATTGAGGTGTTGCAATGCAGACTGTGAATGTTATTGCGAAAGTGAGGTGTCACAATGCAGGCCATGGATGTTATTACCAAGTTGAGGTGTCACAATGCAGAACATGGGTGTTATTGCTAAAGTGAGGTGTCGCAATGCAGGCCATTGTTGTTATTGCCTAATAGAGGTGTCACAATGCAGACCATGGGTGTTATTGCTAGATTGAGGTGTCACAATGAAGGCCATGGGGGTTAATACTAAATTGAGTTGTCACAATGCAGGCCTTGGGTGTTATTGATAAATTGAAGTGTCACAATGGCCATGGGTGTTACTGCCATATTGAGTTGTCACAATACAGATCATCGGTGTTATTGCTAAAGTGAGGTGTCACAATGGCCATGGGTGATGCCAACAAAGCGATTCCAGATGGCCACGAGCGTTATAAAATCTGCCACCGAAGGTGGATGAAGGTTATGTTTTCATACCTGTCTGTCTGTTTGTCTGTCTGTCTGTGAACAGGATTTCTCAAAAGGTTGTGGACAGGTTGGGTGCATGCCAAGGAAGAATGGATTTGATTTTGGTGAAGATCTGGATCCCAGAATTTTAAAGTGATGTTTCACCATTGAGTGACAGCGCTAAAAACTATATATATATATATATATATAACATGATATCTCAAAAAGCAAAGGATGGATTCGGACGAAACTTGATGGACAGGTTGTGCATGTGACGAAGACGAATCGATTCGATTTTGGTGAAGATCTGGATCTGGATTCGGATATGAGAGTTGTTTTTTAAATTTTTTTAAGTGATTATTTACCATTGAGAGATGGGGCCAAAATCGATATATAGCATGATATCTCAAAAAGTTGTGGATGAATTATAACAAAACTTGATGGATGAATTGGTTAGATGACAAGAACAAGCCAATTAATTAGAATGTGGTTCAAGTCAGCAGATATGGCCTATCAGTGGGATACAAAACATAAACTGTTGAGCCTGCTGGAGGTGTGCACTCCAGTGCGTGGGGTGTGCGCTGTTCAGCCTGCCAGTGTCCTACAAACCGAGTAGAGTAGTAGACGGATCACCGTTCCCTCATTCCCCTTTTTGCTCTGTTTTTTCCCCCTGCGTTCTCATTCTGCACTAATAATTACTTTGTAAAAACCGCGCGGGTCACCGCTCAATGTTCCTTCGCCCCAATTTGTTGAGTCTACGCAATGGTATATCTATCGATTCAAAATATTTTTTGGCTCGACAAAGAAGCGACAGCCGCAGGAGAGAAGCACAGCCCTTCCATTTGTAAGGCTGGATGATATTTTTTCCCGCCGTGGAGTGAGAAAAAGCTGATGGAAAGGGCGCTCATCCCCAGAGTTAATCAGCTGCGCTCCCTAATCTCCTGGCTGCCGAGGCGCACCATCGCTCTCTGCTCCCGCTGCGCTCCAGCACGTCCAACCGCTTGCTCTCGCTTCCCCACCATCAGCCAGAGAAAAGAAGCGAGACCATCGTGTAGAAGCTGACAGGGTCGCTCAGAGGTACAGTATATAGCAAGTCAACTTTGAGCAGTCTCGACTGGGTTCGAATCCCGACTCATCCCCTCCACCGAACATTCATCCGAGAGATGGTATACAGTTTTTCATGATGCTCAATATCCGTAAATGGTGATGTGGGGGTACAGGGTGTTACATCACAAAGTGCAGTGCAGCCCCTGCGATGGACGTAAAGGTGTCAGGGACAGGAGGAGGACAGCATTAACTCATGTTGGACGTTAAAGATCCCAGATTGTTTTTTGCCGACGAGTTGGTGAATTATCGCCGGAATCCGAACCAAATTACAAATTCCTGCCCTGTCTAAGCTTAAGGTGTCTTCATGCGGTACTCGGCAGACACAGCAGGTAGCCGGTGCAAAAATTTTCTGCACAACACAGATAATTGGTCGCCAGAGGAGACCAGCCCATGGAAAGCAGGGGCGAGATGGAGAGGGAGGAGAAGGGATATGGAGGGGAGAGAGATATTCAGGAGGGTTAAGAGAGGAGAAAGGAAGAGGAAGGGAGAAGAAAGGGATTGATGGAGGAAGAGAGCAGTAGGAGGAGGAGGGGACAGAGGATAAAGGTAGGGAGGAGAGAGAAGAGGAGGAGGAGGAGGAGGGAGAGAAACAGACAAAAAAGCACACACAGACAAAGGCCATTGTTTAGTTATGTTGGTAACAATTGGTCGGACTCGGTGCGACGCAACAATAAACTAGAAGGGCGCTCGGTAAAGCGCATACCTCCACCCCGTAATGCCTGATCCACAAGAACATATCAGGCCCATTACATTTTTTTAAATATCATGCTAAATAATCGTTTTTGGCCCAATCTCTCAATGGTGAAGAATCACTTTGAAAATTAAATAACTCTCGTATCCAGATCCAGATTCGGATCTTCACCAAAATCGAATCAATACTTCCTTGTCATACACCCAACACGTCCACCAAGTTTCGTCCGAATCTGTCGACAACTTTTTGAGATATCATGCTATGTATCGTCATTGGCCCAATCTCTCAATGGTGAAGAATCACTTTAAAAATTCTAGTAGTCGGATCCGGATCCAGATCTCCACCAAAATCTAATCTGTTCGTCCTTGTCACACACCCAACCTATATTTAATATGAATCCGTCCACAAATTTTTGAGATATCCTGCACACAAACAAACAAACAACAAACAAGAACACATCGTGCAGAGCACTTTTGCAAAATCCATAAAACAAATTTGACCTAAAAAATAATTGGTCGTTGAATTCAATGACCAAACATGCAACTCCTCTTCAAATTTAAAGTCAACCGGATGAAAATTGACAATTTTCGAAAGTCGGCCTATGTTGACCTTTTGGCCGATGTTGATCTCAAAAATATTTTGAGGTTGAATTCAGTGACCTGAAATATAAATCCCCTTTAAATTTGAAGTCAATCGGATGAAAATTGAGGATTTTAGAAACACCACCTTAGTTGTTGACCTTTTGGCCTATGTTGACCTTTTGACCTCAAAAACCTTAGCCTTCTTCCTTATGACAAACTCTACCATGTGGTGAAGTTTCGTGAAGATCGGTTTAAAATTGTGACCTGCAGGCGATAGACAAACAGACAGACAGACAGACAAACAGAGAGGGGTGAAAACATAACCTCCTGCACCGAATCTGTCAGAACTCGATCCTTAGAAGTACCCGATGCGGTCCCAAAGATAAGGTACATCTGTCAACGCCAGGGGAGGATGAAGTCTTCACATCAACTTTCCGGTCTCTTTGTTTGCCACTTACTGGTTACGGTTTTATTTCCCCCAGTATATCGTATCCTGACGATATAAACCGAGCCCGTGAGCAGATGGCGCAGTGATTAGAAAAGCCACGGGAAAAAAAGAGTCGGGTGGGAGATCGCATATACATAGACATAGATGGACCCTTCTCCCCCGAGTGTACATCCTATATGGCTGAAGCATCGCCGGGAAATTCGCCAATTCGCCCTCGTGGATAATCGGTGGAGTTGGCTCGGGAGGGGTTGAGACGAGCACGTGCATGCGGCTCACCGTTGGCAACATCACCGTCGCGTACCCAAAACGTCCCAACCACCCCCTTTGGCACGTCGCTCTGCGGACCAGGAGTTTTGGTGGTGCCGGAGCCCGGAGGGACGGTTGCCGGTGATCTCCAAGCCAAATATGATCGATCGAACGTGCACTGCACACACGTTACGACGACCTGTCGAGTACGGATTCAAATTGTGCAGTTTAAACGCAAACCGTCGTCTCTTCCTTTCCAAACGTTTGCTGCCTCATTGAGGATATTAAAGGTTGAGACCTTCGTTGAGCGCAAAAGGTTTGGCGGTAGGTATCGCGGTGGCTGTTCGTTTCCACGGTGTGTTTCGAAATGAGCGACGCCACCACCTCATGACACCGATAGAAGATCAGCGAATCTCGATCCCGCGTCGCCCAGATGCGCATGATGTGCATTAACCTGATCGCTGCCAACGCAGCTGCCTGGTTCCCGCCAAATCGCATGCTTCGGCACTTCTTCCCTGCGGTATTGACTCCATTTATATCGGTTATGCATGCTAGTTTGGCGCTGCGACCACTGAACGCCGAACTTCCATAAAAGTAACCAATCTCGGTAGCCTCCTGGGACGTGGTCGTCGGCGTCACGACGGGAGAGGAGGATAGGGGGAGGTTCAGCAGGCGGCGTGACGCAATGAGCACGCGAGCGTGGCGCATCCTTCAAAGCCTCCAAATGTTCCAATATTGTAAATCTTCCCCTTTTGTTGTAATCATGGTTCTTCCGATCGGTGCGTTCTTTATACTTATCGAGTCGCGGATGCATTCCCTCGTATATCTCGACCTCCTCGATTGCCTCCTTTGGGCGAATCGTCCCGTGGTAATCTGCGCAGAATTATATACACAACACAAGTCAAAGGTTAATCTTTACTTGTCCGATAATTGCTGCCATGAATCGTGAATTGAAGACCCGAAGCAACGCCCTGAGCTCAGTGAGTGCGTGACAAAAATTTTGAAGAAATATGTGGCATATGTTGGGGAGGATCAGGAACTACGAGGTGCCACGGAGGATGCATGTCCGGAGATCCCGTACTTTCCAAATTTGCTCGATGGACTAGGGTCATTGAATAGTCCATCTCAAATGTTCTCCGAAACAAATGAGGCATTCGTCGTTCGCTCTGGGACAACACCCTGCCAAATAAATAACGCGCCAGCATGAATAACTTTTGGGTCACGTGACTGGAGGTCTCCAAGGTGCACAGACGGCTCTTTAAATCCTCATCGGGCAACACTTTAACTAAGATATCGAGACGAATGTCGTCCTGTTATGTTATACTGATTGATTGCCAACCCAAACGCGAACAAGGTGAAACGGTCTACTACGTCGCTCTCACCATTTACCGTTAAAAAGCGGACTCGCGAGGTCATGTGCGTGCTGGTCAATGCCACAAGAGAGCTTTTCTGTAGTTGGGTCTCAACCGACGTCCTCATTTGTAATGGTGCCAAAGACTGTTGTTCGTTCGTGTTCTGCTCTACATTCACGGTCTGCTGGTGACGTCCCACTTCAGATGTCCGATTTTGGGTTGAAAATCCAGGAAGGAGAGGTCTAAAGAGGTCTGATGTGCATCCCCCCTTCCTTTTCAGGCACACCTTGACCGACCGGCGATAAATAAATAAAATCGACCGGCGATCTCAGTCTCGTGGAGAAGCTTGTACATGTATCACGTGATAGGAGAAGGACATCAGGAGACGGTGTACTTTCAAGGTAGACGATGGACAAATCGGTACGGTATTTGGGATTTGTACCTGGGGGTCACAACATCATGTGGCAAGTTTTCAGTCAGGTGCAAACAACAAGCAGTTGAACCCTAATATTGAGGGTTATTTGTTTTCAGGGTTTATGGTCGGAGACCTCCGTCCCAGTATTGCCATATGACACCGGTCATGTATCTTTCGACACATTTTGGGACACATGGACCCCACACCACCCTTTCCTTCCTTTTAAACATGTCAGATCAGTCTCTGAAGAGGGTCGTGTTCACTTGTAAGGAAACTCATGGGATGTCCGATTGTGTCCAATTTAAACACATTCAAATCGGTTATGATCGATGCGTTGGTTCTCTTCGGTTACAAGTTGCATTGAAGGTGCATCATTGGACTCATTACTCTCGGACTACCCAGTAAGTATCCAGTACATGGGTCATGCCCCACAAAGTACGCTCGGCAGGTACCAAACATGGTTGTTGGGGATGTATGCAATATGCAGGCTGACAGGATGGCCAAGAGGTATGCACACTCGCCTTTAAGCTGTCTAGCCTGGGTTTGAATCCTGACCCAATGATAAACTGCCATCCTGGTGTTCGTCATGTAGGGTATCAAGCCATCCGACATGGCACCCTGTATCATGTCATCCGACATGGCACCCTGTAACAAGCCATCCGACATGGCACCCTGTATCAAGCCATCCGACATGGCACCCTGTATCAAGCCATCCGACATGGCACCCTGTATCAAGCCATCCGACATGGCACCCTGTAACAAGCCATCCGACATGGCACCCTGTATCAAGCCATCCAACATGGCGCCCTGTATCATGTCATCCGACATGGCACCCTGTATCAAGCCATCCGACATGCATTTGTGATGCGGCCTGGTCCTGCAGCTTGGTGGTACTTGTTGACCCCATGCTGCCAGGAGAGAAGGTCCGAGCTTTGGTGAACTCACTCTTGTAAAGTTCCACCCGTTGAAGACGAGAGACGGAGGTTTGTGGGATTGAGGACCGTGTCGAATACAACGACGTTGTGAGTGAGAACTAAGCCGTGAACGGCAGATTTGGTGAGTTCGAGGGCTGTGCATGTGGCACCCAGAGTCGTGCTGATGGGCTTGCGTTTGGGACTAGGCCTGGCCTTGAGGGTTGTTGAGTTTTGCGGACCCCGTCTTGCTGAAAGTGAGGACTTGAGCTTCAGCGACTGTCGTTTTTTTCTGGGTTCCACCCGCATGGGACTGAGAACCGTGCTGAGTGTGGCACCTTCGATGGGAGCGAGAACCAGGCCAGGGGCAGCAACTTTGGTGCGGAGGCAGTAAGTGTGGAAAGGCACCCAGAGTTTGACCAATCAACATGCGTTTGAAACGTGGCCTGGAACCTGGCCTTGCCTTGCGGCTTATTGGGTTTTGCTGACTCTATCCTGCCGAGAAAGGAAGAGTCTGAGACCGAGCGTACCCGGCCCTATCCTGGAGGTCGCGCGTATCTACATCGCCGCTACTTTGGGGACAGAGAGGGAAACTGATCATGGATAAGGAGACAGCATGGCCCATGAGTCGAAGGTCCTTGCGGGGGTGAAGATGGATGTTTCAGTATTGGGGAAGGCTTCGTTAAACGGAGCATGGATAAGGAGACAGCTTGGTTCATGAGGCGTGGTTCCTTGCTTGGGTGAAGATGAATGTTTCAGTACTGGGGAAGGCTCCGTTCACTCTTCGAGTCTCGGAAGTGGAGATGATTACTGATAGTGGCAGCGTGTACACACACACATACATACATACATGCACACACACACACACACACACACACACACACTGCTGGAATTATAGATAGATAAACAGTATGTATGTTTTTGCTTCATGCACGTAACCCGGGTTATTTTTTAATTTTAAAATGGGAGTGATTTTGGGATTTGGTCCTGGATCCAGCCTAAAGTTTCGCAAAAAAGTTGATGTGCAGGGATTTTCAAATAGTTTTTGCAATCTATGAACATAAAATGTCAAAATTATTTTGGTTAGACATTTGCACGATGGGACATTTTCAGGATGCAGCCATTTCGGAAAAAGGCTGTTTCCAACACTCAAATCACCAAAATTTCAACATTTTATTGTAGAAAAGGACTAATGAAGTGATATTTTGCTTTTCAAGCTGCAGGACAAAGGGAATGCATAAATGATTGGACTCTCGCATTATGCAATTTCCAATATGACCGCGCCAGTTCAGCAATGTGATGGTTTAACCAAACCGGTGCTTAAGAACTCAACAATATTTTGATTTAACAATTTTCAATTGAATTATTTATGTACAGATATATTGTTATTGTTATCTCTGCAGAGACGTTGTTCTCAAGTTGAACTTTTCAATGTATTTTATGTATTATCACATGAAGTAGAACATTTGCAAAATAAACAACAATTGAGGTTTGCCTTTCTACATTTACACCGTTTGGTTTTACAGTGTTTACAGCCGCAAACAGTTAGTAGGACATCTGGAAGTGGTTTTAGGTGTTTTGATGGTACAAGTACTCCATCAGATTCTTCCAGCCATAGTCAGTCGGCTCAAGGGAAACTCTCTGGTCCAAAAGAGTAACAGCTTCACGAACAGCAAGGAATGTTCTTTGTATATGTCCCTCTATGACACTGGATGTTGGTGGAAGAGTAGCCAGTGACTTATTTAGGTTTTTGTCATAGTCTTCATATCGAAGTTCATCAAACGTGTCAACTTGTGCCTTAGTTGACCAGACCTTAACAAGATATTTCTCGAGATTCTGTACATCAGTATCAGAAAGGTTATCTGTCTCGCCAAAGTCGGTTAGGAATGACACCGGATCAGCAGCCAATGCTCCATGCTTCGTGCCTATCTTGCTGAGAGCATCATTCCCAGAGGCTCAGTGAGCTTTGACTAACACACGACTTAAATCAGGGCCAAGTCTTTTCTGGAGAGTATGGAGTGGTAGTAATTGTTGTTTCTCGCCAGTTCCGAACTGTATCCAAAGTTCTGACAGCCCCTAGATTGAATGTCTCAATATACCGCAGCATGATGGCGATGACATCTGTGTCATTCGAAAGCAGGACAACCCTCTTAGTGTTGTGCTGAGCTGCCCAGTTAACTTGTGGTACAAGCCGATAATCTGCCTCCTCAATACAATTCTTCAGTTCCATGAGGGATGGGCTTCTCCGTTTGTAAACTCTGAGCTGGAAGAACCTGACCATTCCTATAACCCCACTCACTACAAGTGGTGTACTAGTCTGTGCTGAATACATCTTGGCTTCAGTGATGGCGAGGCTCTGTAGATTCTGTTGTTAGTTGATGATGCCCAGAATTCTCCAACTGGACAGGCACTGGTGTTTCTGAACAGATTGATACCAAGTCCATGCTTCCCGAGGACGATGCCCTTCGGATTCTTTGTGACTCTTTGGTTGATTTATCTAAGTAACTGTCGAAGACGATGTGGATTTCTTGAGTAGAACATACAGACTGTGCCTTTCGAAGATGGTCTTTATTGACTGGCCAAATGTTTTCTGTGTTGTCATCTTTATCATACGTATTTGTGACATGAAGTCGACGAGTACAGCTGTTTTTAGAGCAGGATACAGGTTCAAATAAACAGTCCTCTGTTGAAGATTCTCTCCAGTTCTACTATAGATCTTCTGGTCACTGTCTAGATCTGCGATCCGTTCGAAAACAGTGTCTTTATAGTAAACTGCAGCAGCCAAGAAATTGTTTGCCCTCTTTTCCTCACATATCCTGAACTTCTTCCTTACTTTTGTGCCTTTTTCTGTTGTTTGTATTGAACCACAGACTATGCAAGGAAATTCTTGGTTAGATAAATTATCTGGCATCACTTGCTGATGGACGTGCAGTTGAGGATGATCTCCTAGCTCGTTTTGTAACTGGTGAGTTAGGATCTGATGTACCACTCTCTTCTTCCTCACTAGTATTACCATCGTCGGTTGCACTACGTATTCGATCTAACGTCTTCTTAAGAGTGTACTTTTATAACAGTCATGTCCATGTGATAATAGATTTCTCAGTTTCTGGGATTAACTTCAGCCGATTGAATACATCATCTTTTCTCAAAGCTGCCGCCTCTCGTAACCGTTTCTTTCCACCGTCAGTTGAGGTAAGCTTTGTTACTTTTTTTTTTGACACACGATGCGTCTGTCCTTCTGGAGTGGACTACTTTCGCTGACTTTCAGAAGAACCGCTGGGATCGAAGCTTCTTTGGACGCCATGATGTGAATATCTGCAAAGATAAGGCGTCAAGTTAGTCATCAGTGATTAAGCTTGCCTGGTATTTACTTTGACAACTTTAGAGCACATACATATTAAGACAGACCTGCAACCTCACAACATAGTGTAGGTAGACCCCAAAAAAAAGAATTTGAATTTTGAATTTGAAAATTCAACTTTGAATGGTTTTACAGTAACCTAAAATTATATTTTCCACCCAAAAATGTCTGATTACATCAAAATGGTCATTTTAACAGGGGTATTTTTGAGTTATTGGGGGTAATTTATGATAATTTCACATTTTTTTTCAATGGCCGCCAGAATGAAAATGTCCAAAGAGTGAAATGTCTACCCAAATTAATTTATTTCATTACTACCGTTTAGAACCTTTTTCTGCAGTAAAACTGCATGCACAACCACTTTTTTTACGGATAGGTAGCCCTGCATCCTGGACTAATTGAGGGATTTAAAAGGGGAGCGATTTTGGGAGCGATTGAGGCAGCTGTCAGTTGCCTATACACCTCCCAAATAAAGCTTAGTGGTGAATGTGCATACTTCAAACCTATTCTGTCAGCACCACAAGTATATACAACTGTAGTTGATAAAACTACTTCTATTTCCACCGTTAAAAAACAAGGTTAGCACATCTTGGATAATCGTGCATGTCTTAGTAGAACCTTTGGAACGCCCCTAATCCCACAACACCAACCTAGAGGACACCAGATTATGGGAAACGAGTTCAGCAGCATTTATTCCCCCCCATCTTTGACTTCACAATTGTCATATTATGATTGATGGTAAATCGAGTGATTTTTACTCGAAATAAGAGCACATGAGGCCGATCCACCCAACGCACCCCCGGATCCTCCTTCACCAGGCTTTCATTGTTTTTATTTTATATTCCTGGACAAGCAATTCATCCACAGCGCACACAGCCGATAGTGACGAATTATATTTTGTCGATTCTCCATTAAATGATCTGAACCAGTATTACGCAGTCAGAAGTAATCTCCACAACCATTTTGACACGGTCA
>CM068959.1:18322958-18370230 GCA_035128595.1 Eptatretus atami | reverse complement strand
ATTAAAAAAAACTTTCAAACCGCGTTCCAGAAACAACAACACACAGGCCATTCCTTCGCTCTCGCATGCCCGTACGTGCGTGCCCGTACGTGCAAAAAAATAAAATAAAACTTTCAAACCGCGTGCAGAAACAACCACACAGGCCGTTCCTTCGCTCTCGCGTGCCCGTACGTGCAAAAAAATAAAACAACCTTTCAAAACCGCGTGCCAGAAACAACAACCACACAGGCCGTTCCTTCGCTCTTGTAAATGACGACTGGATTGGGGCATTGTGTTTATCTCTAAATGCGCATAAGAAATCGAGAGAAATTATTAGAATACAGTAAGTCATCATATCCGGAAGTCCGTACGTTGTAACCCGTAATGGGAACGCGCTCTCACTTGGCCATAACTTGGGAACACTTGTCGATTAATTTCAAACCTTTTAAAGGCAAACAAACAGAGATTGCTGGAATTATAGATAGATAGAAGATAGATACTGTGGGTGCAAACGCCAAGCAACGTGTCCTGTCATTGGTAACTAAGGCGCTCTTTCCCCATCGGCCACGCCTACGCAGCAACGTGTCTGTCATTGGTACTAAGGCGCTCTTTCCCCATGGCCACGCTACGCAGCAACGTGTCCTGTCATTGGTTGGTACATAAATGGCCATAACTTGGAACCTTGTCCGATTAATTTCAAACCTTTTTAAAGGCAAACAAACAGAGATTGCTGGAATTATAGATAGATAGAAGATAGATACTTGGGTGCAAAAACGCCAAGCAACGTGTTCCTGTCATTGGTAACTAAGGCGCTCTTTCCCCATCGGCCATGCCTACGCAGCAAGTGTCCTGTCATTGGTAACTAGGCGCTCTTTCCCCATCGGCCACGCCTACGCAGCAACGTGTCCTGTCCATTGGTTGGTACATAAATGGCCATAACTTGGAACGCACTTGTCCCGATTAATTTCAAACTTTTTAAAGGCAAACAACAGAGATTGCTGGAATTATAGATAGATAGAAGATAGATACTGTGGGTGCAAAACGCCAAGCAACGTGTCCTGTCATTGGTAACTAAGGCGCTCTTTCCCCATCGGCCATGCTACGCGCAACGTGTCCTGTCATTGGTTGGTACATAAATGGCCATAACTTGGGAACCACTTGTCCGATTAATATCAAACTTTGAAAAGGCACATACTCAGGTCCCAGCAATATACCTGGCAAGTTTCAATTAGATCGGACCAGTGGTTGTCGAGAAACAGCGGTCTCACTCACACGTACCCAAGCACGCACGCACGCACGCACGCACGCAGCACACACACGCGCACACACGACACACAACACACCACACACACACAACACACACACACACACATACACACACACCACACACGCAGTTTCTTAAGGGCAATATAAGAATATTGTTAAAACTTCTCAGATTTCAAGTCACGTTTGAAGGAATGACCGTGTCAAAATGGTTGTGGAGATTACTTCTGACTGCGTAATACTGGTTCAGATCATTTAATGGAGAATCGACAAAATATAATTCGTCACTATCGGCTGTGTGCGCTGTGGATGAATTGTTGTCCAGGAAATAAAAATAAAACAATGAAAGCCTGGTAAAGGAGGATCCGGGGGTGCGTTGGGTGGATCGGCCTCATGTGCTCTTATTTCGAGTAAAATCACTCGATTTACATCAATCATAATATGACAATTGTGAAGTCAAAGATGGGGGGGAATAAATGCTGCTGAACTCGTTTCCCCATAATCTGGTGTCCTCTAGTGTGGTGTTGTGGATTAGGGGCGTTCCAAAGGTTCTAACGAAGACATGCACGATTATCCAAGATGTGCTAACCTTGTTTTTTAACGGTGGATAATGAAGTAGTTTTTATCAACTACAGTTGTAATATACTTGTGGTGCTGACAGAATAGGTTGAAGTATGCACATTCACCACTAAGCTTTATTTGGGAGTGTATAGGCAACTGACAGCTGCCTCATCGCTCCCAAAATCGCTTCCCCTTTTAAATCCCTCAATTAGTCCAGGAATGCAGGCTACCTATCCGTAAAAAAAGTGGTTGTGCATGCAGTTTTACTGCGAAAAAGGTTCTACGGTAGCTAATGAAATAAATTAATTTGGGTAGACATTTCACTCTTTGGACATTTTCATTCTGGCGGCCATTTTGGAAAAAAAGTGAAATTATCATAAATTACCCCAATAACTCAAAAATACCCCTGTTAAATGACCAGTTTTGATGTAATCAGACATTTTTGGTGGAAAAATATAATTTTAGTTACTGTAAAACCATTCAAAGTTGAATTTTCAAATTCAAAATTCAAATTCTTTTTTTTTGGGGTCTACCTTACACTATGTTGTGAGGTTGCAGGTCTGTCTTAATATGTATGTGCTCTAAAGTTGTCAAAGTAAATACACAGGCAAGCTTAATCACTGATGACTAACTTGACGCCTTAATCTTTGCAGATATCACATCATGGCGTCCAAAGAAGCTCGATCCCAGCGGTTCTTCTGAAAGTCAGCGAAAGTAGTCCACTCCAGAAGGACAGACGCATCGTGTGTCAAAAGAAAAAAGAACAACTTACCTCAACTGACGGTGGAAAGAAACGGTTACGAGAGCGGCAGCTTTGAGAAAAGATGATGTATTCAATCGGCCTGAAGTTAATCCCAGAAACTGAGAAAATCTATTATGCACATGGACATGACATGTTTAAAAGCTACACTCTTAAGAAGACGTTAGATCGAATACGTAGTGCAACCGACGATGGTAATAGACTAGTGAGGAAGAAGAGAGTGGTAACATCAGATCCTAACTCACCAGTTACAAAACGAGCTAGGAGATCATCCTCAACTGCACGTCATCAGCAAGTGATGCCAGATAATTTATCTAACCAAGAATTTCCTTGCATAGTCTGTGGTTCAATATACAACAACAGAAAAAGGCACAAAAGTAAGGAAGAAGTTCAGGAATATGTGAGGAAAAGAGGGCAAACATTTCTTGGCTGCTGCAGTTTACTATAAAGGACACTGTTTTCGAACGGATCGCAGATCTAGACAGTGACCAGAAGATCTATAGTAGAACTGGAGAGAAAATCTTCAACAGAGGACTGTTTTATTTGAACTGTTATCCTGCTCTAAAAACAGCTGTACTCGTCGACTTCATGTCACAAATACGTATGATAAAGATGAACAACACAGAAAACATTTGGCCAGTCAATAAAGACCATCTTCCGAAGCACAGTCTGTATGTTCTACTCAAAGAAATCACATCGTCTTCGACAGTTACTTAGATAAATCAACCAAAGAGTCACAAAGAATTCCGAAGAGGCATCGTCCTCGGGAAGCATGGACTTGGTATCAATCTGTTCAGAAACCCAGTGCGTGTCCAGTTGGAGAAATTCTGGGCATATCAACTAACAACAGAATCTACAGAGCCTCGCATAACTGAAGCCAGATGTAATTCGCACAGACTAGTACCACATTGTAAGTGAGTGGGTTTATAGCGAATGGTCAGGGTTCTCCAGCTCAGAAGGTTTACAAACGGGAGAAGCCCCATCCCTCATGGAACTGAAGAATTGTATTGAGGAGGAGATTATCGGCTTGTACAACAAGTTAACTGGGCAGCTAGCACAACACAGAAGAGGTTGTCTGCTTTCGAATGACAACAGATGTCATGCGGGCATCATGCTGCGGTATATTGAGACATTCACATACTAACGGGGTGTCAGATTTTGGATACAGTTGGAACTGGCGAGAAACAACAATTACTAACGCACTCCATACTCTCCCAGAAAAGACTTGGCCATGATTTAAGTCGTGTGTTAGTCAAAGCTCACTGAGCCTGGGAATGATGCTCTCAGCAAGATAGGCACGAAAGCATGGAGGCATGGCTGCTGATCCGGTGTCATTCCTAACCGCTTGCGAGACAGATAACCTTTCTGATACGATGTACAGAAATCTTCGGAAACTATCTTTGTTAAGTTGGTCCAACAAGGACAAGTTGACAAGTTTGATGAAACTTCGATATGAAGACTATGAAAAAAACCTAAATAAGTACTGGCTACTCTTCCACCAACATCCATGTCATAGAGGGACATATCAAAGAACATTCCTTGCTGTCGTGAAGCGTTACTCATTTTGGAACCGAGAGTTTCCCTTGAGCCACGACTATGGGCTGGAAGAAACTTGATGAGTACTTGTACGTATCAAAAACACTAAAACCACTTCAATGTCCTACTAACTGTTTGCGGCTGTAAACACTGTAAAACCAGAACGGTGGTATGTAGAAAGGCAAACCTCAATTGTTGTGTAAATTTTGCAAATGTTCTAAACTTCATGTGATAGATACTAAAATATACATTGAAAAGTTCAATGAAAACAACTCTCTGCTTAGAGATAACAATAACAATATATCTTAATAAATAATTCAATTGAAATGTTATAAATCAAAATATTGTTGAGTTTCTAAGCACCGGTTGGTTAACCTCACATTTGCTGAACTGGCGCGGTCCCTATTGGAAAATTGCATAATGGAGAGTCATCATTTATGCATTCCCTTTGTCTCAAGCTTGAAAAGCAAAATATCATTATTTATCTTTTTCTACAATACAAATGTTGAAGTTTTGGTGATTGGTGTTGGAAACGCTTTTTCCGAAAGGGGGGGGATGGCTGCATCCTGAAAATGTCCCATCGTGCAAATGGTCTAACCAAAATATTTTGACATTTTATTTTCATAGATTGCAAAACTATTGAAAATCCCTGCAATCAACTTTTTTTGCGAAACTTTGGCTGGATCAGGACAAATCCCAAATCACTCCCATTTAAATTAAAAAAATACCGGGTTACAGTGCAATTGAAGCAAAAACATACATACTGCTTTATCTTATCTATAATTCCAGCAGTTGTGTGTGTGTGTGTGGTGTTGTGTTGTGGTGTGGTTGCATGTATGTAGTATGTGTGTGTGTACAGCGATTCTGCTGCCACTAATCAGTAATCATTCTCCACTTCGAGAGACTCGAAGCAGTGAACGATGCCTTCCCAGTAACTGAAACTTCTCTTCACCAAAGCAACGGACCACGCCTCTGGAACAAGTTGTCTCCTTATCCACTGCTCGTTAACGAAGCTTCCAATACTGAACAATCCATCTTCAACCCCGCAAGGACGTCGACTCATGGGCGCACATGCTGTCTCCTTATCCATGATCAGTTTCCCTCTGTCCCAAAGTAAGCGGCGATGTAGACTACGCGCGACCTCCAGATAGGCCGGGTACGCTCGGTCTCAGCTCTTCTTTCTCAGCAGGATAGAGTCATGCAAACCCAATATAGCGCAAGGCAAGGCTAGGTTCAGGCCAACGTTCAACGCATGTTGATTGGTCAAACTCTGGGTGCCTTTCCAACTTTTACTGCCTCCGCACAAAGTTGCTGCCCTGGCCTGGTCTCCGCTCCCATCGAAGTGCCACACTAGCACGTTCTCAGTCCCATGCGGGTGGACCCAGAAAAACGCAGTCGCCTGAAGCTCAAGTCCTCACTTTCAGCAAGACGGGGTGCAAAACTCGAACAACCCTCAAGGCAGGCCTAAGTCCCAAACGCAAGCCCATTCAGCAACGACTCTGGTGCCACATGGCACAAGCCCTCGAACTCACCAATCTGGCCGTTCCACGGGCTTAGTTCTCACACAGTCGTTGTATTCGACACGGTCCTCAATCCACAAACTCCGCTCTCGTCTTCAAGCGGTGGAAACTTTCAGAAGTGAGTTCACTCAAAGCTCGGAGCCGTTCTCCACCTGGCATGCACTGGGGTCAACAAAGTAACCACCAAGGCATCCTGCACTGTGACCTAGGCCTGCAGTGCAGTGGACGAGATTTCATGCATGTACGGATGGCTGAACAGTGCAGGCCATGTCGGATGACATGACAAGTAAGGCGCAATGTTGGATGGCTTGATAAGGTGCCCGTGGGCTTAGTTAGGTGCATGGTCGGATGCTTTGAACAGGGTGCCAATGTCGATGGCTTTGATAAAGGGTGCCATGTCGGATGGCTTGTACAAGGGGCCATGTTGGATGGCTTGAATCAGGGTGCTATGTCGGATGACAGATCAGGGTGCCATGTTGGATGGCTTTGATCAGGGTGGCATGTCGGATGACATGAAACAGGGTGCCATGTTGGATGAACAATGATACAGGGTGCCATGTTCGGATGAAATGAATATCAGGGTGCCATGTTGGATGAATGATAAGGGTGCCATGTCGATGACATGAAATACAGGGTGCCATGTCGGATGGCTTTGAAAGGGTGGCCATGTCAGATGGCTTTGATACAGGGTGCTATGTCGGATGACATGATACAGGGTGCATGTTGGATGACACATGATACAGTGCATGTCAGATTGAATGATACAGGGTGCCAATTCAGATGACATGATACGGGTGCCATGTTGGATGACATGAATCAGGGCGCATGTGGATGACATGATACAGGGGGCCATAGCGGATGACATGAAGTCAGGGTGCCATGTCGGATGGACATGTGACAGGGTGCCCTTCAGATAACATGATCAGGGTGCATGTCGGATGGCTTGATACGGTGCCATGTCGGATGGCTTGAGTACAGGGTGCCAAATGTCGGATGGTTGATACAGGGTGCATGTAGATGACATGATAAGGGTGCCATGTCGGATGGCTTGATACAGGGTGCCATGTCGGATGGTTGATACAGGTGCCATGTCGGATGGCTTGATACGGTGCCATGTCGGAATGGCTTGATACAGGGTGCCATGTTCGGATGGCTTGATACAGGTGCCATGTCGGATGAACATGATACAGGGTGCCATGTCGGATTAATAATACAGGGTGCCATGTCGGATTGGCTTGATACAGGGTGCCATGTCAGATGGCTTTGATTACAAGGGTTGCCACTGTCAGATGACATGATACAGGGTTGCCATGTCGGATTCATAATACAGGGTGCATGTCGGATGGCTTGATAAGGTGCCATGTCAGATACGTGATACAGGGTGCATGTGATGGCTTGATACAGGGTGCCATTCGGATGACTGAATACAGGGTGCATGTCGGATGCTATAAACAGTGGTGCCATGTCGGAATGGCTTGATACAGGGTTGCCTGGTCAGATGGCTTTGATACAGGGTCCATGTCGATGACATGATAAGGGTGCCATGTCGGATTACATATACAAGGGTGCGTCGCATGTGACGGCTAGTGATGAAATCCTGTAGATGACAGGGTCATTGGTGCTTGATCAGGGTGCATCATGTAAGTGTGCCATGGCTTGTACAGGTCATGTCAGTCTGTACGTCTAGATGACATGATAAGGGTGCTATGTCGGATGTGGTTGAATACAGGGTGCATGTCGGATGGTTGATACAGGGTGGCCATGTCGGATGGCTGTCGATGTCGTGGCTATCAGGGTGCCATGCGGATGGCTTGTAAGTGCATCAGAACTTGCTTTGGGAAGAAATACAAGGGGGGCCCCCATGTCCCCGGGGAAATGGCTTTTGATACAGGGTGCTATGTCAGATGGGATCGGTGGATGTGAAGGTGAAGTCAGCGGTGTGTCGGCATGCATGGTGAACAGGATTGGATGGCTATGATACAGGGTGCATGTCAGTCAGATAGGGGCGATTTATGCTTAACAGGGTGCCATGTCCGGATGGGCTATGAGATATCAAACTGCGCGATGTCCATGTACTGGATGGCCGTTTTGACTACAGGGTGCCATGTGGATGGCTTACGATACAGGAGTGTGCAAATGCTTCTGAGTGATAACTACAGGTGCGATGTCTCTATTGTTAGTCATGATGGCCCGCAACAAAGGTGCCATGTCGGTATGGTACATATGTTATTACTTATTTGTCCATACAGGGTTGTTCTAATGATAAGTCGTTATTGCGACCTTGATAGGGTCAGGGTGCCCAATGTTTCGGATCGCGTCTTTGAGTATACACTAGGGTGATCTATAGTTCTAAGTCATAAGCCTTGTAGTAGACAGAGAAGAGATGTATGCATTGAATTATATCAGAAATTAGCGTCTGAAGTTTTTACCAGATAATGCGTGGAACTGCAGTGGCGCACTGGCTTCGATACAGGGTGCTAGTCGTCGCAGAAAAATGGCATGATGGTAGGAGAGATGCACGAGGAGATGGTAGGAAGATCGAGAGGAATATGGATAAGAAACAGAAGGGAAGTGAGCCTATGCTCATGGACTGGAGATCGATAACACCCACTCGAGTCTCCGATGGGTCTCAGAGACTTATGGTGTACAGGGGTGCATGTTGATGGATTCTCGCGAAGGATACCTAGGGTGCATGTCAGATGAATGATACAGGGCGCCATGTTGGGAGTTCTGGCTTGTATTACCAAAGGTTGGTGGATGATACAGAACCCGAAAGATAACAACAACAGGCGCCATGTTGAGGCTTGAATACAAGGGTGCCATTAGGTGTACCGTGGCTACATTGTGTGACCAGTTGGAAACTTTTAGGGTTACGCAGGCCGGGTGCCAATGGTTCGGATTGGCTTGAATAAAACAGGGTGCTATGTTGATGGCTTGATACAGGGTGCTATGTCGGATGACATGATACGGGGTTGCCCCATGTTGGATGACATGATACAGGGTGCCCCTGTCGGAATGACATGATGAGCCCCTAGGGTGCCCATTAGTATCCATGTACTGGACAGTTGATACAGGCCGTGTCAGTATGTTTTGTGTATGTAGACATGACCACCTAGGAGTGCCTGATGGTCCGGGATTCGGAGACGCCAATAGATATCGATGAACTGGAATGCGACTCATAGATGCGGTAATAGAACTATGACTAACAGGGGTGATACATTATCACTTCCGAAATTGTTGTATATACTTAGAGGTGTCTCATGCCCCCAGTGACAAACGTGACTATTTGGGACTACATTCTTAGTAGATATGCTCATTATTGCAATCTGAAATGGCCTGAAGAGTGAATGTGTGGCATGATCGTCCGGCGAGATGAACTAATTGACATACACGAGGCGTCCAATGTCCGGAATGGCTCGGAGCATGAGCGGTGTCTAGTGAGATACACGAATCGGACGTTCCGATAAGTCATTGGTAGTTCTCGCGATAGAGGATATTTCGGTAAGAGAATCTACGATAACGGGTTTATATGTCGCAACTGCAGATCTAGAATACTAAGCGCGTGCCATCAGGTTAAGAGGGATGTGCGTTTGATGACTCACATGGTGTACACAATTGTTATAGGTATGTGATATAAGCATATACTAGGGTTCTCATGTTTCAGAATGATACATAAATGTTATATTTTATAGTCGAGGCGTCCGCGTCAATGTTGAGCCTATGTTAGACTATACTTTTGAGTTACTACGGCGGTAGCCTGTCACTGGTTCGGATAACATAATAAGGGTGCCATGTCGGATGGCTTGATACAGGGCCTTGCGCTCAACTGGTCGGATGCGTCTTGATACAGGGTGCTATTGTCAGATGGCTTGAACAAGGGTGCCATGTCCGGAAAGGAATTGATACAGGGTGCCATGGTCGGATGGATTGATACAGGGTGCCTGTCAAATGGCTTTGAAACAGGGTGCCATGTTGGAATGGTTGAAACAGGGTGCCATGTCAGATGACGTATGATAGCGGGCCCATGTTGCGATGGCTTTGGATACAGGGTGCCATGTCGGATTACATACCGAGTACAGGGTGCCATGTCGGGATGGCTTGATACAGGGTGCCAATGTCGGATGGCTTTGATACAGGGTGACTATGTCCAGATGGCTTGAATACAAGGGTGCCAGTCGGAAGGAATTGATTAAGGGTGCATAGTCGGATTGGTAGCGTAATGACACCCGATGGTGCTTTTATGTTTTCAAAACTGGCTTGTATTAACAGCGCGAGTCTCTATCGTTTATATTATGAGGTTGAGTACCATGGGTGATGATTGGCTCACTGGATCATGAATGTGAGCACTATGGTACGATAACGTTATGTGGTGCCAATTGCTTGAATTGCGTGGCTTGAGTATTCGAGAGTAGTCACCATGGTACAGAGGATGGGCTGTGATTACAGGGATAGCCAGGTTTGGGATGGCCTCTATCTGATACAGGGTGCACTTCAGAACTGTTGATGCAACAATGACGAGAGGGTGCCATCCTCAGGATGACTTATCAATAACAGTGTCTGTCACATGTCGCTCACGACAATCGATTGGTTGCATAAGTGCCATGTCAGCATGTGTCTTTGATACGAAGGGAATTTCGTGTCACTTATGCTCGGATAATGACCATGAGACAATAGGGAACTCAAAATGTGTGGAATGCAATAATTCTATTAACACTGGTGGTTTGCCGCGCGTGCTTCGCATGACATATGTATTTAATAAAAATGCGGTGCCTGTCAAGCCATATGGTACATAGTATACGAGTCACCAGTGGTCGTGTCCATAGATCGGTATTGGTTAGATACTACGGTGTGCAGATCATGGATTGGCATCGAGTTACACGCGGTGAGAACCAATGTCGAGAAATGAGACTGTATACCGACCCGGATGCCCATGCTCGGATTGGACAATGAAAAATAACATGTGGTGGCCTCAATGTAGATAGGACTATAAGTACAGGTCGAATGGAGGTGCCTGATGCATCGGAATCTGTATCGAGATGATGCCATATATATCCAAGGGAGCCCAATATGAGGCGGATTCGAGACTGTTCCATGAAGTTCCCACCAGGGTGCGCATTGCTTCGAGAGTTACTTGATACCCAGGGTAACCGTTCTTGAGTAAATCGATCACCATGTGTTAATGAATCAATGAGTTTCTATTGTCGTGCACTCTATGTATACTATGTGGATTGCCGAACTTCCAGAAATGCGGTAATTGGAGTGTCTACTTGAGTATCACCCGAAGGGTTGTCCTATTACTGCCTATTTGTAGACAAAATGGACATACCACGTAGTCCTAGAAATAATCGATCATGAAAATTAGGTGTGTCCAAAGGTCATACGCGCATAATTCAAAATCTATCCCTGGTCGCGCCAGTGGATATATCTCAGAAAAATGTAGTTTGATTTCTGAAGTGTTTTTGCCGTCATACTACTCATTGGGTAGCTCCATGAGGCGGATGGCTCTTAATACCACGGGGCTTGCTCACAGGTTGAGATGGCTTGACACACGAGAGTAGAGACCAATGCTTGACGGATAATGGCTTGAGAGACACTACCATTGCGTTGCAGTAGATGGCCTTGATAAGGTGGCCATGCCGAAGGATTCAAGGAGCAAAGGTGCTGCCATGCTACAGTCAGACTTCGCTATGAATAGCAATGACCATGGCACCGGTGCCATGTTGGATGGATTTGAATAAACACCACGGGATAGCCAATGCCGGGGTATCGAGTTTTTAATGTGGCGAATATCATAGGGTGCCATGTCGGACTATATTTCTGTCATTCAGGTGGCCTTGATACCCCATGGTGGCTGCTTCTATTGTGTCAGAGTAAGATCATTGAATGATGACCTAAGAGGAATAGTCACTCCAGGTTCTGGGAGGATATGGCTTATACCCAGGGTGCCAATGTCGGATGGCTATGAACAATACCCAGGGGAGGTGACCACCATGTCGGTATTTGCACTAAGACAACAGGGGTGTGCACTATTGTTTATATTAGGAGTATTAATAATAACTCCACATCATGGAGTGCACAAATTAGTTTAGGATGGTCTGAGTACAATTGAAGAGGTGCATGTCGGTTAGGATGGAGCGCATACGAGACACAAGTGTGACCATGTGATCGGAGATATATGAGATAAGACTATCTAAACGGTGCCAAATCTTGCGAGGATTTAATTGAGCTTTGGAGGAACAGGGTTGGCCGATGTATGGTGATGGTCGATGGAGATCAACCAGGGTGCGCCATTTTCAAGACTGGGTTGATACTAGGGGCCATGTTCGATGAACATGAAGAACAATTTGGGTGTCCCAGGATCTCTGAATACACTGAGTAGTAGTGGAGGGTGAGACCCCATCAGAGAATCGGACTTTCGTAAAAGAGGTGCCATGTCGGATGGACTTGATTACTAATTTGAGAGAGTCATATGGATTCTAGTGTAAGGTCGTATATGTAAACCCGAGATGATGAGACCCCAATGTTCTACGTGATGTTACAGATTACTTATAACTTAGAGGTGCACTATGATAGAATAAATGGTCCTTGTAGCTATTTTGGTGCCATGATGTGAATAGAGCTATTGTTATACTGTTGGAGATGCCATCGTCGGATATATGACTACATCGAATCATACAATATCAATCGGGTGCCATAGTCCGATATATCTAGGAGACTATTTCTATACAATGTGTCTCACGAGTAGCTCTATGTCGGATGGACGAGTGATACAGCAAGGTGTGTTCTTGCCCTATTGTTCCGGATATGGCTTGATAACTTCTTTTCACCACATGACAACACATTCCAAGCGATGTGTACCACTCTACTTCAATTCATGCAGAGCGGGCATTTATTTTCAGGATGATGCCACGAATCCATACCCACGCGAGGACACGCCTTCTATGATTATGGCGATGTGGTGTGCTATTGTTCTAGCGGTGCAATGTGCGTCTCACGTAGATGACAGGCACGTGACTACTCAATCAACTTAACACATATCCCTCCGCTATTCAAAACCATGGATTATGGGTAGACCTCTTCAAGTGCCTTTTTCAGGCGAAAGACAGTACCTTTCTTAGGGGCAAAATATCCCACAGGTACTGGAACTTAACTGGGATATCCTACCCTGAGTACGCTACAAAATTGAGTTTCTATGATCTCCAAGCCACTCTCTTCATGATGCATCATGTTGTTCCAACACACGTTTGAAGGCAGCGGAGAACGCAGCCAGCACTCTTCGCAATTAACTATTGGAGTATACTCTTGCGAACCGTCTGCTTGAAATTATGCGCTTTATCGGCGAACGTACCCACAATCCGGGACATCCCATGAGTTTCCTTCAACATAGTGAACAACCTCCTCACTTTACAGAACACAGTCAGAAATTCTGACAAGATAAGTTTAGAAATTGGAGAGAGAGTACAGTGCACACGAACTGGTGTTCGAGGGGTCCCATCGTCTCTCTATAATTGATGTATCGTCAATGCATACAATGACAACCTTGGGTTGGTTCATGAACATTGTTGTCATATCTTAATGTGGGAGAGAGGGTCTCCGACACAGATAATCAACGTCTCAAGAATTGATAATACACACCACAAATGGTCTCCTCCATTATAGGTGAGTCGACAAACCGACTTTCGAATGTTCTTGCACCCTTAACTAACGAACTTGCCAAATGATGTTTGTGAACCCAGGTACACACAGTACCAGCCTCAAGAGCTTACAAGATACAACATGGCTATACTTGTCCATACGTTTCTCTACACCTCACACGATAACGACCATTTCAATCTGGGTGTGATTTCCGTTTCTGAGAATCGATAACTGAAAGCCGCACACTACCATTGTTAATGATTATTATCATGGAGTACAGTCACCTTAGCAATCGTGCACTCAACCTCACATATTGATACGATGAGATCTGACTTCTGCCAAAACAGTAGACTATGGCCCGATGAAATCTGCCCGGTCACGAAAATTTTGTTTAGTATAACTATTATCGAGCCTGGTGAGTGCTGGTGAAAAAGCTCCTGTGGAGTGAAGTCATATGTGCCACAGTGGAAATAGTCGCACTTCACAGGATAGGTATGGCGGTGAGAAGCTCGCAGTTCTACAACAGAGCCATACGGTTATAAGAACCGTACTCTCGCTATCCCTAGGGAATTCACCCAAATCGACATCTGACAGATGCGGCACGTAACACATCCAGACAGACTTCGCAGCAGTTCGTGACATAGTAGAAAGTCAGACGAAATGGACAACGAACAACAGTCTTTGGCACCAATTAACAAATGAGGACGTCGGTTGAGAAACCCAACTACAGAAAATGTCTGTATCTTGTGCATTGATCAGGCACGCACATGACGCCCCTCGCCAGAGATTGTTGATAAATGCTCATCTAGCCTCAGCCACCAGACACAATTGATGTCTTGAGAAAACGCGAGAGGATTATAACAATTGAGGTTCCAAGAGCACGACACCGTAGTGAAGAAGTGGACATTGTCTTTTCGGTAATGTATCCGATACGGTAACAAAAATTTCTCGTTTTCAGTGTTTGTACGTGCAAAAAATAAATACAGTCACTATTTAACGAGTGTATTGCGCATCCCCAATATCAGTGAATACGATATAGAGTCAATATGGTGAATAAACGTCCATTTGTTCTCAATGGTAATAGGTCTGTGTATGTGCTTCGAGAAAATAAATGCCGGTTATAGTGTAGAGGTGTTGTAGCCATTTCCTCGAGAGTGTTAAAGATTAGAATGAGAGCCGCCTGTCCGTCATCCTTTAACAGAGAGCATGTCCACGAGGTAGCATATGCTAGACGTACCACGAAAGTTCCATTCGCTCTCAATCATGCCTCAACTTGTGCGTTGTTTCTTTCACCATGCTAGCGTTAATGTTCATTTTAAATTGTCGTATATTACTATTGCGGTCAGAAGCGTGTGTGGATTGGGTAGTTGTATGAAAAGCAGTTTCCAGCGAATAGAGAATGAAACCTGACACGGTATTCACCCGAGACCAACATCTTCCTTGGTTTGTGTCGAGGAGGGCAGAACATTAAGAATGTAGGGACCTGCCAAGTTGCTAATTGAGACCCCTAAGTCCATCCAGGCAAATCGGAAAAGCTAAAGCTGGGATGCTTCATCTCGGACATGCGTCCCCAATTGACCCTCTGCGTTTTGGGGTCCACCACCTTTGCTGGTCAGGCTATAGTTTCCCTAATGCGTGTGGCACCCTAAGCAATTAGTAGGTCCACAATTGTTCATCTTACAATAAGTTTTCTATCACCGGGCCACACAGCTAATCTGAGAGGCCTCGAACTCGAGCGATTGGCGCACTTGGGTCATATTCTATTTTTACACCAGAGATTTGACACTGTCTCGGCCAGCCATAGACTCTCGACTCATCAATGGAACCCATAGTAACAGACGAAAATCGAGAACACTTCTCTGGACCTTGTGTGTGATGTATAATCAGCATTCTGCACACCGCAAGCATGATTACACGGAGTACAGCGATTGCGCTTTCCCGAAAGGATGACAGCAGATGGTTCGAAGGGGATGCCGTCGAGATAAGACAGAAGGGAAGATAGAGCGCATCTCCAGCATTCTCGCACCTCCGCCTCTATCGATCTATAAACCCTCACAATTACCTTTTAAAAAAGAAACATGCAATTCGCTGATGCCGAGGTAGTAAGATGAAAGAAAACCTATTGAATTAACAAAACTACTATGCATAAAAGTAAAGTGAAGATTTATACAGCACTAAATAATTTTTTAGGACACAAGGATGGAGAGCTTTTGAAGGAATAAGCGGCAGCCTGTCTTGCCGAGGTCTGCAGATCCAGTCCTCTACACGATTGTGGCGTAGCACTCTGCCCACGTGATAGGTGCCTGGAAAAACTCAAACCTTCACCACACTGCCCCACTATCCATTCATAACTCTCATACCTCGTGTAGCTTAGTGAGGCTCATCGTGACTGGGAGAACTACAAGATCAATGTATGCCTAGCAACAGAGAGCGAGTAGAATTGAGATTTATACGTATATATTATTGTGGGATATGTTCTCATGGGTTGTTTCGAGATTTTATCAATGGTGGAGACGACATAAGTATTCCAGTGCGAGGCTAAAATGATTTTTAAGGTACAATTGATCTAACTGGCGTCTATTAATGGAAGTCAATACCGGCAGGGACACGTAGAACGACCAGGAAGACGCACAAATAGGCGAATTTCTGTGTGGTGTAGCCCAAAGCAGCTGCGTTGGCAAGCCCAATGAAAGTCAAGGGTATATTGGCCCCAATTCGATTGCATCAATTTGCCGTAGAAGAGCCGACACCTCAGCATCCCGCAAGTATTGCCTTGCGCTGGATTGTTACGACACAATAGGATGAGCCTTCATTATAACTACAGGTGGTCCATGAGACGAGGATGAAAGTGGCGAGAGTCCGCTAGTGCAACTTCAAAACAAAATCTATTACATTCTGCAAAGAGCAACTACACGAGAGAGCGAGACTAGCGATACTTGAGAGCATCCACACATTAAATAAGATGAAAGGATGCCTCATGTGCGAGTTAACCTCACTGCTACTGCCCTAAGAGCCCCTCATGTTTCGAGGCACCCTCACCGAGTAATTGTAAATGAAGCACAGCTTTATTACTGATCCCGTATCATATTTTGAGGCAAAGCAGTTTTTTGGATACACATAGGAAAAATGGGACTGGAGCGGAACACGAGCGTCGTAATTAGCCGTTTATGGTACTGGTTACCTATGAGTGATAATCACAATGAGCAGCACATCGCATTGAAAAACACTGCCCATATCACAGGTCGTCGTACGCGGTTCGGTGACCAAGTGCATACGTCGTCGATCGCACTGGTCATTACTATCGTTGGTCGTGGAGAACTTCTATTGCGGTGGCTAAACCGCTTTTTCACCACTTTTAGCATCGCTTTAAATTTTACCACTGGAGACCTTCGCCGACGCAAGCCGTATGACTACAACAAGTCTTGGTTCCGCATAGAGCGCGACTGGCCATACCGTGGCCAGGGGGTGGTTGGAGAGTAACGTTATGCTGAGGCGTGTATCTGACTCGGACGAGGTGATTCGTGTTTGACTGCCACACGACTTGGGTACACGAGAGCCCGCCATTGCTACGATGCCTCGTGTACTGACTCTACATCCCATAAGTCGAATCTACACCGCAGCCGCGATAATACATTCCATCTCAGGGATTATCCACGAGTCAGACGCGGCCACGGAGATTAGAGGCTCTTTTGATAAATTACCTACTGCCAGTGAGGACGGACGTGCGCCTTTTTGTAGTCCTCAGACCCGATAGGATGACTGAGTACCAGCGTGGAGGCGAGAGGTCATCATCAGTACCAATCGATCTCAGTTAGCTTATAATTACAGAAGTAATACTTCATCAAGTCGACCCCCCACACGTCAAGGCCCGTACATGGTCCTAGCGTCAAGTAGCTTCCAGAACTCTGCGTTTTTTTTTTGTTTTTTTTTTAAATGTTTTTTCTGTTCTCTTCGTGTAATGTATCGTGCTCCACCTGTTGCTATCTACTTCTAAATCCACTCGATTTCTAGCGCGCACAAGAGTCCTATTGCTATAACTCGGTAGACTCCGGTTTATATCTCGTGTTCGCAAGTGTGGCAAGTACCGATAATAAATTATATTATAGGGGATAGGAAATAAACTTCATGAGTAAACCAGCTACGACTGGACAACATAAGCCCCAAAGAGCAGAAGCTGTCACATCACCGCGATAAAGCTCTGAGAAAGAAAGTATCATACCATCAACCTGCCATGAGAAAGATAATCACAGCGCGAGTCTGGACACCTTGAGCGGGGCGAACCATCCTACCGCAATCGGGTACTTCCTAAGGATAGAAGTCTGATGTGTACTAGTCTGTACTTGAAGAGTAGTACGGTTACTTAGAGGTTTTCACCACCTCTCTCTTGTGTCGTGAGCTCCGCTTGGTTCCTGTTCCTGTCAATCGTATCGGCAATTATCCCGTGCGTCTAGCAACGTGTAAAATTTCGCCATTTCTAAAAAGCCACTCGAGCTGGCTTCACCCGTCGTGAGGAGCAAAAAAACCGGCAAGTTCACCACACTTGGGTAAGAGTGACACAATTAAGGGAATGTACGTAAATAGTGTTTCAACACGGATTCTTGTGGGGGAAATCAATGTGTTCAAAGACACGGTCACTACACAACTTAACGGACAACCGCAAACTAAGGAATGGCTGGTTTTCAATCCTACAGCTATTTATCATTCCCGATTAGCGAGTTCTACAAATTTTTAAAGGGCGAGAGTTTATATTCAAGGTCACTGAATTTCAACTATTATCAAAATATTCCTTAAATGCAGTATCCACACTATCGGACAAAGATATATGCGAGTCAGCATTAGCGCGCAGCGTTAGGAGTATCGTCGAAATATTTGCTCAGATGTCCGCACTATCGCTGGTGAAGTATAGACACAATGGTGTGAGATAAGAAGGCGATTGTCGAATTGACTGTCTTTGGTCATGATTCAACGCTCCCAAATTTCTGTTATTTTCTCAGCGCGGTTATACGATTTTGTATGTTATCATTAGTGGCGGAGATTCATTGCTTCGTCAAAATAGGAGTCCTTACATGCCACACCGTGAGAGTCGTTTCTTGTTTGTCGGGTCGATTTATTCTTGGTTTGTCCCTGTGTGCCAGGATATCTGACAGCATAATTTTGTCAATGAGAAGGTATTATCCAACAATCAGAGAGTATTATGGGGTCATGGTTAGGGTTGTGAACGCCAGACACAGGCTAAGCATTCGTTGGTATAAGTTATCTATAAAACAACGAAACGTTCTGTGTGTTGCTCCGGAACCTAATGACGTACCGAAACTAGAATTTTAGTGTAATTGTGCGAGTATGGAACCGAAAACTCTGGGGATCACCTGTGATGAATACCCGATCTAATTACCGAGATCTATAATAAGTAGGATTATCATTACATATGCTACTCTCAATCAGGCGAAGACACATTGCGTCTAATATTACACTGACATTAACTCATTGAGATGTACTGGAATGAGCCCATTTGCTTGTCGCACAAATAAATAGCGCTGCGCGAGAGGGCAATGGATGATCTTCGGACGGAAGACTTGCGTTTAGTGACACAAGTTGTTCGTGGGTGTTATTGCACACAAGGAAGTATTGATTCGATTTTTGGAATGAGAGAGGAAATACGCGTAGATGGATGCGGAAATTACGAGTAGTGTTTGTAATGTGTTCAATAATATAAGCTTAGTAACTTCATTCCTCATCCTGAGAGATTGGGCGACCGCAACACAACCAATACCAAGATATATTTCAAATGTATCAGAATATTCATAAAAATAAATGATTTGAGAATTATGTATAATGTGTTAACCCATACGCAATGTGCAGATGATCACTATGAGTAGGAAAATCTCATCCCAGGCAGTACTAAGGGTGGAGGTATTGCGCTCTACTAACGCTCACTGCCCCAGTAATAAGCACAGTTTGAACCAGTGTGTTGTTCGCACGCACCGGATGGTCCGACCACAAATTTTTGTATATACTGAGAGAGAGGATCTGCAAGAAGTAGTAACTATGCTGGTTATATTGTCTATGTGTTTGTCGTGTCTCTATATGGTTTCTAAGAGTTTTGACTCTCCCTACCTGACTTTCTTTTTGACACGCTACCCTTTCTCTCTCCTACTGGTATCGTTCTATGATCTTCTGTTCCCCTCCTCCGCCATACGTGTCTTCACGTCAACACATCAATTACTCTTCATATTTTTCCGCACCATATTTTATACCTCAATTCCCATTTTCTACACACCACTTTATACTCAATACACGCGTATAGAAATCTGTACACACCAACTCCCTCCAATAATTTCTCTTTCTCTCGCGTAAGCTCTTATCTCACTCTCGCGTCGCCGTTTTCCGAATAGTGGACTGGGTCTGCATCTCTGGCACGACCAACATACACCAGCGCTGTCTGTTGCAAGCACAGAGAGTATTATTTTGAGAGCTAAATCCTGGCTCTAGCTTTGTTCTGTGAACTGCTTCTGTCTCACTAGAGACACTCGTTTAACAAACAGAATGAAAGCTTTACCTTAGAGGCCTTAAGGACAGAGCCAGAGAATATTTTCTAAAATATTTAACTTTGTGCGCTGTCTCAGAGGAATCTAGCACCGAGGCGACATGAATTTACAACACACATCTATTCGTCGGCAAACACAAACATATCTCCTGTGATCTCTGTAACTCGGCATCCAAATGCATGTGCTTCAGAATTGGGGTTGGACTGTACCTCACCAAGATCTTATCTTAATTGTCTATATATATGTGTCTGTATTCTCATAGTATTCACGGGTATGTCTGTGATTTCCGGCTGATTCAAACATATTGCAACAATTCATATTTGAAAACCGTCGTAACCCCAGCTCACCATCGATTCATTATAAACACCGCATGTTAGTTAGGGCGAGGAGCACAGTACAACTGAAACACTAAACTCGTCCACATCCTTCTAACTTCTCGTTGCTTGAACAGGGAGTGTGAAAATTGTATGCGAGTGACGCAGATGACATGTGCTTTCAGGTTTTCAAAGCAGTACTTTAACAACATGAATGAGACAAGACCAACAGTAAATAAAGAACAATTCCAACGCAAAATTTCTTGAATTTGAACTTGAGATCTGGCAAATATATGAGATAAATGCACATAAAACAGGACAAACTGATTTAACTTTAATGTTAAATTCAATGTCATGTCTCATGGATTATTGTAACCCTGAGTAGTAGATTAATGGGGCTTCTGAGACATCCATGCAAATGAAATGGGGAAAAATGGGGAAACTCTATGAATTGAATCCCGAAAAACCCTAAACAGGAGACTGATTCCTCCCCCTCACCATAACAAATAAATGGGAAACCTTTCTGACATCAGGTCAAAAGAGGACAATGATTTTCTCTCCCCCCTCTGACTCTCTGACTCCGGACCATGGGGTCAAAAGAAAGAGATCGATCTCTGACCCCATTACTTACTATGATTTCCTTTTATATTATCAAATGGTGCAATGCAGTCTCAAAGTAGTGGAGCACGAACTGAATCCTAGTTCTGAATGCATGTTCCTGGCCTATATCAGGTTGAATACTTGCCCTATATAAACTAAGTTTAACCAATTTTTCCAGCGCGTACCACTTACAGTCTACACGCATCCTCACAGTATCGGTGAGCTATAGGCTTCACACATTATCTTCTATTCTTTTGAGCTGAGATAGCTTAGGGTGCGTATAGGCGATGCATGACAATAGTCTGTGGAACGACTGAGCGCAGCCGGGAGCAAGAGAAGCCGAAGTGAGATAGTCAGCCTCGGAGCAAGTCACCAGGAAGACTTTTACGGTATGCATCGTGCTTAGCGGTATTATATTGACCTAGCGCTGCGCAGAGCGACGACCACTTTATTTTCTATCAATGCTTTTTACAGTCACCTCACGCCACGTTTTCTCACACTAGAGCGCACGCGCGAACACGACTTTTCACGAGCAACAACTATTTATCACATAAACCCCAAAGCCTTAACAACGTCCAACTGGATTTGTGTCTATAATAGCCCTTCTCTCCTGCGCGCCTTGCTCGCTTCTCGTTCCGCACTTTTAACTCAAGACCCACAAACCAAAATAATTCTCTTTGATATGTCGGAGAGTATTCCGACCTACTTCTTACAATCATTTTCTAGTCGAGATATGCACTCTCTAGACAATTCACAAGAGCGACGAATAGGAACTATCTATGAGCTGGCATAGATTCCTACGAACGTTATCCAGTGTTTTTGATAAATTTCATAAGATATAGTATATCTGTAAGTCGCAGTAAGTGTGCTTGAAGAGAGCAGCCAGGGAGGAGATAATAACCAACAAGGGAAGAGGGCCAACAAACGGCGATACACAGTCATGCTGAGTTAAAAGCGGGACTTGAAACCCCGCAGACACCTACTGACTAATTCTCTAAACGTGATTTTTTATGCACGGTTACTATACCTGTGCAGGCACATGGAAGCACCCTAGCCGGCACGAGCAGCCTTAACGCAGCTTGGAGTAGTCGACAACCCTTTGTGAGCATGTTCAGCGTCGGCAGAACTAAGTATTATGCTACTGCTAATTCCACTGGATGGAACGTGACAACACTCTTGCTGACCTATAGTTGGATAACCGAGATCTGAGATAAAACCATTCTCTTAATTCTATTGAGAGTAAGTAGGTCTTTAATTTTGTCTCTATCTTAATCGAGTAGATTTTCGTAAACCTCAAAGACATATTACAATTCCACCATTTTAACTTAAAAGTTTAATATTGTTCACTTAAATATTATACATCAATAATTTTCATCACATCTCCCGAGTAAAATTGCGGTTTTCTGGAAGAAGCTAATCTCCATGCTCTTATTACGGACTTTATGTTGGTACTGTTTTGCGCCTCAGTACTTAACCTGCAAAATGGGGTAATATTCGTAGATCACTTAAAAAAATTTACAAAAATAATCAACATCCATTCAATGTACGGAAGATCCAGGCATACCTGAGATACTTCCAACATAAAAATACACGAGAATATCGATCTAATAGAGTACACAATATGTCACAAACTAACCATTCAACAAGTTCTGAGTTTCTCGCAGGATATTGCCTGGTTCCTCTGTGCTCTGGACTATAATCAATTTTAAGTACATTATATTTGTTCTGCTGACATCTAGAGTAAACTAGTGATATTCGGCGTTACATTACTCGTTCATATGACGCGACGATGTCTAGACGGGCATATGGGGATAACAACATCACTTTAAAATTCTGGGATCCAGATCTTAAACACGTCAAATATAATCAATATATACCATATTCTTCACTATAAGGACACATAGTACATATACCATTACACTGTTCCTCCACCGAACGCTTTTGTGTGTTGGATGAAGTGTGCGAGCAGCAGCTATAGACAGACAAACAGTACCAGACTCTACGAACTGTTATATAGATCATGTCAGACTCCTTCGAGATGCCTCACACCGCTGCAGTATGGGCAGATTTTCTGGAAACTTTAACCGCTACTGTATTCGGCACAAAGTATCCCATTAGGAAGAATCTGCGGCATTTGGTTACTATTGTTGGCATCAACACCAAAAGAAGGTACACATTAATGAGAGTAATGAAACACCTCACTTTAAAGTACAAATTATAACAATACTTGAGTATCGGAGTAGTGTATTGTGTGTGTATTCCCAAGTATCGTCCAGCACTGGTGACATCTATACTACAATGGCCGAGACTTTTTCTGGCGGACATCCTGAGTAACGTTGATATTCTGGCAAATTTATCAATAACGACACCATCTAGGAGAGCGCGAGGAGACGCGACCATATGGGGTGCAAGTGGGTGAGCGGACCAACCTAAGCAATTGAGCGAGATAAACAATGTTACCTGCAAACAGTGATAATTCAATAGATATTCCACTATAACACTGCAACTACAAGCTCCAAAATGAGTTACTACTCGATCACACTCTGTGCGAACTCAGCCTATTCTTAAGCGCATATTCTATCACACACAACCCACATCCCGCGAGATCCTATGTCGCGCAGATAGTCGCGAGTACTATACTCTAGCTATGTCCACGGTCAAATATTAACACCATTTAGGCTTCTGCATTGCGAACACACTCTGATGTTATGTCGTAGAGTGTTTACACCACTGTCGCGATCTATCGTGTTTCCGACTCTCATTGTTGCGTGTGCAGCCACCTCTCAAGACTTGGTATATTCGCACATTAACATATTATTCCGCGATGGCCTGCATTACATAATATCACAACAGACCCTATTCAACTTGATGGTGCGGATAATTAGAGTAACAATTCAAAGTCTGCAATATTGAGCAAACACAGCTCACCTACAATAATTATGAGACAATATACAAAATAAAATAAACCAAAACTCAGATCTAGCATTTGAGCTACCACTTCACTTTTACGCGAGAGTACGTGGAGCTTCGTGTCGCCAGCTCTAGGTTCCTTTCCAGACTTTTTGGTATATCCTGCGACTCCGAGGTAACGGGTATAACAACTTTAGCAATTTCGAGACCTTATACATTATCTCACACACGACTATATGTAAGTCCAGTTGGCCAATGGTACCACAATACAATATAAGTTAAGGAATAAAATAATAGCATCAAATGAGCCAAAATAAAACCATCATAATTATATAGTTATTCAACTACAACGAGACGTCTGATGAGTGCCTTAATGGTTCAGCAGCACTCAATACTTAGCTAAATAGCGAACTACCTCTCGATTTTCTGCGCTCGATCAATTGTGAAAGCCGATGTACACAATCGTTGGGATAGGTTCAATCGAGAGACCTCTAGCACACCTTCATCTGTCTATAATAGACCGTGATAGTCATTCAAGTAGTGGGCAATAACAGTGTATGTACGAACCTTGCATTAGAGACCAAACACACAAAATGGTTCGTGAAACATCACTTTATGAAATGCGCGTAATCTACACACCTACTACCTCGAGTCATTTAACAAAGTAAATAGCCAATCTAACTACTGATCACTCCCTGCTACCTACAGCATCCTGGGTACAATTCTCACAAAAGCACACTCAGCCCATCTAGAGGCGCAATGTCGAAGCCATGCAATTTAAGCCAAGCAGCATCCATTTCCCGCGTTATAGCTTTAGTCGAACATATTTTCTCTCTATCCAAAGGAAAGGTATCGATAATCAGAAACATCCAATGGGCCAAAATTTTAGAGGAGACCATACACTACATTGAGTCTTTTGAGCCAACACAAACATCTAGGCGCGCAATTGTTTGTGAAACCTGACTTTAGGAATAACTTCGCTCGAGGCTTTTGGGTTAAAGTACCTTGCTAGACAGCTGCACGCTAAGTACTCCAGCAGGCACAGAGACCATCACCACCGCCTTCAGTATTTGCACCACTAACTCGAAACAAGAGACTTAATCATGAAGCGAACCTTATCGCGAGAGCATCCCCGCAACCCAAATGTCCCTGAGAATAATGCAGATTTCAATACATCAACTTCGGTGTTGGCAAACTATCATATCCGAGAGTTTACTCGAACAAGGGACAATACCCCACGAACATAGTAATACCTTGATGAACCAAGAATATACAGGTTTTTAACATTATGCGCGCCAAACTCTGGAGACTTCAACATAATTTGGGTTATAAAAAAAAATCCCAGTAACATGCCAGAAATGCTAATCCTTGTGTTGCGCTTTTATATCGAACACTCGCCTACCTCGTGAGAACCCAACCATGCAACACAATTTCTTGAATATAATCAGGTAGACACTATGAAGTTAGGTTCGAGTCCACTGATTGGTTGATGTTATAGAGTATAGAAGCAAGACCCCAAAATACCTCGGGAGACACCTTCACAACAATCGCAAACGCACCTCACATTTTTGATATAAAATTCTATGAGAACTAGAGTCTAACTGGCTCATGCACTGGTTTAAAATATAAAAACTTACCGGTTGGCACGACTCTGGAAGAAAAAGCGCGTTCTGCCTCAAAATGGTTAGAATAATGGAACCTACCTTTGTGTGATGACTTTCTGCAAAGTAGTAAAGAAATCTAGTAAACTATGACGCATTGGATCTCCTTGTTGGGTTATTAACATCATATATTGTAAGCACTTTCATCAACACACTCCCGCCGAAGCACACCGTCCACAAATTGTGAGACCGAAAATCATCAGTACACACTAGAAGTCACCTGCCCTCTGGGTCGCGATTTGAGATTAGATACTCACCCGCATTTGTGAGAGCTCGGCCCAATAGAGACAACCACATGTATGGTGTCAGCCAGAAACAGGCGTCTAACTTATAATATGTGGAACCGCTAAAATCCAAAATTGCGACACTCACAACGGGCATATAAATTTGTCTTGAAAAACAAATAGTAGGCAAAATTATGAGTTTGAGTCCATAAGATAGAGACGTCTATGTACACAACTGTTGGTTCTTTTATTTTGGAGACATTGAGTGAGCTGGCGCGTGGGTCTTTTAGAAAATCCTCCAATTGGGCGATCTGGTTAAATGATAACCACTTCATTACAATAAGTCGTTAGACTCACACTACAAGTCCTCATTGGAGCAAGACTCACACCATTTGTAGAGTTGTGGGTTCATATAAATTAAATCCACACCGGAGCGAGTATGCCTGAGACACAATTGTGCTTGTGGGTATTAATTATTGGAAGCGACCCATATGGCTATAACATAGCTGAGTTTGTCTCCAACAAAGGCAACTAAACAACCTCTTCGCGAGGGAGTCTTAACACTCTAGCGATGACTACATGTCTCCACTTTGCTTTGTTGACAAATAAGACGTCGCAATATGATGGGCTAGTAGAGGAATATCAAGACACGGTTCTCTCTGGGTATAGGGGAGCAAAGTTAGAGCAACGGACACAGTATAGCTGTGACATTTGCACCACTTATCTACTCGCTTTGATCACCAATATAACTATGAAACACAGCCCTCAAAGAAAACTTATGAAATTTTGGAACCGAACAAGCCAGGAATAAGCTAAATTATGAATTATTGGCAAACACTCAATAGACTGAAGGCATCAGAACTCTATCTTCGGAGATGAAGATGCGAGGGCAATAGACAGTTCCTTACTGGGAACATCCACACACACCTCTCGCATTTGTGCATATCAATACATCTACATTCACAGCTCTATGAAAGAGCCTTTTGTATAAAAGATACGACGTAATGGGCAAGAATAAAAGATGAAAACACACAATCTAGGTTAAAAAAAAATATATATTCATGGGAGTGTGAAAATCATGATAATTCGTGATTGCTTAAATAAACAAAGAATACAATGGGTAAGTAAGGGTGGCACAGGGGAGTAATCGTGGGCTGCTTTGGGGTTGAGTAAAATTATGTATATGAATGTGAGGGGCGAAATTACGGAGGGCGTCAGCAAACAACAGTCCTGCGGTTGGGCGGTTGTCGAAGCATCAATTAGTCATTTCTTGGAATGTGAGGGTGTCTCACCCGCGTCGGTATCACTAAGAGAGTCTAGCGTGAGTTGCAGTGTTGAAGGAAAGGGAATGAATTGTTTATGTGTGTCGTTTAGAATTCAATTGGATCGTGCGGCAATGATTATATTATTGTGCAAATCATATGCGAGCGAGTCAGAGGCATAAAGCAAGTTATATTAGACACACACACAAGCACGCAGCTCGGCGGATAACAGGGTCTGTGTTATGATACCCGGGACTGGGCAGGGAAGAGATTAGGAAGAAGAAGCACAGCACGACAACGCAACGCAATCACAACAGAATGCGACCGACCGAGACTGAATAAACAGAGCGATGAGTTAAGTCCTGTTTGCTGAGATCGAGCTACGATAATTGAGGATCTGTGTTCTCGCGGTGCGAGCCAGATGTAACGAAGGACGAAATCACACCCAGCGTAGGTAGACTACTAGGGGTCGAACAAATAATAATATTAAGGTATCATAATATGACGATCCGGTAGAAAAATACTATAGCTCAGGGAATTGTTAAGCGAGCGGCCACACACGGGTGCAGGATATAAGCCACCTGTTATAACAGCCGCAGCTCGTGTAGCTGGATCGCACGTAGAGTGTAACACATACGAAAAAGGGTGTATAGATAAGGAGAAGTGGGCAGGTAGGATAGGACAGCGCCAACGCCACACTTGGGAGTCGCCGAATGGTGCACCATGTCATACAGAGTCTCATTTATCGTGCTCTCATGTTTTTGTGCTTCTTATAATTTCCTGTTCGCACATGTAACGAGATAGTAGAACCTAAAATCATTCCACCTTCATATAGAGATCATCCATCTACCTATAAGTCCAAGGGAGGCAGACGGTACTCCTATTCGACAATAACAAGCAATTATATATAAAAAGCATATCATACATTTTTGTGCGCGCGCAGCGAGTTTACGTTATTCCACTTAACGAGCGGCAGAAACCAGGTTCCGTTTTTTCAAACTGACTTATTTATCATCTTATATGAGTCTCGGAGAAACTATACAACTACCCCAAAACAGACATAGAATATGATTACTCTCGTATGGCTTCGGTTATTTGTGATGTCTGTGTGTGTGGCTAAGGAGTCGGTTGTTTGGGTCGGTTGCATTATGTCGCTAACAGGTGTGCGAAAACGAGGGGCGCGGGCGTGTGCTCTGGCCCTCTTGTGGCCGCCCTTTATAGGCGGCGAACCATTGGATGGAATGAAGATGAATCTTGAGCAAATGAAAGGATCCTTGGGACATGAAGAATGGACATGTCCGGGTGTACAAGCTGGCTAGCCAAGGTCAAGTCAGGCTCACCAGGAGGGCTCAACGCGGGGATCATAGATCAAATGCAACGCGGCAGGGCTAGCCTTCAAATGCTCGTACGAGATCTTCAGTTTCCTGATTCGGATAGTCACACGCGGCTCTGTCTGCCAAGAGAGCGGGCACAGAATAGCAAGCGCGAGTCACCCTCAGATAAATCAAAATTAAAATGACACACGTTGGTGCTGACGCATTCACATTCCGACTTCCCCCGGTTTCGAGTTATGCATCATAAATTGTTCTAAAAATGTCATTTTTCATGTTTGTTTGTCCTTTATAGACGGCCAAACCGTTGATAGAATGAGATGAAGACTTGGCAATGTGATCCTTGGGAACGGACATAAGGGGATCAAGGTCAAGGTCAAGGTCAAAGTTCACTGGGGGTCAAGGTCACCGGATAACGTCAATTTCTCAATTTCAAATCCGAATCGAGACGGGACAGCAACGCCATTCAACAGATAACTGTACCCGCCCATGGGCGGGTATCTTTGCTAGTTCTGAACTATATCACCAAACTTTGAACTTAGGCTTTTGACATTAATCTCTTTTTCATATTCAAATTTTGTAAAATGTTTCTGATGGTTTCGTTTAAATCGTGATGGTATGAATCAGTAAGGCCCGCTGCAGATGTAGGAGCTTATTTAAGCGAGATATCGCGGGAGAGAGAGGAGAGAAGCGCGAGTGTTGTGACCGAGTTTGTGGTGAATTTTTTATGAGAGTCTCTCGCCTATTTAAACGCCTTAGACGCGCGCTATTTATAAGCCTTGTGCGGAAAGTCGGAATCAAGCTAGGGACAACCCGCGGGCGGGTCTGTTGGCGCCCAACAGTGACACGGTATCCGGGTTTATAGGAATGGGGAATATGCCACCCTTTCATTGGTCCTTTTAGAGAATAGTCGCAATAAAATCTATCGTTGATTAATTGAAAGCCACCACTCTTTACCCGCGGGACCCGGTCATTCCTAGGTACTATGAGGTAACCAATGGCTCCTAATGAAAGACAGAATCGCGACACTGTCGACATATTTGCTGCGAGGATTTGTACGCTTTGCTTCTACTCATACTATACTGACAAGGTTCTCTCCCTCGCTCTATGAAAAGGGTCTCACTACATATATTAAGGTACGAGTTATTCTCAACTCTGTGTCCGAAGTGGCTCAAGAACTGCCATGGAGTCAACCACATAGCATTACTACTACCCTCGCGTTTCCAACAGATTCAATAGCCGCGGGTGAATAAGATAGAGAATAGCGCTCTACGTGCTAGCGCAAGTGGAAGAAGATTTATATATTTCATGAGTTAATCGCAGCTTTACACTTGTAAATATGTCAAGGTACGGAACTCGGAATTGATATAATATGCCAACACTCTGTACTCCGTGGATAATCAAAAGATCCTCTCCTATATATATATTTTTTTGCACGTACGGCCACGCACTAGTAATTCAAAATACCTCACTGCACTGGACAATGTGGGGACAGGAATACTGTACTGTAAATGGTGAAGGCTTGTAATACCCTCCCCCACCTTGAGGTGGTGCGACACGATACACATTTACATAGAGAATTTGCATTCAACCTCCCCAGACCACCGGCAAAGATAAAAACACCCCTATACATTAATTGGGGGTCATTCATACTGATGCTCTGTCAAAAGTCTGGATGTAGTTGGCCCAGAACTTTTGGACGAGTAGCACAACAAACACAAAAAAAAACACACACCCTGGCCCATGAATTATAGTAAGGATTTATCTCTGCCACTGAAGGTGGGCAGAGGTTATATTTTCACTCCTGTGTGGATGTCTGTTTGGTTGTCTGCTGTCATTTTTGGCCCTTTCTCTCATTGGTTAATGCAATACAATCCATTGAAACCATACTCTGTGCAGAGCGTTGGTGCTGCCAAAGCAGTCTCCTGGGCCATTGAGCACAATCCTGGACAGGTCAGCACTCCAACACAGGATACCAGCAAGCTGGTATTCGTTTTGCTGACCTCAGAAGGATGACAGGCTGAGTCAACCCCACCTGGTATTTATTCAACAGAAAAGCAGGATTTGAACTCAGGATCCTCGGATCCCAAGCCTACCACCCTAACCATGTAGCCAACACCACGCATAATGATGAAGAATAAAAATAAATATAGTCATCAGATCCAGATTCAGATCTTCACCAAAATCTAATCAATTCTTCCTTGCCACACACCCAACCTGTCCACCAAATTTCGTCCAAATCCGTCCATAACTTTTTGAGATATCCTGCTCAGACAAACACAGACGGGTGGAAGCATAACCTCCATCCACCTTCTGTGACGGAGGCGAACACACGATGTCTCGAAACATTATGGACGGATTCTGACAAAACCTGGTGGACAGGTTGGGTGTGCGACAAATTGATTGGATTTTGGTGAAAATCCGAATCCGGGTCTGGATAGAAGAATTTTGTATTTTTTTTTAAGTGATTCTTCACCATTGAGAGATGGGGCCATAAACGATGTCACCATGATATCTCAAAAAGTTGTGGATGATTGGGTTAAGTGAAAAGAAAAAACCGATTCGATTTTGGTTTGTGACAAGGATGGATGTCCAGTTCAGATCGGCCTATCAGTGTGGTATACAACGTAAACTGTGGAGTATACGCTCTAGCGAATGAGCCAGGTGGAGGTATACACTCTACGGAATGAGCCAGGTGGAGGTATACACTACAGAATGAGCCTGGTGGAGGTATGCGCTCCACCGAATGAGCCTGGTGGAGGTATGCGCTCCACCGAATGAGCCTGGTGGAGGTATGCGCTCCCGAATGAGCAGGTGAGGGTATGCGCTCCACTGAATGAGCCTGGTGGAGGTATACACTCTACTGAATGAGCCTGGTGGAGGTATGCGCTCCACCGAATGAGCTTGGTGGAGGTATGCGCTCCACGAATGAGCCTGGTGGAGGTATATACTCTACTGAATGAGCCTGGTGGAGGTATACACTCTACTGAATGGCTGGTGGAGGTATGCGCTCCACCAGATGAGCCTGGTGGAGGTATACGCTCTACTGAATGGAGCCTGGTGGAGGTATGCGCTCTACCGAATGAGCCTGGTGGAGGTATGCACTCTACTCGAATGAGCCTGGTGGAGGTATGCGCTCTACCGAATGAGCCTGGTGGAGGTATGCGCCTACTGAATGAGCCTGGTGGAGGTATGCGCTCTATCGAATGAGCCTGTGGAGGTATGCGCTCTACGAATGAGCCTGGTGGAGGTATGCGCTCTATCGAATGAGCCTGGTGGAGGTATGCGCTCTACGAATGAGCCTGGTGGAGGTATGCGCTCTACCGAATGAGCTGGTGGAGGTATGCGCTCTACCGAATGAGCCTGGTGGAGGTATGCCCTACCGAATGAGCCTGTGGGGTATGCGCTCTATCGAATGACCTGGTGGAGGTATGCGCTCTACGAATGAGCCTGGTGGGGTATGCGCTCTAACGAATGAGCCTGGTGGAGGTATGCGCTCTATCGAATGAGCCTGGTGGAGGTATCGCCACGAATGAGCCTGTGGAGGTATGCGCTCTACCGAATGAGCTGTGGAGGTATGCGCTCTCCGAATGAGCCTGGTGGAGTACCTATGCTCTTCGAATGAGCCTGGTGGAGGTATACGCTCTACCGAATGAGCCTGATGGAGGTATGCGCTCTACACCGAATGAGCCTGGTGGAGGTATGGCTCTACCGAATAGCTGGTGGAGGTATGCGCTCACCGAATGAGCCTTGTGGAGGTATGCAGCCTCTACCGAATGGCCTGGTGGAGGTTGCGCTCTACGAATGAGCCTGTGGAGGTATGCGCTCTACCGAATGAGCCTGTGGAGGTATGCACTCTACGAATGAGCCTGTGGAGGATGGCTCTACCGAATGAGCTGGTGGAGGTATGCGCTCTAACCGAATGAGCCTGATGGAGGTATGCCTCTACCGAATGAGCCTGATGGAGGTATGCGCCTCTACCGAATGAGCCTGTGAGGTATGCGCTCTACCGAATGAGCCTGGTGGAGGTATGCGCTCTACCGAATGAGCCTGATGGAGGTATGCCTCTACGAATGAGCCTGTGGAGGTATGCGCTCACCGAATGAGCCTGGGGAGGTATGCGCTCTACCGAATGAGCCTGATGGAGGTATGCAGCTCTACCGAATGCCAGTTTTGGTTACCCTCGCCAAGGAGAGGGTATTGCATTTGGGTTTGTTTGTTTGTCCGCACAGAACTTTGTGTGTTTTTCCCGCAATCACTTGTCAGATTGAGAGAATTTTCACTATTCGTGCGAATACTCATGTAGAATGTTTTAATGATAATTATGACATCACGGTCACGTGGGTGGCAGCCATGTTGGAAAAACGGAAAAACTTTGGACCTCTGTATCTCCGAAAGCACACCAAGGAAAAAATTGAAACTTGCAGAGAGCAAGTACTCCTCATGTGGAATGAGTGTGATTTTTTTTTAATGACATCATAGGTCTCTCGTTATGACGTCATAATTGCATATGTATAACGCTACATCCGATCAGTATGAAATATTTGAGGGTCATCTCGGGATAAATTGGTCCACAAAAAAAAAAACATTGTTGACGTCATCTCAGTGATTCGCATCCATATTGTTTTTTAAAAAAATACCTTCAAAGGTCTTCTTCTCTGAAATGGCTGAACCAGTCATCACTGCCAGCAGTTATAAAGTGGCAGTTCTAATTATGTCTCTTAGTAATTATGTAACACACCGGTACACAACGCCACACAAACACCGCACAACACCAATGGTTTGCGGTCTGATTGCTCTTTTTCTTGTTTGCTATTTTTTTGAGAGTGTTGTTATGTGTAATCTTGTGTGATCCTTCGTGTCCGTCACACTTTATTCCAAAAGGTTCCTGCTGTTGTACCGTTGGATTTCGACATGTCAACACTCCAGGTCCTGCTTTTCGTCTTCCCTTCGGTTGGAACGACAGGCTTTTAAAACCAGCATTTTAAAGCATTGCTGTTTCTGTTGTTGCTGTTGTTGTTTGTTGTTGTTGGGGTTGTTTTTGTGGGTCGATTTTTGAAATATGCACCCACCGGTCGGACAGCTGTCAGAGCACATCCACATTTGTCACTCGTCTCTACCCACCATGACACCCAGACAAAATGATATGGCTGCCATCTTGGTGTTGTGGGCCGAACACATTCTGCCTGCAGGCCTCTGCCGACTATAATATACTATACTGGCCGGGTTTGTTTTTTTGTGTCGCAAGTTGTGACCACCGTGTGGTCATTTCTCACTTGTTATCATTAAATGTGCGCACATTTTTGTTCCAAGTAAATTGATTTATCCTACACTGTGCTTTTTTCTTTTCGTAATACGGACACTTGCTTCTCCTTTTAGTAATAAATATATAAATCTGATAAACATGGAATAAAAAATACTCGAATCAAAGACAATACACCTCTAAATATTGTGAATTGCCTTCCGGAGCATGGGGTCTCAAGTAAATGGGTTCCATTTGAGATGGCGGCGGCACCAATTCCTGCTTGCAGTATACGACATGGTACCTGAGCACACACGCACACACCTTTCCTTCACCGGCTTTACGAATCACCAGGCAGCTCTCATATATGTTCGTTACGAGTGCTTGACGCAGACTTGGCGGTGATGACCTTTGAGGGGTCGAACTGCTCCAAGGGTCATGTCACGTACATGGACTCGTATGACGTATATGTTGCTGCACCATCATTCCTCTGCTGCATCATATAGTTTGGCAGCGTATCTGGTCACAAATTGACGAAGCAATAATACCCTGGGTGTAACGACGTCGACTTGATTAATCTTTCAGGATTCAATGAAATCTGTTTCGTTGCTTTTGTTTGCAAGTATAAAATGGAGAACGCCATCACAACGCTGATGATGTGATGCGCCTTTCACTGCTGTGATGAAGATGGTTGTCTGACAGCTTGTCAAATGTTCCAAATCACCTGTTCATGTGACTTTTACACCTGCGTAGAGTATTTACGGTTATCGTTAGCTTGTATTGGTGCACCATTCTTGTTTATTCGCCGCTGTCGATTAGCTGTTACTTTCGAGGCTCAATGTTCAAGCAATGTGTGAAATATATACTGAAGGTGCACACGGCTCCAGTGGTGCCGCATCTGGGGAACCTTTTTCATTTGTTTAGATCTCCCACAAAAGCCACACCATGAACACATTTCCAAAGTGCACAACCTTGAGCCTGGTGTTAGAAACCCAAATGTTGGGACTATTTTGGAAACACAATTTTCCTCAATCCTGGAATTCTCAATACCCAGGTAAACCAGGTAAAGGAAAACGTCCTTGGTTTTGTGCAAATGGTTTAGTTTGTGATGGGCAGACTCAGGTTGTATATATGAATTGTTTTCCCAGTTTCCAAGTTCAGGTGCAAGCTGGTACGATAGTCCTAAGCTCATGTTATCCACTCTCTCTAGAAGAGTCGCATTCATGAATTATGCCCACCTTGTGGGGTCAGCTGGGGGCTGGGAGGGATGATTCTTGCACAAGTCATTCTGAAATTGGCTGGCCAGGCCTGGCATCCGACTGTGGCAGGAATTTGTAATTCTTTCAGGTTGCCGGCGATAACTCGCTTCCTCGGGAACTTTAACGTCCTCCTACGACCATAGTTGACAGATGGTTGCTCCGGCTTGACATCCTTCTGATGCCCCACCTGTGAAACACCAGGCTGACAGTTTATAGGCAGGTCGAGATTGAAACCCAGGCTAGACTGCTCAGAGGTGAGTGTGTCTGCATACATGTAAACCTTCCACCCAAGAGAGCCCAATGTGTTTGAATCAAGCTCACTTGGTGGAGAGCTCGCTTAACGTCACTCTCGGCTCTCCTAGTTTGACAGATAGTAAGCTACGATTAGATAACCTAATAACACCTTCTGATGAATTGAAGGACCTTCGCAAACGTGCAAATACTCATCAACACTCTGAAAGGACGTGTACAGGTCGAGGTACGGCGAGCTCATTCGTACATTGAAAACCCGTCGAGGTACATCCATGTCCTCGAGCCTCAAATTGTACAACAGGGAGCAAATTGTATTACCCACAAGTCGTTTCCCCACCAAAACGAATTGAGTTTTCAATTGGGGGCTCTGTGACATCACACGTGCATCACGAGACGACGTTGAGCGAATGGTCTACTGCATAATGACGTCATAAAGCAGAGGGGCTCGTCATTTGGTGGGAATAAAAATAAAATTTTAATAATAGAGACACCGATTGGCCAATAAATCTCTGCTATTTTATTACTTTCGGTCTGGTTAGTTAGTTCTGGGTATTGTTTGTTTGCTTTACTTGTTTGCATGCGCATCATTACCTCTGCAAAATCATTCAAACCGGCCTGAAGCTTATATAATGAACGTCACGACAGAAAGGGTAGTGGTGCATGTGCAAACGAGACTTAGAACGAAGAGTTTCCATTAGACCCTGTAACTGGTAACCTGCGGTGTTCCAATTTAAAGTTTTAGCGCATCCATTAAAAACCCTACCAGGCCTGAACTCGGGCTTGCCCTCCAAACAGGCCTACGTATCTCTTCGTGCTCGGCACCAAGAATTCTGCGCGTAGTTGACAATTTGTTTTCGTGTCTATGTGCTTCTGTTTGTCGGACAAAAATTTCGAGGAGTTTGGATTGGTACCTGCAATTTTTCACCTCGAGGGAAGAGGGGTTTTGGGGGGGGCGTGGTTCGGCAACGTTAATTTGCATATGTGGGCTCCGAGGGTAGGCCGAGAGAGCATAATAAATGTGCTTCTTAATTGAGGAGGACGTCTTCAGTAGGACCCATGCCTTGATGTGCATTCTTCTTTTTCAGGTGAGGGATTCTTCAAATAAATGGAAATAGATTTGTCAAACCGTCACTGTCACCCCCACCAAACCAACACCAAAACCAGAACGGCACTCAGTCGAGCACATATCTCCGCCAGGCTGAACAGTTTACGTTTAGTATCTCACTGATAGGCCGGATCTGTATTTGGACCTGAACCAAATTCGATTCGGCATATTCTTGTCACCTACCCAACTCATCCACCAAGTTTTGTCACAATCCGTCCACAACTTTTTGAGACATCATGCTTTATATCATTTTTGGGTCCTATCTCTCAATGGTGAAGACTCACGAAAAAAAAATTCAAATCCTTGTATCCGAATCCTGATCTTAACCAAAATCGAATCGATGGGTCTTTGTCGCACGCCCAACATGTCCACCAAGTTTTTTTTTTTGGAATCCTCCCGTAACCTTTTAAGGTATCGTGCTACGCAGTATATTGTTGTTTTTGCCTCATCTCTCAATGATGAAGAATCACTTTTATAAATCCGATGAGCCGAATCTGGATCTTCACCAAAATCTAATCAATTCATCCTTGTCACACACCCAACTAGCACACTAAATTTCATCCAAATACACTGGATCTTCACCAAAATCTAATCAATTCATCCTTGTCCCACACCCAACTAGCACACCAAATTTCATCCAAATCCATCTACAACCGTTTGAGATATCCTGCTCACAAACAATCAAACAGACAGACGGGGTGAAAACATAACCTCCGCCCCCTTTGATGGTGGAGGTAAATATAGAGCCCACCTGAGCATTCACAGTGAGTATAATTGGGCGTTCTCAAAAAGGAGAAAATGAATAGGAAGAGGAAGAAGGGTTCCCATACTGTCCTGGATTATACATTTCCACTTTGTTCAGTTTGACTTGCAGATCCCAATTGGCCAGAATAGCTCTTGGTTACTTAATTGCTGCATACCAGCTGATTGGGTTTTCACTTTTCAATGAGAGATACTCGATATGTCTCTGTTTGCTGCGTCGGTTGAAATGTGGGTTTTTGAGTAAAAGATGATTTGGAATTTGATTGTGGAGGTTGTGCATTTTGGTCGCTTTAACAATCATGTGACCATTTGTTGTGCACGCTGTGCTCCATCCAGCATGAGGCCTGCACATGTAGCTTGTCGACTTCCCTACATTGCCTTGCAATGGCACCACAAGTGCATCTTGTGCTTCTCTTGTACGAGAACAAAGGTCTTGCTGCCAAGACTGTGTGACGTTGAAGGACGTTGAGAAGGAACCTAAACCTGAGCGCTCTCTCTCTCTCTCTCTCTCTCTCTCTCTCTCTCTCTCTCTCTCTCTCTCTCTCTCTCTCTCTCTCTCTCTCTCTCTCCTCTCTTCTCTCTCTCTCTCTCTCTCTTCTGTCTCTCTCTCTCTCTGTCTCGTCTCTCTCTCTCTCTCTCTCTCTCTCTCTCTCTCTCTCTCTCTCTCTCTCTCTCTCTCTCTCTCTCTCTCTCTCTCTGTCTCTCTCTCTCTCTCTCTCTCTCTCTCTCTTCTCTCTCTCTCTCTCTCTCTCTCTCTCTCTCTCTCTCTCTCTCTCTCTCTCTCTCTCTTTCTCTCTTTCTCTCTTTCTCTCTTTCTCTCTTTCTCTCTTTCTCTCTTTCTCTCTTTCTCTCTTTCTCTCTTTTCTCTCTTTTCTCTCTTTCTCTCTTTCTCTCTTTCTCTTCTTCTCTCTTTCTCTCTTTCTCTCTTTCTCTCTTTCTCTCTCTCGCATCAGGCCGGCGAGATGAGCGTGGTACTGTTAGCTGTTGACTCGTCAACAGAACTGGCCGAGTATGTAGACCACCTCAAGGACATGCCCCAGGCTTATGGGTCCTATTACATGTCATTAGCAGCTTTATTGTGGGCCAATGTGTCATTGCTTTTCAACACCCTTAATTTTATTTCTGCAACAATTTGTCCCAGTAATCATTTGTTTGCCTTCAAAGGGGTGTCTGATATTATTTATAGAATCGGAAACGACCATCATTTTTGGCTTTCTCTTCATATGCCTTCTGTTGAATGAAATACGGTTTTCGGTATTTTTTTACACAAAATGACCAAAATCTGGATGGTCCGTTAGTGTTCCCATCTAAACCCCTGACTAATGATGCAGGTTCGCCAAGTCCAAATCCCATATATCATCCGCGTTTGTCTGCTCTTCCATGAGCCTCGCTCTTGTAGATAAAAAAAAATGTCCTGGTATTTAATTTAAAAGTACAACGATGTCTCCTAATGTCTTTGTCCTGCATGTGATGTATGTTCAAGCTCCTCCATGAGCCTCAGATCAATGTAAAAATAAATATCAAGTCTGTGACTTGCAAAATTATGATTCGAGGAGTCACCGATGCGAACGTTTAAGACCTGATTGTTTGGCTTTGTAGTTACCCTACTCGCATGAGGCGAAAACCAGGGTGAAGCAGTTGGTTCACTCAGTCTGTCTGTCTGTCTGTTCATAAACGTCAGTTTATGATCAAGGAACAACTTAATTTTATTATCCTGTATTTAGCACGAGACACCCGCTTTTTGAAATCGATTTTGTGTTTATTTATTATTTACCATTGAGCTCCAGTGTGTCTGTCCAGGCCATAGTATTTCTTTATTTATTAAATTTTTGTCATCAAATCTTCAACAAACCTCTATTATGAGGATATAGAGAAAACAAATTAATCAAATGTACAATTATTTTTTTTGAACTAGTTTTCATCCAGTTTAGTTCAAGTACAAAGCGCATGTTGAGATGATTTCTCGTTTGATTGTTATTTTGGAAAACGAGCCTGTAGTTTATTGCGACGTCGTCCCTGAATTTTGGCCCGATCGCGCATGCGCAGAGAGGAGTTAGATTAAAAAAATAATTTTTACTCTGTCTACCTGTCTGGCAGCCAAACAAAATTGAAAATCATTCCAACCGGGAAACTTACTGTTTTTAAAGACATCATAAAGGACACAAACAACAGGCACCAATGACTTATGTAACAAGTTAAATAAGCTGGTGTAAAAGATGCTGCATCAACCGCGGTAAACTTCTGGAAGAAAAAAATCTTTATTTTCTGTAAATTGAATTATATACTTCAACACCGTATAACACAAATCGCCTTTTTGTTACTTTCAAAACCCCTTCTGTTTAGCAGTACTTGGACAAAATAATATGGCATTTTACCTCATCTCGACCAATCAAATTTGCTGCTCACAGACTCCGTCCATGTCCTTGTGTTTTTTTTATCAACACTGTGCGTGGTCAGGTGTTCTATGAACTCTCTCATTTTGTTTTGCAGTTTTTTTTCCCATTTTTACGTTCGTGTGACAAATTTGAAATGAAAGTAATTTGTGCAAAGTATTTTTTAGAGTCAGCAGTGAGTGGAAATAGTAAAAGAGTCAAAAAATCCAAATTATTGTCTTCAAAGTAACCAGTACTGTTCAATCCATTGAAGGTCAAAGTTCAAAATGGACTAGAAAAAATACCTGTGGACATCAGGCTGGGAAGCAAATGTGCAAACTAGCCTTTCTAGTAAGCTAGTAAATGGGAGGATGTGACCCTCGAATGTGCCTCGTGGATAACACTGGGAATCGTCCCCCTTACGACGTGAAAAAGATGTGAAACGAAGCACTTGATCATGAAATGAAGTACGACGTGAGGACGTGCCAATTGATCGACATTATGTTTGGTATACTCCATCCCTGAAATTCATTCTGAGTTCGGGTTCAACACTTTTGCCTTTCTCTGGGATTGCTGCTCGCATGAAGCGAAAATCATCGGCATCTCCAGGAGATGGGGATGGGCCAGGCATCTGCCTGGGGAATGGCGAGACAGAGGCCCCTGGAGTACTGATGGAAAGCGGACGCAGCGACGCACTGCTCTCATACTTAACCTAACCTGAGATTGCATTTTCTATTTAAACCTCGAAGCTGCAGGTTCGAATCCAGATGCTGTGTTTACTTTCCTTGTTTTACTTCTAAGTACTTTCCTTCAGGGGTACTCACTGAAAGCGGTATCCTTAGCTCTCTGATGTATTCGCGATGCATTTACAATGTTGACATCTTCGCCACTTTGCATAGATTATTACCTCTTCTACCGAAGGTGGACGGAGGTTGTTTTCACCCGTCTGTCTGTCTGTCTGTCCACAACTGAGATATTGTGCTCACAGACAGATTCGGACGACATTTGGTGGACAGGTTGGGTGAGAGACAAGGACAAATTGATTAGATTTTGGTGAAGATCCAGATCTATTCCTGGTTTTGGCTTAATGGTTAGGGTAGTGGGCTTTGGATCCTATGGTTCTGAGTTCAAATCCTGCTCTGCTATTGAATTAATACCAGGTGGGGTTGACTTAGCTTGTCATCCATCCAAGTTTGGCAAAATGAGTACCAGCTTGCTGGGATGATTGTGCCATTCAAGTATTCTGTCAGAGTGGTGACCTGTCCAGGATTGTGCCCAATAGCCCAGGAGACTGCTTAGGTAGCACCGATGCTCTGCACAGTTTGGACCCAATGGATGAATCCAGATGTGAGATTTTTTTTTAATGTTATAAGTGATTCTTCACCTTTGAGAGATAGGACCAAGAACACATAATATTTCAAAAAGTTTTGGACGGATTATGGCAAAACTTGGTGGATGAGTTGGGTATGTGACAAGAACAAGCTGATGAGATTTTTGTTAAGGTCCACATCGAGATCCGGCCTATCGGTGGGATACAAAACATAAACTGTTCAGCCTGCCGGAGGTATGCGCTCCACCGAGTGCCGTTATAATTTACGGATGTTTTTGTTTAGGGACATTTATGGACAGTTGGTTGTTTTTTTTTTAAAATGCCTCTGCAGCCGATGGCACTGCAGGCATTTCGTACTTGGATCATCCATCCGGCTGTGCTTCTGTCCGTGCATTATAGCGCTCTACCGAGTGCCGTTCTTGTTAATAGTGTGACCACGATGTAATTTAGCCGAGGATTGCTGCAGCTACAAGCCCACAACTACTTCCATATAATTTGCTATGATTCCCATGTTGTCCTGCTGTCTCTATTCCGTGCGTGGGGTAAGGTGTTCCATGAACCTCCTCATTGTCAACCTTCCAAAATCCAGAGTAGGGTTAATAGGGTTACCTTGGAATATCTGACAAATGTTTTGAAAACACCAAAAACAACCATGTCCCGGTTCGAACACATCGGACGTGCTGTATGTTTTTTTTTATTTTTCTCCAGGAGTGGCCTCAAACCTTGTCGGGTTACCTGCAGTGGAGTATGTGATGTTAAGGTGCGGTCTAGCACATGGGATTCTGGGTGGAGATAAGGTTACAAGTCCGTGTCATTATTTGAACCAAGTCGACCACAAATATAAAGGGCACCATTGTGGCTGAGGAAATTATCCATTTGGTCAGAGTAGGACATGCTCATGTTCTCAAACAAATGTATGTTATATGCTCCAGATGTGTGAAGTCTCCTCCTCATGTGGTCCACCTACCTTTTTGTGGAAAGAAAATATACTTTTATTACTCTCTGTTATATTTATAGGGAGCTGGCAGAGTGACCTAGAGGAAGGGACACGTGCTCACTTCTGAGCTGTCCAGCCTGGGTTTGAATCTCAACCCAGCTCGAACTATCATTGTGGTGTTTCATAGGCATGGTGATTCATCACTGCGTGCACCATCCCTCAGATGGATGTTAAACTGAGCGTCCTGCCTGCCGGCATTAAGTTGGTGGACCTCAAAGATCCCACGGTGTCCTTTGCAAATAGTACGCAAGCTGTCGCCAGCACCATGAACAAATTACAAATTCCTGCAATGGCAAACCACCCAGTATAACCCTCTCAAATAAACTGCTTCGGCAGCACCGATGCTCTGCAACAGCGTATGGTACATCCAAATCAGAATATTTATGGGATGTAAAGATTTTTTTTTCAGGGTTGAGAGGATACCCCAACGTACTCTCCTTTGTTGAAGTCTGATTTTGGATGGGATTATAAACCAGACTATAAATGGAACCCTGGTGTATCACGGGCAGCGGAGACATCAATGAGTATGTTGGTGGAAAAGACTAAATATTAATAAAGATTATGATCTTCAAACACTTCTACATCACTACCTTGCCTTATCCCACAACTGCACTGTGAACTTCCAATCTCGAAATTCTGAGACATTTCCATCTGGCATTGAAGCTCAAGTTATCAACTCATGTTCTAAATATTGCTCTGTCAACCTGGAGCCTCTTACGACTGCTGTAGTCAACAGGTCCTTAACACAAGGCGAACCTCCAGCTTTCTGGAAGGGAGCAAACATCAGCCATACCCAGAAGGATGCTCCAGACATGATATTTTCTCTTCTCTAATGGTCCGATCACAGGTAATCAGTTTGGATTTTGTCCCAGTCATTCAACTCTGGAAGTGCTACTCTTGCTCTCTCAACAATGAATGGAAGCTCTGAACCAGAAACAGGAGGTCAGAGCAATGTCTCTGGATATACCACGAGCTATCAACACAGGTTGGCATGCTGCGTGCTTGCTAACTCCCTGCCTGTGGCATTCAATGCCCTCTTCGTGCATGCCTCGCGAGCTTCCTCGACATTCACAAAGCAACACGTAACTCTTGATGCAATCTTCTTTTCTGGTTTGCAAGTGGAGATCTGCGTTCCCCAAGGCAACGTGCTTGTTCCAGTGCTATTTCGGTCTCCATCAATGAGCTCTCTGAATCTCTGGAAAATTCTCTTTACCATTTCGATGATGATTCCACCTTGCTCCAATTGGTCCCTCATCCTGACAATAGACTGGCAGCAGCTGCTTCCATCACAATCGACCTGTCGGGAATAGCAGAAGTTGGAACGTGACCTTTAATTCGGTAAGTCTCACATCCATACTCGTCCCGCAGGAAGAGCCATCATGCCAACCCTCCTATCCACTTTTGTGATCAACTTTTGGCAGAGGTTTGGTTCCCTTTGGGAAGCGCACATGTTAAAACTGGCATCCAAAGCCAGCTGCTGACAGGGCATTATATATTGGACCAAGTCCTATATACCTTGCGCTTGCAGAACTCCTTCTAGCCTACAAAGCATTCATCCACGGCACAATGGAGTATTCTTCTCCCTTGTGGGCCAGTGCTGTCGAGCCCAAGGCTTTGAGAATTATCACCATCACCCATCAATAATCCGAGGCACAGGGCCTTCTGCTATCTAACCATACACAGGTCGGTCGCCTCTTGTTTTTCTATCGCACCTCATCTGACCTTGCACCCCTTGGCATTTCCAGCCCAATAACCCTCTGCAATCCTTCCAAGATTAAAACATGTTCATCCAGTGAACCCCCTCATTGTCAACTTCCAAAATCCAGATTATTTCCTCCCGACAGGTCTTTGTCCTTTTTCTCCTGCCTGTGGAATCGCCTCTCCTGTTTGACCAATCACTCTCCTCCCTCGAGTTCTTCAAGTTGTAGCTCACCGCACCTTTACACACAAACTCCTTTACTTACGCTAACCCTCCTTCCTATTCCTCCCCCTCCTCCCTCCTCCTCTCCTCCTCCTCCTCCTCACACCCTGTAAGATTGTACATCCAATGTTCACATCTTCACCGCTGCCCTCTCATGGTATTTGTAATCCAATCCTCCATCATTTTGCTCTTCCATGAGCCTCGATTCTGTATAAAAATTCAATCCGTTCTTACGACGACATATCTTTGGCAAAATAACATGAAGTTGTTGATTTTTGATCTTTTGCATTTTTTTTTTTCACAATTGGCTTTTTAAAACTTTGTGCCTGTCGTGGAAGTATGTATTAATGATAGAATAAAGGCAAAAATGTTTTGTTAAACTCAGGTGACGTGCCATTGAAAGAAAATATTTTTTTAAAAAAAGTCTTTATTCGGTTGCAGCGCAAGGCTGTGGGGTAGCATCATTGCCTGAGGGTGTGGCTATGCCGCTGATGCGGTGCCCTCTGCTGGTTAGGGCAATAATTTGTAATTTGTTCATGGTGCCGGTGATAGCTCGCATACTCTTCGCGAAGGACACCGTGGGATCTTTAAGGTCCATCAATTGATGTCGGTGTACGGGACGCCTGTTTAACGTGCATCCGAGGGAAGGCACACGCATTGATGAATTGTCATGCACACGAAACACCAGGATGACAGTTTATAGCTGGGTCGAGATTCGAACCCAGGCTTGAGAGCTCAGGAGCATGCGAGCAAAAAAAATTAAAATGTAAAAGGCAGGGTTTCATTAATTTTGAAAAATGATATTCCACCGACCACAGTCGGCTGTCATCTGTCTCATCTCATAAATAGATGTCATTTTCTGTCTGTCTGTCTGTCTGTGTGTAACACCAATCATGCCAAAACTACTGGGCCAATTGCCACCAAATTTGGCACATGGACCAAGTTCGACCTCGTGGTGAACACGGGCTACTTTGTTTCTTCTGTCGTCGCAGGGGCTCCGGGAGGGAAGGTCGACGGGAATTCTCTATGCAAATGTGTATCGTGTAACGCTATCAGGTGGTGGTCGCAGAAGGTATTACAATTCAGCTGTGGAGATGACTTTCATTTTTGCACTGTATACGTCCCCAGAGGAGTCAGGTGTGGTAAGAGGGTTAGGGGTTGGGGGGACTCCGGGGAGGAGGGGGTGGGTTGGGGAGGCAGGCGGAGGGGTGGGATGGAGAAGGGGCAGGAGGAGGGAACCGGCATTGCCAGGCAACGTCGGGCACCCTTGCTAGTACATATACATACATATATATGTACTCATCTGTTTCACTTATGTTTATTGAAGGATTTATTAATGAGTTAACATTAATTATGAACGAGGACACGTATAACTAATTTTACATTCAGCACGTGGAGATTTAACAAATCACACACGAACACGAATGAATTCCAAGTCGAGGCATCAGACATCAGGTGATATAAATATGACTTGCGTATTCAAATTCAGCTTTGAAATGATCAATTTTGTGGTTTCGTCCAGAACATGACATTATTCATCTTGCTCATGGTTAATATGAAATTCTTCGTAAAAGCGTTCTCCGTCAATAGTGAGTCGCAGGAAGTGAAATTTGCAGCCATTGTTCAGCTTTGGAGCAAGGAAGAGGAGCATTTTGTGCAAATAGTACACGCTTTGTGATGACGAGTGTGCCAATTGTGAGTGGTGTGATGTCGGGGTCCTGTGCCATCGTTCGTTCCATCAATTGGTCACAAAAAACGATTCGTAAATTCAGATGAGAATTATATAGCGCGTCTATAAATTCCTCGTGCAACTTTGAACTTTTATAATTTTTGATGTAGGATGTACCGCAGGATAGAAACTAGAACTGCACTCGGTAGAGTGAATACCTTCGCCAGGCTGAACAGTTTACCTTTTGTATCCCACTGATAGGCCGGATCAGCATCTGAACCCAAACCAAAATCGAATCGGCTTGTTCTTGTCACCTACCCAAGTCATCCACCAAGATTTGGAAATATCATGGTATATATATATATATATATATATATATATAGTTTTTGGCCCCATCTCTCATTGGTGAGCAATCAGTTAGCACTTCGAGTATCATTGGTCATGAAGATGTAGCAGTACGTTATGTACGAGCATGTTCAGTTTCTGGAGTTCTTTAACATCACGATTTACCAACTGGGTCGGAAAAGCATTTTGTTGCATTGTGAGCAAAGGTCTCGTCTGGAGGGAGTTGTGGTCTATTTAAGTAAGTGTGGTCAATCTTCGTAGATTCGCTTGGCTATGTGGTTCATCAAAAATAAATTGACTGATTTTATGTTTTTGGGATACAATGCTGAGGCTCATGGAGAGCTACAATATAGAATATAGAACGTAGAGCATAGAGCCGCATCCGGATCTTCACCCAAATCTAATCAATTCATCCTCGTCACCTGTCCGCCAAGTTTCATCCGAATCTGTCCATCACATGTTGAGATATTATGCTCACAAACAAACAAACAAACAGGGGTGAAAACATTACCTCCGTCCACCTTCGGTGGCAGAGGTAACGAACTATAAATGTCGTATGTAAACGTAATTCATCAAGTTTTGTTCATCTTAATGTTGTTATTAATGGTATTGTTATTGATGTTGTTAAACCCCCCCTGGGTTTCTTGACGAGTTGACATTTTCGAATGGGGCAACTTCTACATCAGTGGTAAAGTAAACCACCACACCGCATTCGGTTACTGAACTACGACGATTAAATCTTTCACGTGTCACCTTGTACGAGCAAGACGAGCCCCCCCTGCCTCTCTGCTTCGAATTTGTGAAGGTTCTTCAACGACGTCTTCCCAGACAAGTGGATCGGTAGATGTGGACCAATTGCTTGGCCACCTCGTTCGCCTGAGCTGTCCACAATGGACTACATTTTATGGGGCTGTGTAAAACTGTCGTTCACTCATTAAAACCACATTCTTTGGGTGAACTTTGGACTGCAGTCCCAAATGCAATTCATGACATTACTCAGCAGCAACTGGACAATATTTTCAAGAAATTGGAGAATTAAATTCATACAAGGAAACAATCAACATACACGGTCATTGCAAATGGTTGGAGGGATGAAGAGGGAATAACAAAGATGTAGGAATGGTTTTGCGTGATAATTTATTGTGACCATCCTGACATTGTTGCGCATACCATCCCGACATCCTTTTACATTTTTTTTTTTTTACCTCTTTGCTAGCGAAAGTGGAAGGAGGTTATGTTTTCACCCTTGTTTGTTTGTTACTTGCAAAATCGAAGATTTTTCAAGTATATTGGTCAGTCGATTTTGTTATTCTGTCTGTTTGTTGGGTCGCCGAAATAGTGACCCTTATGTCAGTAATTCTGTCTGTTTGTTTGGATGTTTGTTTGGATGTTTGGTCGTTTGTCATCAGCATAATTGGTAGTAAACGTGGGCGGATTTTGACCAAACTCGGGTGGTAGGTACATCTTATGACCTAGTGCTTTGGAAATTGTGATTGTTGCTAGGACGCTTTGGTCCCTAGCAACAACCGAAAAACCTTCAAAATCGGTACCGTTCACGCGAAATCAATTCCGAAAGCCATTATCCCACGTAGGGTTATGAAATTTGGCACGAATGCTCTACAGGTGATGCTCTATCAAATATATTCCGGTTTTTTGATATATGGAATACTTTACCCGCAGCGCACCCTACAATTAGAGTATGCGCGAAAATTGCGAAAATTGAAGGCCCCCTAGCGACCAGGTGAGTGCATCGAGTACGAATGAAACTTTGCAGCTCCATGGTACTCAATGAGTACTACAACTTTGCCTCAGGACATATTGACCAATTTCGCTTAGGTCAGGGGTCGAAGGTCAATTAGTGCAAACATCGATAATATGCGAGAGCTGGAGGTGCCTTCGCGCCAAATGCTACTCCTC
>CM068959.1:18311212-18322933 GCA_035128595.1 Eptatretus atami | reverse complement strand
CCTTAGATTATGCATATCAAATCTCATCCAGTTCCATCTCCTGATAACTACTCGGTATCCATTTGAATGAAAAGTACCGAAATGCGGTTTGAAATCGGAAATCCCAAAGTTCGAGGGGGTGCTGTGGGTGAACAAAGATCTAAATCGAAAATCCGGCTCGATCGTTTGTGCACAATGTATTCCAGACGATTCGTGTGAATTTTCATGACCATCCGACCATAACCCTAGGAGGAGTAGCATTTGGCGCGAAGGCACCTCCAGCTCTCGCATATTATCGATGTTTGCACTAATTGACCTTCGACCCCTGACCTAAGCGAAATTGGTCAATATGTCCTGAGGCAAAGTTGTAGTACTCATTGAGTACCATGGAGCTGCAAAGTTTCATTCGTATCGATGCACTCACCTGGTCGCTAGGGGGCCTTCAATTTTCGCAATTTTCGCGCATACTCTAATTGTAGGGTGCGCTGCGGGTAAAGTATTCCATATATCAAAAACCGGAATATATTTGATAGAGCATCACCTGTAGAGCATTCGTGCCAAATTTCATAACCCTACGTGGGATAATGGCTTTCGGAATTGATTTCGCGTGAACGGTACGATTTTGAAGGTTTTTCGGTTGTTGCTAGGGGACCAAAGCGTCCCTAGCAACAATCACAATTTCCAAAGCACTAGGTCATAAGATGTACCTACCACCCGAGTTTGGTCAAAATCCGCCCACGTTTACTACCAATTATGCTGATGACAAACGACCAAACATCCAAACAAACATCCAAACAAACAGACAGAATTACTGACATAAGGGTCACTATTTCGGCGACCCAACAAACAGACAGAATAACAAAATCGACTGACCAATATACTTGAAAAATCTTCGATTTTGCAAGTAACAAACAAACAAGGGTGAAAACATAACCTCCTTCCACTTTCGTAGCAGAGGTAAAAAAAAAAAAAATGTAAAAGGATGTCGGGATGGTATGCGCAACAATGTCAGGATGGTCACAATAAATTATCACGCAAAACCATTCCTACATCTTTGTTATTCCCTCTTCATCCTCCAACCATTTGCAATGACGCGTGTATGTTGATTGTTTCCTTGTATGAATTTAATTCTCAAATTTCTTGAAAATATTGTCCAGTTGCTGCTGAGTAATGTCATGAATTGCATTTGGGACTGCAGTCCAAAGTTCACCCAAAGAATGTGGTTTTAATGAGTGAACGACAGTTTTACACAGCCCCATAAAATGTAGTCCATTGTGGACAGCTCAGGCGAACGAGGTGGCCAAGCAATTGGTCCATCTCACCGATCCACTTGTCTGGAAGACGTCGTTGAAGAACCTTCACAAATCGAAGCAGAGAGGCAGGGGGGGCTCGTCTTGCTCGTACAAGGTGACACGTGAAAGATTTAATCGTCGTAGTTCAGTAACCGAAATGCGGTGTGGTGGTTTACTTTACCACTGATGTAGAAGTTGCCCCATTCGAAAATGTCAACTCGTCAAGAAACCCAGGGGGGGTTTAAACACATCAATAACAATACCATTAATAACAACATTAAGATGAACAAAACTTGATGAATTACGTTTACATACGACATTTATAGTTCGTTACCTCTGCCACCGAAGGTGGCCGGAGGTAATGTTTTCACCCCTGTTTGTTGTTTGTTTGTGAGCATAATATCTCAACATGTGATGGACAGATTCGGATGAAACTTGGCGGACAGGTGACGAGGATGAATTGATTAGATTTGGGTGAAGATCCGGATGCGGCTCTATGCTCTACGTTCTATATTCTATATTGTAGCTCTCCATGAGCCTCAGCATTGTATCCCAAAACATAAAATCAGTCATTTATTTTTGATGAACCACATAGCCAAGCGAATCTACGAAGTTGACCACACTTACTTAAATAGACCACACTCCTCCAGACGAGACCTTTGCTCACAATGCACACAAAATGCTTTTCCGACCCAGTTGGTAATCGTGATGTTAAAGAACTCCAGAAACTGAACATGCTCGTACATAACGTACTGCTACATCTTCATGACCAATGATACTCGAAGTGCTAACTGATTGCTCACCAATGAGAGATGGGCCAAAAACTATATATATATATATTATATATATATATACCATGATATTTCCAAATCTTGGTGGATGACTTGGGTAGGTGACAAGAACAGCCGATTCGATTTTGGTTTGGGTTCAGATGCTGATCCGGCCTATCAGTGGGATACAAAAGGTAAACTGTTCAGCCTGGCGAAGGTATTCACTCTACCGAGTGCAGTTCTAGTTTCTATCCTGCGGTACATCCTACATCAAAAATTATAAAAGTTCAAAGTTGCACGAGGAATTTATAGACGCGCTATAATAATTCTCATCTGAATTTACGAATCGTTTTTTGTGACCAATTGATGGAACGAACGATGGCACAGGACCCCGACATCACACCACTCACAATTGGCACACTCGTCATCACAAAGCGTGTACTATTTGCACAAAATGCTCCTCTTCCTTGCTCCAAAGCTGAACAATGGCTGCAAATTTCACTTCCTGCGACTCACTATTGACGGAGAACGCTTTTACGAAGAATTTCATATTAACCATGAGCAAGATGAATAATGTCATGTTCTGGACGAACACACACAAAATTGATCATTTCAAAGCTGAATTTGAATACGCAAGTCATATTTATATCACCTGATGTCTGATGCCTCGACTTGGAATTCATTCGTGTTCGTGTGTGATTTGTTAAATCTCCACGTGCTGAATGTAAAATTAGTTATACGTGTCCTCGTTCAATAATTAATGTTAACTCATTAATAAATCCTTCAATAAACATAAGTGAAACAGATGAGTACATATATATGTATGTATATGTACTAGCAAGGGTGCCCGACGTTGCCTGGCAATGCCGGTTCCCTCCTCCTGCCCCTTCTCCATCCCACCCTCCGCCTGCTCCTCCCAACCCACCCCCTCCTCCCCGGAGTCCCCCCAACCCCTAACCCCTCTTACCACACTGACTCTCTGGGACGTATACAGTGCAAAAATGAAAGTCATCTCCACAGCTGAATTGTAATACCTTCTGCGACCACACCTGATAGCGTTACACGATACACATTTGCATAGAGAATTCCCGTCGACCTTCCTCCGGAGCCCCTGCGACGACAGAAGAAACAAAGTAGCCCGTGTTCACACGAGGTCGAACTTGGTCCATGTGCCAAATTTGGTGGCAATTGGCCCAGTAGTTTTGGCATGATTGGTGTTACACAAAGACAGACAGACAGACAGAAAAATGACATCTATTTATGAGATGAGACAGATGACAGCCGACTGTGGTCGTGGAATATCATTTTTCAAAATTAATGAAACCCTGCCTTTTACATTTTAATTTTTTTTGCTCGCATGCTCCTGAGCTCTCAAGCCTGGGTTCGAATCTCGACCCAGCTATAAACTGTCATCCTGGTGTTTCGTGTGCATGACAATTCATCAATTCGTGTGCCTTCCCTCGGATGCACGTTAAACAGGCGTCCCGTACACCGACATCAATTGATGGACCTTAAAGATCCCACGGTGTCCTTCGCGAAGAGTATGCGAGCTATCACGGGCACCATGACAAATTACAATTATTGCCCTAACCAGCAGAGGGCACCGCATCAGCGGCATAGCCACACCCTCAGGCAATGATGCTACCCCACAGCCTTGCGCTGCAACCGAATAAAGACTTTTTTTAAAATATTTTCTTTCAATGGCACGTCACCTGAGTTTAACAAAACATTTTTGCCTTTATTCTATCATTATACATACTTCCACGACAGGCACAAAGTTTTAAAAAGCCAATTGTGAAAAAAAAAATGCAAAAGATCAAAAATCAACAACTTCATGTTATTTTGCAAAGATATGTCGTCGTAAGAACGGATTGAATTTTATACAGAATCGAGGCTCATGGAAGAGCAAAATGATGGAGGATTGGATTACAAATACCATGAGAGGGCAGCGGTGAAGATGTGAACATTGGATGTACAATCTTACAGGGTGTGAGGAGGAGGAGGAGGAGGAGGAGGAGGGGGAGGAGGGGGAGGAATAGGAAGGAGGGTTAGCGTAAGTAAAGGAGTTTGTGTGTAAGGTGCGGTGAGCTACAACTTGAAGAACTCGAGGGAGGAGAGTGATTGGTCAAACAGGATGAGGCGATTCCACAGCAGGAGAAAAAGGCCAAAGCCTGTCGGTGAGGAATTGATTCCCTATCCGCTATATCACATCCATTTTGCTCTATATCTTATAGTTTCCATGCGAGGCGACCCATCACCACCTACCGGCTTGTCTGTCTGTCTGTTTGTCTGTCAATCGTCTACAGATCACAATTCTAAACCGATCATCACGAAACTTTACCAAATTGTAAAGGTAGTCTCAACTGAGAAGCCTATTGATTTTGAGGTCCAAGGTCAAAGGTCATCTTGAGGTCAAATTTCTGAAATCGTCATTTTTCATCCGATTGACTTGAAAGTTGAACAGGATTTGCATATTGCATCACGGAATTGGGAAACCAATAATTTGAGGTCAAAAGATCAGACTTCTAAAATCATCAATTTTTATCTGAAAAATCATCAATTTCCATCTGATTGAGATGAAAATCAAACAGTAATTGCAGAGTGCATTGCTGAATTTGGAAACCAACTATTGTTGAGGTCAAAAGTCAAAGGTCAAACTTCTGAAATCATCAATTTCAATCTGAGAAATTATCAATTTTCATCCGATTGACCTGAGCTTTGATTAAGATTGCCAATTTTTATCTTAATGAAATGGACAATTTGATGCATCCATGGAAACCTTTGGAGAGGGGGGTGGAATTTGCAAGTATCGTGCTCTGCACGACGTCTTTTTCTTGTTTGTCTGTTTGTCTTTTTACTTGCAAAATCAAAGATTTTTCAAGTATATTGGTTAGTCGATTTTGTTATTCTGTCTGTCTGTTTGTCGCCTTCAGGTCACAATTTTTAAACTGATCTTCACGAAACCTCACCACATGGTAGAGTTTGTCATAAGGAAGAATACTATTGTTTTTGAGGTCAAAAGGTCAAAAGGTCAACATAGGCCAAAGGTCAACAACTTAGGTGAGATTTCTAAAATCCTCAATTTTTGTCCGATTGACTTGAAATGTCAAGAGGATTTATATTTCAGGTCACTGAATTCAACCACCAATTATTTTTGAGGTCCACATTGGCCAAAAGGTCAACATAGGCCGAATTTCTAAGATTATCAATTTTCATCCTATTGACTTGAAATTTGAAGGGAATTTATATTTCAGGTCACTGAAATTTCAACCACCAATTATTTTTGATGTCAAATTTGTTTTATGGATTTTGCAAGTATCACGCTCTGTACGACGTCTTATTCGTATTTGTTTCTCTGTTTGTTTGTCTGTCTGTTTGTGTGCAAGATATCTCAAAAAGTTGTGAATGAAATCTCCAGATCTCCAGATGAAATTTGGAGCACAGGTTGGGTGTGTGACGAGGACAACCCGCTTCGATTTTGGTGAAGATCCGGATCCAGATCTGGTGACTAGAATTTTAAAAGTGATTCTTCACCATTGAGAGATAGGGCTAATCTGAAATACAACACGACATCTCAAAAAGTTGTGGACGGATTCGGACGAAACTTGGTGGACAGTTTGTCATGTGTGTCTCGGAAGAACTGTTGAAGATTCGGATTGAGATCCGAGAGTTCTTTATGTGATTCTTCACCATTGTGTGACAGGGCGGAAAAATTATATATCACATGATATCTCAAAAAGTTGTGGATGAGTTATGAGAAAACGAAGTAGATGAGGGGTAGGTGACAAGAAAAATACGATTCGATTTTGGTTCAGGTCCGGTTCCAGATCCAGCCTATCAGTGGGATACAAAACGTAAACTGTTCACCCTGGCGGAGCTTATATGCCCTCTACCTTGGGCCATTCTCGTCGATAAAGTTATAATGTACAGCAAGGTACATATACAATGGACTGGGAGAACATTTTTGTTTTGTGAATGTTAGCTATAGAGACAGACAGCCGAAACTCAATTCAAAGGGCGAAGTTTGCTGAGATGTAAGGTCGTCGTCGTACTTAGTCTGAAGGACAACTTGTGGTGTAATTTGATCAGACTCCATCAGCAGTGGAATCCACAAGTGAGAGTCCATTAAGTTGAAAAGATGGCCAGATGATGGGAATGTAGAAGTTCCAAAGCTAGACATTTTATGTTAAGGGTTACAATCTTAATCGGATGTATCACAATAGGCTGAACTGAAATGCGTGTAATATGGCGAAAGCAATTGCTTGACAAAAGGCGATGGAGTGGTGACTGAAAGGGCATATGTTGAGACTGCGCAGAGAAGGGAAACAGATGCATAGAAAGACAGAGTTACTTGGTTAAATAACAGTAAAATGTATAAAGTGGTGAAGGTAAGGAAAGCAGACATAGGTAGAGGAGTAAAGTGGAAAATTTCCACTAAGCCGATAGGAAGGTGGAAATGCCCAGCAGGATGGTGGAAAGGAAGTAATTAAATGTGGAAACAGAAGCTGTGTATCGTTCTGGGGCTATGGGGGATGGTGCACGGTGTACGTGGTTGAGAAAGTTGCAAAATAATTAATAATTTAATCTGAAAATTTGTACCGGCTCGAAGGTTTTTACAGCTTGCAGAGAGCTTGTGAATCTGGCCAGACCCCACACATATCTCAGCCACGTCACTGATTGGCACAGAACCAATCTGGTGCTCAAAAGCTCAGCAATGCATGGACCCACCTGTCATCTCCAGACGCATCACATTTCACCAATCTAGTTCAACTACCACCTGTGAACTTTGCTTTCTGTTACACATCCAACTGTGTCAGCCTCTCTTCTTGTAGTATCTTCCACCTCAAGCAAATGATGATTATGTAATGATAATAATAATAATAATTGCAACAATATTGTTCATGGCTAACAATGATAAAAACAGCCTTTACCATTGCTGCTTGTTTAGCTATGCCAAGCAGACGGTTCTTCCCCCAGTGCCTGCGTCTCTTCTCGTTTCTGCAAATCGACATGGGAATGAGAGGCATGCAGGCCGCGGGCAGACTAAGCCTCAATTAAAAAGCAGATTGTTGTTCAGTGCAACGTCGCAATCATCGCCATAGCCCGAGAGCGTCCTGTATTAGATTTGCAGATGGATTCTAGCGGGAACAGGCGCTGTCAAACAAAGTGGGGCTAATAGAATTACAGGGCGCCACAGCGAGAGTCAGCTGCCTCTAATTGTCTGCTGTGCATCATGCGAGCATTGTGACTGTGAGAGGGGGAAAAGGTTTTGGTGACTTCGTATTGTGTCAAATTCCTCCGGTAGCACAGAGTGAAATCTCAACTCTGAAGACATCCGTCTACCAGCAGCGACTGTCATCATAATTTTACAAATGGCGTCCATGTTGAGCACCTTCGCCAGTCTGGTGTTGGCTCAGTGGTTAGGGTGGCGGCTTGGGATCCTTGGGTCCTGAATTCAAGCCCCGTCGGCCGCTGAATTAATACACCAGGTGGTTGACTCAGCCTGTCATCCATCCGAGGTCAGCAAAATGAGTACCAGTTCCAGAGTGTGTACTGGTAAAGAGGCACTGCATCAGCGACACAGTCACGCTTCAAGAAATGATAGCTGCCATACGACCACCAGCACATTCTGACTGGCAGATTACATGAGGTCACAATTGAGGGGGAAAGCTGCTCGTGATAAAACTCTAAAAGCCGAGACTAGTTTTGTACTTGATTCCACCACGCCGATTGGACCTGGTCCACACGATTTGATGTCGCACTAAGAGTGGCCTAGTCTGACGGGATGGTGAAGAGGTGGCGGACTTGCATGTTGGATTGGTGTCTCTGCAGGAATGCTGTTGCACCACAAAAGTGTGCCATGCCAAAGATGAATGGACGTTCAAGCAGGTATCCCACCCACCTGGAAGCGTTCGCTGGTGGACGTTAAGGACCTTATGCTGTCTTCAGTGAAGAGTATGTGAGTTATCGTCAGCACACTGAAAAAAATTCCAAATTACTGCCGAAATCAACTCAAAATGAACGTCAAACTCAGCGAGACACTGCAAAATATTTGGCCAGAAAACATTCCCTGGCCTGCCCCCCACAAGCTGCTGGGAATAGTTGGGACCTTTAAAGGGAGTATATTTCAGATCGTTCCTTTTCCACTAAAACCTTTCCATCTCACCTGTGTAAATCGATCATTTTGTAGGCCCACCTGCATTTAACAGTCTCGGACAATGATGAGGAATCTCGTTCATCAAACTTTTGTGGCTTTGGATCAACTCGTGAGGTTGAGTCGATACTTTCGCAGTAGGTCTGCTTAAAGCAACTGTTTACTGGTTCATTGAGATAAGCTGTCAATGTTGATGCAAAACTGATTGATGGACGTGTAATACCTCCTCCATCGAAGGTGGATGAAGGTTATGTTTTCACCCCTGTCTGTCTGTCTGTCTGTTTGTCTGTGAGTAGAATACCTCAAAAAGTTATGGCTGGAATCCGACGAAACTTGGTCGAGAAGGTTGGGTTATTTATTCATACGGAGCCTGTGGCTGCTGGCTGCATCATTTTATGGGCGCATGGCTGTGCCGCTGATGTAATGCCCCTGTTACCAGCACACTGGTACTAATTTTGCCAACCTCAGAAGTATGACAGGCTGAGTCAACCCCACCTAGTGTTAAATTTGACGACCCGATGGGAGTTTGAACTCAACTCTAGGATCTTAAAGCCAGCCACCTTAACCATTAAACCACACCAGGCCTGAGAGGTTGGGTTTGTGACGAGGATGAATTGATTTGATTTTGGTGAAGAACCTGATCCGGCGGCCTATCAGTGCGATACAAAACGTAAACTGTTCAGCCTGGTGGAGGTACGCGCTCCACCGAGTGCCGTTCTCATTTTTATTGAGCCACTCATGGCTTCCCCCAACATTATTTTCATTCGATGTGCTTGCGTCGTTCCTCGCATTTCACCGGCAACACGATGGCCTGGAATATTCTACCAAAGTCTCCGAGCTCTAAAATGCTTCCAATGACTGTTTGTGATTTACGCTTAGAACAGTTTTCCCTTTGCGCTGCAATTTTTTTCATCACCGATTTCTTTGTATGTACAAGGAATAGTATTTTGCATTCAAAATATATTGTGCATTGGCTGGCATATACTGCATGTACATGGAGGGGGGGGGGCTGGCATCCCCCTCAAGGTGACTTATAATCCACAGGAAGTACTGGAATAAATATGACCGGTGAGCGTTTTTTTTTTCACCTACTTTGAAAACAGTCCAACAATAAAACACCTGTAGGGACGCATCACCACTCTAGACCATTATCAAGCCACGGGGAGGAGATGTGGGGGGCACCCGGCATGTTAAACACTGGGAAATGGCTCTTAATGAGCCGTATTTTTGGATCTTGTCGAAAGAGGTGCGGATGTACATAATGTTAATGGGTAAAGGGCTTGCTGTGATCCAACGTGTGGGGACATCCACGGAAGCGGCGTAATTTGTGTCCTGTTTTCATTGGTTTAAGGAGTAATATTTAGGCCCAGCTTGAATGGTCGAGCATTGCCAAATCTCCAAGAAGGAACAAAGAGTCACCCTGAGTGGCTTCGGGATCATATTTTCTCTTCTAAATCGCAACCACTGGCAGGCCTTAAGCCTTGGAACGGCTCAGTACCGATCGCCTATCGCACCGAGCTTTGCCGCCTTGGCCTTCTGCTTTAGCCGCTTATCGCCGCCCAGCCATCCCTATCGTACTACATCGAAATGAATTGGCGATTAAGCCGAATGAGGGAAGCTGTGGGGTTTTATCAGGGCGAGATGATGTCGCTGCCTTTCAATCAGACTCATTTCACAGGGGGATTGTTGTGACGATGCTATCCGCGTCGTTGTCCTATGTGCCCGCCGCAAAGCTCCCGTACAAAAGACACCACGTTGATCAACTGACAAGTCACCCGTTTGCTTCCATTCACGACGTGACCCTTGACTGGGATACAGACTAGGAGTCAAGACCACAGAGCGGTGTTTCCTCCACAACTGCACCTTCCATTCAGCCATTTCCTAGCCTGGATTTGAAAGAGAAGATTCAATAAATAACTGGATTTGAATCGAAATTCCACTTTCGACAGCATTTTGTTTTTGCCCAAAATTGCTACTGGTTATTTATGAAACCACTGAACACTAACGAACCACTGTTTATGGATGTGTGGTCCACTAACCTTTTATGATGCAGGAATGGAGGGTAGATGATGATGTTTTTCTTGTACAGCCAATTTGGATTCTGCATTCATTATTTTGTTGATGGACATATGACAAACCCTCCTTTCTTTCAAGGTTTTGTGTGAGTAGCCTTATTTTGAGCAAAATCCACAGTTGATAAGTGTTACAAATGGAGTCACAACATCTTCCACACATCATGATGCCATTCCTTTGTAACTCGCTCATCATGGTCCCACTAGTTTTCTTTGGAGTACAAGGTTACCTTGTCCAAACTTTGAATTCCCAATATGGATCAAGTCGGAGGTACTCCAACCTTCCCTTATAGTGTTTTGTAACTGTTCCTTAAGTCTTGCTTCAACTGGAGTGAGAGTCTGACTGAGAGCCTCTAACGGGTAACCAAGGGGATCAATGGTGTTAACAGGATTCTGATATACTTTGACAATAAAGTATCCACATTGTGCAATTTCATGTTATCTCTCTTGGTATTTCCTCCTTCTTCTGTTCTCAGTGGAGGACTTGTGCTATGTAGTCCAGCCATCTTTGTCTTGCCAAGCCTTTCAGGGTGTCAGTCTTTTGATATCTCATACTATCTTCTATACCAACCTGTAATGTAGTTTACACTTGCTAATCTTATTCCTTCTCAAGCCTCAAGAGCAACTGTTGCTCTCCACCCCCCCCCCCCCATCATTATGTTGTTTTCCTAATCCCCATTTTTCGAGATAAAAACTTACGTTGATCTCATCTAGTTTCTTGATTCACTTTTCTGGTGTTTTTTTCTTCTCATTACTCTCTGTCTGTCTGTCTCTGTTCTGTGTCTGTGTCTGTGTCTGTGTTGTCTGACTGTCTCTTCTCTCTCTCTCTCTCTCACTCTCTCTCTCCCCCCCCCTCTTTATCCTTGCACGCCTCCTCCTCGAACACCCTTGTTCTCATCTCGCTCCTCGCTCGCTCTCCTCCTCTCCCTCTCTCGACCACTCTTGTCCCCTCTCTTGCTTGGTCTGACTCTCCCACATCTGCCTCGCTCGCTCTCCTCCTCTCGTTCATGCCACCCCCACACCGCCCCCTCCATTGCATGATCTCTTACCTCCCCCCTTGCTCTCTTTCTCTCCCCATCAGTCGCTCTCTATTCCTCACCCCCTTCCTCCTCCTCTCTCTCACCCTCTCCTTCTCTCACTCTTTCTCGAGCTAGCTATTGTGTGCAGCCTGTGCTGCTGTCTACGTCATTTTCTGGGGGCGCAGCTGTGCTGCCGATAGTGTCGTCTATTACCAGTACACCGTATTACCAGTCATTTTTCCGACCTCGGAAGGATGACAGGCTGTCAAGTGTCATCCCCACCTGGTGTTAATTCAACAGCAGACAGGGGCTCAAACTCCAGACCCTAAGATCTTAAAGCCAGCCACCTTAACCATTAAGTGTCCCTGTCCCCTTTTCCCCATCTCGCTCTCTCTCCTCACTCTCTCACACACTTTCCCCTCCCTCCCCTGTTTC
>CM068959.1:18294712-18311202 GCA_035128595.1 Eptatretus atami | reverse complement strand
TTTTGAGTGTTCCGCTGCAGCTCCTCTGTGTTGCTTCTGCAATTTCTCTACCGCTCCATACTCAAGAGTCCTGTCCATCTCTCCCTTAGCTGATGATCTCTTTTCCCAATCTGCTCCATTGCCTCTCCCCTTGTTTTCCATCTCCTTCCTTGAAGTCGAAAAGACAGAGTCAGACACAGACAACAGAGTCCATGTCTGGTTTATAGATACGAACCTAGATTCATGATGAACCTCAGTGAACAGTAAATTAAAGGTGGATGACTTCACACTCCATTGTTTCTGCACGTACCTCTATTCCATATTGCTTTGTCCTGTCCTTCAGGTGACGTACTGTAGATAGATCTATTATTCTTTTTGCATTTTCTTCATTCATTTTGTAGATTTTTTTAGCAGGTGAGCGATTATTTCCATATTGTGGTGTTTTTCATGCTGAGCCAGGAGCATGGTGTGACTTGTGTTCCTCTGCAGGCTGTGGAATTTGGGTTATGTATTCAATGCAACATGTTTTGTGATCTCGTCGCCACTGGATTCTACCTCCAGTTCAAGGTATTGGTACCCACACGCGTGCGGAGTGAAAAGCCGGGTTAAGTAGTTGGTTCACTTTGTCTGTCTGTCTGTCTGTCTGCAGACGCCAGTCGTTGATCGAGGAACTACTTGATTTCAATTGAATTTTCTATTTTGAACACTGTAGAACACAAGTCCAAACATGAATCAGAACACGAACCTGCAGTTTAGCAGTACTTTGGCTTTGAGTTTGGCCGTTTGTATGGAATCTCGTCCCGATCACACATGCACACGGAGGAAGGAGTGAAGTAATATTTTAGCTCACCGAGACTTTAGTCCGGTGAGCTGATGCAATAGAGCAGCGTCCGTAGGTGAGTGGGTCAGTCAGTCAGTCAGTGAGTCCGTAAACACCAGTCATTTTCGCTTGAACCAAACACATGATTTTGATTAAACTTGACCACAAGCTTCTTATCTGATGCCGACCAAAGGTGTATTGACAGCATCAAAATCTGCGCTTATTAAAGAGTCGATGGAGGGGGGTTGACCTTCCAAAATAGGTATTTCCTCTCTTCTCCAAAACTACACATGATTTTGATGAAACTTGACCACAACCTTCATCACCCATGATGTACCAAAGTGTATCGACTGTAAAAAAGAAATAAATCTGTGCTCATTAAGAGAGTCTACGGAGGGTGGGGTTGACCCTCCAAAATAGGTATTTGTTCTCTTCTCCGAAACTGCACACGCGATTTTGATGAAACTCGACCACAACCTCCCGATTCCGGTTTTTGAGGTGACGGTTGGTTCTCTCCAACTTTATTGTTGTTTTTGAGGTGGCTGATTTTCTCAAATATATAAGTTTCCGGTCATTGTTTGTCACGTTCTGAGTATATTTTTGTTGCCTCCGTGTTTACTATATGTTCCTAGTTCGGTTTTGTTTCAAAATTTGTGATCATTTGGTGAGTTTTTATCAGTATTGTCATATCGGGTTTCCCTGAGGCCTACCCGTCTTCCCGTCGATGTGCATGATCGTGTTTATTTGTATTTTCTCCTTATTACCATCAGTTTATATTTTCTCCACTTTTCCCTCCACCCTCCTTCTACCCCTCCCAACTACACCCTCTATTCCATGTCTTAAAAATATAACAAAATACAACAACAAAAAACCCTTTTCCCTTCCCTTCTCATCTTATACCCCACGTAACCACGTGACTTCCTGCACTGACTCTTTTTCTTCCTTCTTCTCCCTCTTCCCTGCCAATCCCACTCTGATCGTGAAGGGTTTTCACCACACACCTTCACGACCTTTTCTTCAAACTTTTCCTTCACTCTTCCCACTCTTCCCTAATCTTCAAAAAAACCCCAAAATGCTCTCTTACAATGTTTCAACATCTCCTCGTCGCCCAGTACTTCTTATTCCAAATCTTTTGTTCAATCCAACCTTCCTTTCATCCCACGTCTAAAAATTCCATCTGTTACAACGCTTCCTTTTTACACTCTGTCAATTCTTCTGTACTCTTTAAATTAATCTTTCAAAGTAATTCAACAAATCTCTGACCTACAAACCTACAAATACAAATCACATGGATTCACACACACGGTGTCAGATCTGTAGCGATCTCCATCCGAGATACAAGGTACCGCTCTAGTCTGACTCAATTGACTGGGTGACATCATGACCTTTACCCAACCGACCAATTCGTTCATTCCCCATCTATTCACATTGTCACTTCCTCTCGTCTCCCATTTTTCATCACCCTGAATCAATCGGTAGACCTATTTGCTTTCCAATTCGCTGTTGGACTTCTTACCGTGATAGTTCTCGCTACTTTCGAGTATTTTGAACGGAAGGATTTGATTCGGATTGTTTTCATTCGTATACAGGGTGTCCACAAATTTCCGTTCCAAATTCAGACCGTAATGAAATGGGATACCATGATGCGGTTTGATGCTTGTGAATGAACCAACATGTCTCGCAAAGTTTCATTGTCAAGATTTGTCAAGATCATCATGTCGCATTCATCACCATTTATCATCACTTGGTCTTTATAAACCAGGCAACACTGCTCTTTATTGTGGGGATGCTATCGTAACGGAGTCGCAGATATGTGGACATTACGTGCTGCTGAGTAAATGGACTCGTACTCTGCGATCAATCACATTGTTTAGCATCTTTTGAGTGACATAACAGAAATATTCTTTCTTTGAGAAATGTTATGTTTGTACGTTGTCTTACTTAGAACCTCCTTATCCATTACTGATTTTAGTTAACATATCGAATAGTGTGTTTTTCACATTTAGTTAACCCTTTGCGTGCTGCATTGTTTATGGCTGCATGGTTCCCTGTTGCTTCGTTAGTTTGTTTCTTTCATAGGGCTGTGAATTTCAAGTGGTATTTGCAAAAAAAAACAAAAACTTGTGTGTCAAGTTAGACAAATAAGCAAAATTAAAACAAAGAAATTTGTTTAAAATAATTTTTATATCGTCGCAAATCTGCGACCGCAGCATGCAAAGGGTTAAACCCCCGCCCCCCACTTTCGATTCCGAGCAACCCGTTTTTTGTCACCTTCAACTTGCCATGTGTGTTATTAATCATTCTTTTTTTCCAACTTCAGTGCAAATTCATCCCACCTCCTTAAATCTACCTCATCCTAACTCCTCCCTTGTTCATACCTCTCCTTACCCCTCCCATCTTGCCCCCATCCGAGCATCTCTCCACTGTCCTCTGCCTTACTAGCAGTTCCCCCTCTGTTATCCCAATCTGCATGGTTATCAAATGTCTCGCACTCTCATTCAGCACACTGCTCAATATCTCGATCATGCTCTGTATTTCCTCTCATCACATCTCCCCCTCTTCCCACCCCTCAATTCTTGTTCCTCCCCTTCCTCCTCTCACCTCTACCATACCACTACCCATTCTCATCCTCCCCCTCACCCCACCCCTCCATTCTCCCTCCTCCTCCATGACCGTGCCTGCTCTCATTGTCTCCCCTCCCTCTCAAAGCTTCCCTCTCACCCTCCCTCTCAATTCAGCTTCCTCCTCCCTCTTCAAAGCAAACTTCACTCTCTCCCCCACCCCCCTAAGCTTCCCTCACACTCTTTCCAAAAGCTGCCCCCACACCCTTCTCTCTCTCAATTCTCCCCCTCACCCTTCTCCCTCAATTCTCCTCTTGACCCTTCTCCCCCACATGTCCCCCCTCACCCCTCCCCTTCAAAATTCTCCCATTGTCCCTCCCCTTTTAAGTCTCCCTCCCACTCCCCCTTCTCAAAGCTGCCCCCCTCTTCCCACCCCTTCAATTCTCATCACACTCCCTCTTCCCACCTCAATTTTGGTTCCTCCCCCCCACCTGCTCCCGTATCCACAATACCTCTACCCCGTCTCATCCTTCCCCTCTCCACACCCCTCCCTTCTCCCTCCTCCCCATGGCTGTGCCTGCTCTCATCGTCTCCCCTCCCTCTCAAAGCTTCCCTCTTACCCCTCCCTCGCAAATCAACCACCTCCTCCCTCTTCAAAGCAAATTTCTCTCTCTTCCCCTCAGCTCATTCCTCCACCTCCTCCAATCTCACACTTCCCTTTCCCCCCTCTCTTATTACTCCCCAATGCTACTCATCCCATCACCACCTCACTCTTTGTCGTCCTCCCCATCCGACTCTCTCCCCAAGCTCTTCTACAGTCTGTCATCAACTGTCAACAACTCTCACTCCCTCCACCTCTCATCCCTTAGACTACCCTCCCCCTCCCCTCTCCTCCCCTGCACCCAAAGCCTCCTTTCCTCCCTCTTCCTTAAATGTGGCCCTCAAACATCCGGGGCCTTGACTCTAACCTGACTGATCTCTCCATACAGGTTGCTACTGATAAACCAGACATAATCTGTTTAACAGAAACTTTCATCCTTCAAGACGTCTCTGACTCCTTAGTTTCTCTCCCTGGTTACTCCCTCCTCCAGTATAATTGACCTGAGCCTCGTCCTGGTGGCAGAGCTGCTCTTTTCATCAAAAACTCTATTCCTCATTCTGCACACACTGCCCTCACTCCTCCACATCCCCAGGAATACCTCTGGCTACGGCTTCCCCTCCGCTCACACCTCATGTTTATATATGTGTACTGTACCGTCCACCTAACAGTGATGACTCCATGTACATCTCGCTCGCCGAAAACATGGACCAACTTCTATCCTCTCATCCAAACTCTCTCTTCCTCATATGTTCAATTACCATCACGCCAGTTAGCTGGGTGTGGGTACCTCTCTCTCATCTGCCATGGCACTTCAGCAAAGGACTTCTGTGACTCATTGGGAATGACTCAATCTGTCAACCTCTTACCCGGACCTCAGCCAAAGGTACTCCATCCTTCCTGGATTTGATTTTGACCAATTTCCCAGAAAATATCTGCTGTTCTTCTTCTGCTCCAATTGTTTCGTCTGACCTTATGCTTGTGAAAGCTGTCATCTCTCTGGCTGTTATTAGAGAACCACCTCAGTGGCGACGAGCCTGGCGCTTCACTCAGGTTGACTGGCAGGGTCTTCAAGCAGCCATCAAACTTCTTGACTGGTCTCCCATTTCTACTTTATCCGACATCAACTCATCCTGTGACTTCTTTCAGAGAAACTTGCTCTCTCTCATACACGGTTTTATCCCGTCTCATCTTCAGTTGTCCTACCCTTCCTCCCACATATGGTACATGTAGCTTGTGATGAGGCAGTTGTCCTGAAACAACTTGCCTTCACCTCATGGAAGGCAATTCCGAGTGAAGACCATCTCAGTTCCTTCCACAAAGCTCGGAACAAGTGTGTGTCTACCCTGAGGAGAGACAGGAAACATTTTACCTCATCTCACGTCTGAACTCTCAAACCTCTCTCCCTCCTCCAAATCCTGGTGGCATCTAGTGAGGTCCATTTCTGGTGTATGTTCACCCTCCATCCCCTCCCTCATCTCAAGTGGCTGCACAGCTGACACTGCACACGAAATGGCTGAATGCCTAAACTCTGTGTTTGCTTCTAAATCTTGTGTCGCAAACCCATTGCTTTCTGTACCCATCTTACCCAGTCGCATCCACCTGTTCCTGTACTCTGTGTCCTTTTCTCCTGACAAAGTGGAGAGCTTGTTGTGAACCTCGACTGAGATTCTGCAACCGGTCCTGATGGCATCAGCCCACATGTTCTAAAACCCTGCTCTGCTGAATCTTGCTCACCCTCTCTCTGCTCTATTCACTCTTTCATTTTCTCAAGGTCATCTGCCATCTGCTTGGAAATCAGCAAACATTACCGCTCTGCATAAAAAGGTGCAAAAACATATCGCTGCAACTACAGACCAATCAGCCTTCTCCCAATCATCAGCAAGGCTATGGAATCCATCATCGCTTCCAACATCAAATCCTTCCTCTTCTCCAATGGCTTGATTTCCGACCATCAATTTGGATTTCGACCAGGACATTCAATACTGGACATGCTACTTCTGCTTACCCAACAATGGATGGAGGTCCTAAATGCCAAACTTGAGATCAGAGCCATCTCCCTCGACATATCAGGAGCTTTCGATGCTGTCTGGCACCCTGCCCTGCTCACCAAACTCTCTTCGTTTGATGTCCAAGGCAATCTCCACTCATGGCTCACGGACTTCTTCTCCTGTCGCAGTCATTGCGTGACTCTTAATGGAATTCTCTCATCCCCTCTTCCTGTCCAAGCTGGAGTTCCTCAAGGCAGAGTTCTTGGCCCTGTGCTTTTTCTGGTTTTCATCAACGATCTCTCAGATTCCCTCAAAAATCCTCCTTATCTCTTTGCTGATGGCTCCACCTTCTGCCGTACCATCTGTCATCCCTCTGATCAGCAGGCAGCAGTCTCTTCACTCTCTGCAGACCGGGATAAAATCACAAGACCGTCCAACACTTTCAGCTCTCATACGAGCCTCGACAATGTACGTATACAAAAAAATAAAAAATAAAAACACTTGGAAAATGTCTTTCAATCCTGACAAATCTCACATCCTCACCATGTCTCTCAGAAAGGACTGTTTGGAACCCCCCCCCATCTACCTTCACAACAATCCTCTTGATGAAGTCCTTTCATTCAAGCTTCTGAGTCTCACTATCTGCCACAATCTTTCCTGGGAAAGCCATATCTCCAAGCTGACCTCCAAAGCCAGTCACCGACTGGGCATCCTACATCGTGCAAAGTCCTTCCTTGGCACAACTGACCTTCTTAGCATTTACAAAGCTTTCATCTGCAGCCTGATGGAGTACTGCTCTTCCCTCTGGGCTGGTGTTCCTGCCTCACACCTAGCTCGATTCACGCTGTATAAACCAAGGCTTTTAGGATCATTGGTATTGCCTGCAATGAAGCTGAATCTTTGGGTCTCTCACCGGAGAAAGGTCGGTTGTCTTTCTGTCTTCTTCCGTCTCCTCTCTGGCCTCCCCCCCCACCCCATCCCGCTCTGTCTGTGATCTGTCCCCCATATATTTCCTCAGGGCGCTCAACCTCCACCAAAACCCTCTTCTGGTGAAACTACCAAAATAAGAATCAATGCTCACCTCACTCTTTCATTCCTCTCTTTTCCTGCCTCTAGAACAAACTCCCACACTCTCTTCAATTCCACTCCTCCCTCGAGGTCTTCAAAACAGCTGTTCACCACCATCTCATATCTTTCCCCATCAAAATCTTCATCTTTACTACCCCCGTTAATCCACCCCAAACCCACCTCCTTCAAATTCCCTGTTTTCCTTCCTGAAAGTCCATGTCGTACCATCTTGTTTACCCCCGTGTGTCCCACGGCCTCCCTCTCCCTTCCACAGATATCCAATTGTTTTGTTCCCACTATTTTGTGCTTCCCTCTCCCGACCCTCTTGTCTCCTGCCTTGTTATGCGTTTCTGTGTTTGAGCTCTCACGCGAGCATCGACTTGGTATGAAAAAATATATATATAAAAAACCATCATCACCCATAATGTACCAAAGTGTATCGACTGCATCAAAATGTGCACTCATTAAAGGATTTTACCGGGATGGGGGTGGGGGTGGGTTGACACACCCCAAAATAGGTGTTTGCTCTCATCTCCGAAACTACACACACATTTCAATGAAACTCACCACAACCATCATCACTCATGATGTCCTAAAGTTGGTTCACGGCATAAAAAAAAAAATCGGGGTCTAAGGGGTTGTGCGGGTGGGTTTGAGTGACTGTTGCTCCTGACCCAGGAGAGTTTCAGGATGTGCAGTCCTATTTTTACTCCGTCTGCCTGTCTGGCAGTGAAACAATTTTGAAAATCATTCCAAACAGGAAACTTTCCGTTCAACGATGTCATAAAGGACACAGAAAACAGGCACAAATAACTCGTGTATTGCGTTCATTAAGGTGATGTAACAGACACTGCATCAACGGTGGTAAACCTCTGGAAAAAAATATTTACGCCAACTCATGTCCGAAGAGCAGAGTAACTGTGAGATCACTGAGATTCGACATTCAGATTCCTGAGATTCAGAGCCTAGCGCTGTTTGTTGAGTCGATATCGCAAAGCAACAGTTGAAAAGACCCTTCACACGTCCTTCTCAAAACTCTGTGGGGTAAGGTGTTCTATGAACTCCCTCGTTTGAAATGTCCCATCTTCTTCTAAGAATGACCAGATTGAGCTCGCTCTCCATCGCTGTGCTACTACGCAAGTGGTAAGCTTGTGTTCAACATGGCCATTTAAAAGGAGAGCGGTGAAATGACTCCATCGGAAGCCACTGAAAGCCCCCGGCGGCGTATCGTGAAAATTCTTCCTCTTCGCAAAATGAGCAGTCAGGTGAAATTAATGGCACAAGTGACACCTCTTTCTTTTACCCGAGCTTCTGCAAGAGTCAAACGTGTGGAGCAGCCACCTTTGCCTCGCAACAACATATCTCTGCAGAACTTTTTTGCACCTCTTTCCCATTTATCTCCTGTACGTCCTCTCTCGCGTGCTAATGAAGATCAACAAGCTAGTTCCCGAAGCAACGATTGTTGCCAAAGTGCAAGAAGGCTTAGCAGGAGGTAACGGTTGATAACACAGGCTCTTACTCCAACGTAGTGTCCTTTGTTGTCCACATCGCTGGTCTCACCCGTCCACGGTAGTCGTGCTCCTCTTTTCCTAGTGCAAACCAAGCAGCTAGTCAAGCAAAGTAGGAGTGATGTTTTTCCTTCTCCGGGAGACTCATTGCAACGGTCTCTCACCTGGCTGAATGCAAGCAATACTTAAAGGATGAATTGTTCTTTATCAGTCTTGACTTTCCTGCAACTGCAGTAGCAACTTCCCTCAAACCATCCATCTGTTAACCTGTAGTCTCACTCCAAGAGATTATTACAGGGTTTTCTGATTTCTATGAATCCTTCCCTTAATGAAAAATGTTGTTTTTTGTTGTTGTTTTTTTTTCTTATACAAGATCTCGGCTCGTGGAAGAGCCGAGATGGTTCATGATTTTTAGCGTATGCACCTACACACACTCGCTTCTAGGCTGTCTAGCCTTGGTTCAAATCCTGACCCAGCTATAAACTGTAAACCCGATGTTTAACAGGCAGGGAGATTCATCAATACGTGCCATCCCTCAGATGGACGTTAAACAGGAATCCCGTATGCTGGCATTCGTTGGTGAGCGTTAAAGATCCCATGGTGTCCTTCACAAAGAGTAGGCAAGCTATTGCACAGCAAATGGCCAAATTCCTGCCCTTACCAGCAGGGACTGCCATGCCCTCAGCCAATGATGCTACCCCGCAGCCTTGTGCTGTATACGAACGAAGAAGAATAAGTTTATGCACCAAACGCTGATGCTGAAAGTTCTACGTATTTGCGATTATTGATCCATATTTAGTAAGGATTCCCTCCGATCACCTACCTTTTCTTGGGGGAGATGTACACGAGACCCGTTGTTGTATGCACCGTATTCGGTATGGTTCTAAACCACTATCCACTTCATCAACTGATAATTTGTCCATACTTCTATCCTTCCATAAGGCTTCATAGATCATCATTGCCATTGTCGCACGCTTTCATTTTCCACTCGCTAAATGGAAGCGTTTATTGGAAATTTAATACAGCTCAGTTTTTCAAGATGCATCTTTTGTTGTGGCTTTTCGATCATTTCAGGCCCTTTGCACAATGAGGAATAGAAAATTTCCGAAGTATGACAGCTCAGTGGGAGAACACGCACAGACCCAAATAAACATCCTTTTAATATTTATATTCACAGTCATGGTATTTCCCAGGTATTATAGTACTGTACAGAGGTAGCGCGCGCACTTTCGAGCTGTCTAGTCTAGATTTGGTTTCCGGACCGACTGTAAATTGTCGGATCAGACATTTTTCAGGTAGGCCGTTGCATCAATGAATGGTGCCATCCCTCGGACGGATGTGAAGCTGCATGGGGACCTATCTGCCAGCATTAGCCGGTGGTCGTTAAAGATCACACGGTGTCGTTCAACAAAGAGTGGATGAGTTGACGCCGCCATCCTGAACAAATTTACAAATTCCTGCCAAAATCACCATCAGCTGAATGGCTTGCCAGTTCATGGAGAGAAAAAAAAATACTTGGGTCAAACTTCCCCCATGTCTAACCGCACAAAAACATGGGAGTAATTGTGGCTGAGAAATTAGTAGTAGTAGTTGTGGTGTCGGTGAAGTATCATTTCCATTATTCCTCAGAAGGGAAAGCTTAAACTAGTTGAAAATGGTGCCCAATTCCGTTACTCTGTGTGGCCTATTAATAAAGTGCAGTCAAAAGTGTGTGTTGGAACCATTTACAGAATGCATTTAGCAATGTTGCGCTTCCGGATGAGTCGTGTTGTGTTCCTTGCAGATTCACCATTAACTTTTTCTCTTTTTTTTTCATAATATATTTTATTTGTAACCCTCTGAATTTTAACACCGTCTTGTTTTATTTTTCTTGTTCTATTTTTTTTTTTAGATCAAGGAAAAGCTTTTGACTTAATTTCTATCTTTTTGTTACCCCGTGCACGTGAGGTGAGAAGTGGGTGAAGCAAATGGTTCACTTCTGTCTGTCTGTCTACAAACATCAGTTTATAATTATCGAGGAGCAACTTGATTTCAATTGTACGTTATATATTTTGAACACCAATCGGAAAACAAACCTGTAATTTAACATCACGTTGGATGTTAATTCGTTTACTGTGTTTGTTTGTTTTTTTTTTACTTTGTCTGCCTATCTGGCAGTGAAACAAAATTGAAAATCATTCGAACCAGGAAATGTTTTTAATGACGTCATAAAAGACACAAACAACAGGCATGAAGAACTAATGTGACGCGTTAAATACGGTGGTGTAAAAGTCACTGCATGAACGGCGGTAAACTTCCGGTTTTGTTTTTCGATAACTGTTGTCATCTTTATTTTACGTCAATTTAATTATCGACTTGAACAATGTAGAACACAAAATTTTCACTTTCAAAAACCTTCCGTTTAGCAGTATTTGGACAAAATATTACGGCATTTTACATCATGTCGACCAATCAAATTTTCCGCTCATAGTCCCCCGCTCATGATCTTGATCCTCAAGACTGCGTGGGGTAAGGTATTCTATGAACTCTCGAGTTTGTTTCATATTTTGGTACTTCATTAATTTAATATATCAAATGACTGTCATACTGTTTGTAGTTTGATCAATTTCGATAATAGTCTGTTTTGGCCATTTTCTGATGTGTACGGTATTCAGACGAGGTTGTCCTACTTTTGATTTGCTCTGCTCTTCCCCCATCGAGCACCTGCTGTCACATTTTTCACACTTTCGCGTACACTTCAGTAGTGAGCTTTCACATTTCTCAGTTATGCCACAGCTGTTGATCCTATTAAAGTGTCTGGTCATACTGATGATATCTGTGTTGTACTTAACACCTTGTGACATTAATCTGTACTATATAAGGTGCCGTGCGTCCGTCTATCCGAGTTCCACCCATTGGTTGAACAATTCACCTACCTCCACCCACAATTTCAACATAAAAAAATCATAAAGCCACCATGTTGGTTCTTCCTGCTATGCAATGTGTAGCATCATCAGAGCTCTCATATTCACAATTGCTATGCCCTCTTTATAAGTTTTCCCTTCAGTGTAAAATTACCAAAGTGACAGTTAAAAGGAGATGCTGAGCTGGTAGACATCATGGGCTTTGTGAATATAGGCCTCAGCGATCGAGGCAACAGTCGTGTTGACACACTGCCCAAATAAATATGTGGCATTCTGTCAAGCAGGGCTTTTACCATGGATGTTATGGTGGTCCTTGCGATTGTTTCTCTCAAACGACTCGACCAAGGACCTCACTGTCAAACCCATGTCATAATAAAGGTCTTTGTTGAGGACTTCTGGGAATCTCGCGACATTGTGAAAGAAAGCATCCGTCATTATTTACTTTCAACATTGTGTGTTTGTGCATCAGAAAGAAGATAATTAATTGATTTCTGGTCTTGTGGTCACTTGACGGTTGCAATTACATGAGGTTTCCACATATCTTGAGGGATTGTGAGTTGGACGGGCGACCGTGACAGCCCATGACATGTATGAGCTATTTCAGTTGTGGTTTCTGTGAAGTCGGTGACAGTAATGTAGGGGAGGGGGAGGGGAAGTGTTAAATATTCCACTCTTTCGATGTGGGAATGCCTGTTCACTTTTATGGGCAGGGGGAGGGTGAGTCAGGGAGGAAAGAGTTGGGGTTGGAGGGGAAGGTTGGAGCAAATATGGGACAGAGTGGGAAGGTTGGGTTGAGGCTTTGGGAGGGAAGTGACTACTTTTTGTGCGGGGGGAGAGGAGAGGATTGACGCCTTCGTTTTGGAAGGAGGAGGGGGAGGGTGAGGACTTGTGGGTGAGAGGCGGAGGTTGAGGTCTTGGGTTTTGGGAGGGGGGTTGAAGATTTGGGTGAGGTGGGGTGGGGGGGGGGGAGTTGAGGACTTGAACTCACATTTTAGATTGCACAGATCACGGATGTTCTGCAGGTCCCTGCTCGTACTTTGAGAATACTCTCCCTGACTTTACTCTTCCATGCTCTGTAGTTGTTAATTGGGTCAAGAGTGAAGCCACATGCTTTTACCATTTTTGGTCATTCTGTTCTACCCTCCGTGCCGAGTACTTTGCGGTAGAGTTATTCCGGTGTAAAATATCTTGCTGTTTTCTTTGGAAATTATGCCCTTGCATCTCATAATTGTCATAGTTTAGTTGAGAATTTTTTCAAATTGTTAATCGCCGGAAAAGTCGATCCGATCTTGCCAAGGTGGAGTGCTTGTAATTAATAATTTGGCAGTTTCAAAACTTTGGTACAGAATTATTGCCTTGCAAACCACCCAAGTCAATCTATATTAATATGCAATCCATTTTTTTTCGACTTTTTCTGGAATGGCATTCACTGGCTTTGAGCGGACTTCCTCAATTTTCCCCCATGGAAGAGCGTAGTAAAGGTCTGGTGGATATCAGCAGCAGGATAATGGCTTTTCACTTGACTACCTTGTGCCAACTTTCATACAAATAACTTTCGTATTGGAAGCCCCTAGCTTCTTCCTTGCAGTGGCAAGCTGAGAGGCTCAGGTGCAGCCCTAGACGGGTTTTTTTTTTCTTCTTGATTTGAAGCAAGTGGTTGCTTTCTTGCTCCCTCATTTCTATCGGAGTCGTGTGAATAATAGGCAGCAGTATCTCCTTTATGCATTACACAATAACAGTTTTTATATTTTTAATAACATACCATGTAAGCCTATCTTTTACAAGTCTCCTCCAGCATGGATACCAGGATATGTCTTTTATCCAGTGCGGTATTGTTTTTTTTATTTTTAAATAGATGTTGGCTTTATCTCATTTATAGAGTTCGTTAACATTATTGTACAGGTTGGCAGACCCCTGATCAAATACCAACAGCTACTGATATTTGTCAGCTCATGTAATCAGTCTCCTTTGATCAATTGTCAACATCTTCCATCGTTTTGAATTGTCAGGGCTTTAATCCCAGCTTGAGGTTCAAGGCACAAGGCATGATCATCAACTTGCTTTCCCAAAGCACTGCTTTTCTAAAGGTGGTCTTACTTGCACTTTGGGCTATTAAGTCTGCTTTATATGTGCAATACCTCAATTACCTCCTTCCTGTAAAATCCAACGACTCGCTCGTTGCTTGTTGGAGAGAGCTCCTTCCTGATGGCTCTCTCTTGCCAGAGAAAGCCAGGACGTCAATGTTTCTGTCCCCTGCATTCAAACCTGCAGTGTATATTCACTACTCAGTTGTACACTATTCCCTGCTTTCCAATTTTTATTCTCAGGTGGTTTAAATGTTTACTTACTTGGCAATCCCTATTTATAAAGATTCTGAGGATATCTTTCAAGGCTTGCATCGCAATTTGATTCTTATCGTCAGAATAATTCATGTTTACCTTCCTTTTTGTCTGTCTGAAGCAAAGCTTGCTGTTTGTACAATGAAGGAATAGCTTTCTGGTGTTCGTTCGCAAGATAGGAGCAGTATCTGGGATTTTGGTAGCAACTGGTATGTCAGTAATGGTTTGTGTAAAAACAAAGCGAGTTCCTTTCTATTCTTGCAAACTAGTGGTGCCCTTTATTTTTATTTCCCTTTCTAGTAGAAGCTTTTAGTAGCATATCTTTGACGATCATAATTTTCATAATGATGGTCATAATTACATAAAGCTCTGGATAATTTTCATCCAGGATCATGTATATATGGAATTTTGTCTTATTGATGGCTTCTTAAGGTAGAACAATTGTCCAACATTGAAGCTATAAAATTGTCTTGAAACCTGCCATCTAGTGGTTGTTTAACTTTGGAGCAACCTCTCATTTATTCTTCCTCTCCTCTCCTCTCTTCTCTTCATTGAATCGGACTATCGATAAACTGAAGGAATTCTTCAGATCTCTCCCCCTCTCCGCCACTACCCCATATCTCGATCTCTCCCACCGCTTGATTGGATGACCATCAGACGCAACTTCTGTTGTGAACCTGCCGTTCAGAGAGGTTCTGGGATTGAAGGGGTCAAAACCCCGATGATGGATGGTTTCCGTATGATGCTCCGGGAGGCCGTTGAATCAGGCAGCCAGGAAGCTGAGAAGGAATCGTTCCGATTGTTCTCCCTTTCTCTTCCTCTTTCGAACCTCTTTTTCACCAAGGAGCAGAAAGAATTATCGGCTTGACATGCGAGTGAGCTGCTTTGAAGGCAATGCATTATTAATTTCCATGTAAAAAGTAATGGGTGTTTTCACTCATCCGTAATGGGCTTTTTCGCGCATTCGTTACTGGGAATTTTAGTCGCTCCGAGCTCCCTCCCGCCCGTACGGATTGCAGATTTACGTCCATGCTTATTCATACATGGTACCTGTGAATGGATATGCCCGCGCATCGTATGTAGCATGCACCTTGCCGCGTTGTTGCTTGGCACTGACCAGTTCAGAGGCAGTAAAAAGAACCTTCTTCCCTCCGATTATAATCTTCTTTTGTGGTCTCGAATGCCCGTTGCTGTCTGCAAATTCAGATTCTCTTGGGTTATCACCATTGAGGAAGCCTCCAGGCAGATCTGCTAATCTCCCGCTGTTATCCGGTGTGGAAAGTGAAGAGCTGTCAGAATATTTTTCCAAACTGGGCAGGAGACTGATGGCGTTTTCAATTCTAGTGGCAAAAAAAATACTGGCAGCCGAGGTCAAAAGTGCCGCAGACTCAGGTTCTCTATGGCTGGAGATGGTGGAGACAAACAATCATTAGGGTATCTCGTAGCTCCAGTGACGTCCCCTGACAGCATCTTTATGGATCTGGCCGGCGAGATGATTCTCCACCTGATTAGGTCTTAATAAAGCAAGGTGGTCAATCTGATGCTCAACGCGTACAGAAAATCAAGGATTTGTTCACCATGCAAAATATACAGTGGCATGTTAAATGTACTCAAGTACAGTCATTGTAGGTAGGACAACACAGCCGTCCTTGTACTGTATTTCACTCGTACGCAGAGCCTTTTGAGCAAAGGTACATTGCCTGGTCGAAAAATTATACATTACATCATTAACGAGAAGAATCTTTTTTAAAGAATAAGGGAAGAAGGGGAGTGCTGTTTAATGGCAGCTGGGAGCAGAATGTACTGTGTGATTAAGGTTGTTTGGTTCGTTGTTTAACGCCTCGTCCATCAATTGGAAGCATCACACTCTCCTCTTTAGCTATGGGAGGGGACAATCAAATAACGGCGTCATTGTCGTTCCACCACCCGCGAAATTACACCGCCATGGTCACCGCCCTGTGCTTATGGGAATTGGTCATCCAAATCAGGTACTCCACTCTGGCCTCAATCTTTATTATTTATTGTGTGTGTGTGTGTGTGTTTTGTATGTGTTTTGTAATTGTAAAAATATCAATTGTTGCACATAGAAATGATACATGTGCTGGCTCCAAATTTAAACACATACATATTTATACAAAAATATCCTTTCACGTCGGGGCCATCTATTGAGGCCAATTACATTTACAAATACAGCATAAATTGGAGCGTGCACACACACACACACACACACACAAACACACACACACACACAAACACACACACACACAAATGGCAGGACTGAGCCAATTGGACAAGTGTAGGTTGTGTGAGGTAGAAACAGTAAGCACGAGTCACATAATCTCAGGATGTAAAACACTCATGTAGGTACAGCTGTACACACAAAGGCACACCAAGGTATGTAGAGTAATCCACTGGCACATCTGCAGAAATTTCAAGACTCGAGTTCCACAAAACTCATGGAAACACGAACCAAAAGCAATCATTGAAAACAAGGACATAACGCTCATGTACGACCTGATGATCCCATTGAGTGTGAACAGAGAAAACAAAGCACTGCAACCAGACATAGTACTCAGATACAAAAAGGAAAAGAAGGTATTGCTAATTGAGGTTTCAGTACCCAATGATTTTGGTTATCTAAATAATGCAGAAATCAAGAAAATGACCAAATATCAAGATCTCAAGAATGAAGTGAAAAGATCCTGGAAGGTGAACAGTGCCAA